>VYXF01007921.1:99687-137990 GCA_013397295.1 Polioptila caerulea | reverse complement strand
GCTGGGCCGTGGCCAGAGGCTCACCCCACCCCACCCTGCCCCATTCCAACAGCTGGGGACAGAATCCACACTGCTGGGGACAGCTGGCACTGCAACCCAAGGCACCAAGTCTCCACTTGCAGGGGGATGCAGTAAAGCAGGTAAATGGCATAAATTTCTGGATGTTTATCCCTGGAGGACTAGTGCCTACTATGAAAAGAAAAGCAAACTGAAACCCTGGAGTATTTTTGAGGCATTGAATGCTCAAGAAATGAGCAAAATTTCACATCCTCTGCTTTGGGGGCTTTATGCCAGGTGAACAAAAAGCACACTGTGATCAATATAGTGCTCATAGCAAATTTTAGTCTGAGCGTTTCAAAATTTTAGTGATGTTGTTAAGCACCCAAAGATATCTGTAAAACAGGTAGCTGGGTTCTTTTAAAGTCAGCCATTTGTATCACAGAGTTCAAGTACATACACTTTAAAAAAAACTAAAAAAAAAATCATGATTAGCACAAATAGGATGCACACTTTGCTCCGTGTGTTTTGACTCTATCCAATCCCAGATGTGATAAACTGTCCTGACTTATTTTTAGGGTTTATTTGCTTCTTCTGCAATTTAGATTGTTGAATGAATCCTTTAAGCAGATGACAGCTGTGAGGAAAGATCTATGAGCAGCAGGACCTTTCTTCTGATTAGACTGGAGCCTGCAGTCCTGATTTGTGTTTTACATATAAGTAATCTACTAAGCCATGATTCACTGACAGTGGCTAAAGGACTTAATTAACCAATTAATTCAAGTTTGATCCTTTCCAAGAGGAATTTAAATCCTGGTGATCTATGACCATACCTCTAAACCTTGAACAAATAGCCATGAATCAGCACAAACCAGGGCTGACCTGTTTCTTTCCTGCAGGCACAGGACTTGTTGACTCAGTTGTTTGTGCAGGCTAAGCCTCCCAAATCATGTTTTCTAGAAACAAAGAGGGCAACCCGAGCATTCAGAGCAGGAAGCACAAGCTAATTTATAATAGGATTAACTTGCTCCATCACCCTCCCCGTGGCATTGCTGAATTCTCTGCGTTGAGATCTCTTCTGCAGCTGCTCTGATTGCAATTCTGTCCATGTCGCCTGTCTCCTGCGAGGCAGGGGCTGTTTTTGTGTTTATTTGGGTTGGTGTGTTCACCCCAGTGGCTGCACACAGCCACCTCTGCAGCAGATGAACGTCTCTTAGCAATGCTGAGGAAAACGGGCGGTATTCACACAGAGCTCCTCGGCAGGCACCAGTGCTGCTCTCCCTATTTGCTGTTCATGGCACTGAATTGAGGGAGTTTCTCCAGCCAGAGGAAATCCAGCCCTGGGAGCTGCTGAGGATGTCCAGCTTGGGTCTGCCTGCACGACCCTACCGGCGGAACAACCACAGTGGGATTCAGCCAAAGACAAAAGCAACTAAATTTAATTCAAGATTCAGGTATTAGGTGCATGTATCAATTCTCTCTGTGCTCAGCAGACATTGCAATCTGATCTGTTTACATTTTTGTGTCTGTTTTGTGATATCCTGCCTGAACTTCGCCTGAATTTCAAGAGGACGCGGATCTTCCCTATCTGTGGTGGATTTGCCACCTCTAGGGGTTGTCTCAGCTATCCCAGTCACAAAAGCTGGTATAAGTAAATAAACCTACACCCTGATCAGGGTAGTTCAGCTGCCCAAATGTCAGAGGCTTTCCACGAGTGAAATTAAAAATAATCTCTTTGGTTAAAAAAAATTCTTTGGTAAAATTTCAAAGCACTGGTAAACATGGCCTTACTTCAGACCTTTGTTCATTTTGTCTGTTGACTCATGAGAAATTATGACGAGGGATGTATGGTTGCTACTTTTTTAATACCCTGAGATGAATTTTTATTCACCAAACATGCATCCCTGTGAAATATTCTAAGTTTTCTTTTATTGTATGTGGTATTCAGCAGTGCCATAGAGCAGCTGTATGTGAGAGTTAACTCTTAGCAGTGCTGTTCTTCTGTAAAGGCCTTAAAAGAGGGCAGTGAAAAATCTGTATCAGTAGAAAATATCCAAGTAAAGGCTTTGTCAGGGTTTTTTGAGCACCACATCTCATGTCTCATCCCGACTTCGTGATTACTATAAAATGAACAAAGGATTTCCATGGCCTTTTGTCACTGGCACCGGTGTTTAAAGGATTATTTGAGGCACTGTAGGAATATTTGCTCTGCTCAGATGGAAGTTCTAATTCAGCATCATGTCTGACAAAGTTCAAAAGAAACAGGGCAAACATGACCTTGTCTTTGTGGTGCTCTTCAGCCATTTAGGGAAGATGGCATGTGTTTTTGTACAAGAAAAGTGACTATTTGAAAGTATTATTTGAATTCTGCAACTCAGAGGCTAAATAACCTTCCTCTATCTGTAGTCTGAAAATGTATTTTCAGAGAAGAAAACATAATTCCCCTTTTGTTATGTCTCGGAATTACCAGGACACCAAAAAATCCAAGAAAATTCTAATGGCAAATGTTTACTGTTTTGTTTTTTTTTTTTCCCCTGCAAAATAAGATAACAACTACGCCTATCAATAACTGGTTATCATAGAAACATAGTTATTTTTGTTGTACTTGTACCAACACTGTCATTGTGATTCCACAGACATTTGTGCTTTCAGAATTTCTATTTGAAGTGTAGCATGGATGAATCTTTAGTGACCTTCTAATAGCCATTTTTTTTTCCAGTACTGCAACTAGAAACTGAAATCAAAATTTCACTGAAGGACATGAACAGGACATGGACTCATCTCCTGGAGATACATTTCACCAACTCTCAATCATAATTCTGGGGTAGGACTGATAGAACCCTGCACAAAAATTAAATATTTGAGTTAGTATGATAGAATCATCTTATAGTTAAATAATCACCAACAGAAAATATTTCAGGTCGTGCTAACTTGAGTGCCAAAGACACCAACAGACTTTTAGGTACCCTAGATATCTCCTTTTATTAATTAAAAGGGAGTCAGGAATGATCAGCTCCAAAATAGATATGTACCTTTTAAGAGCCCACCTTGCAATAGATACATCCTATCTTGGGCAATCACAACATGGAATTAAAGGGGCACTTTCACCACCTAACCTGGCAAATGAGGGAATCACCTGAGTGTAGGAGTGGAGATAATAAAAGGAAAAGTTTCTTGTCAGTCACGTGCGGAGAACATTAAGTAGAAAAGGGCCTTAAAGAGATTTTTTTCAAGGCGAGCAGAGCAAAAATATCAAATAAAATTGACTTGAAGCAGGGAAAAAAGGGAAGGAGAGAATAAAAGGAAGGCTGGATCAGAGAAGAAAGGTTTAGAAATGCTTGAAGAACTGCCCATACTGATGAGGAATATAAGGCAGGAAAATGCCTGTTCCTGGAATAAATTAATTTATCTTTTATACTACTTGAATGGAAGTAATTAGGCTTGGAATGAAGTGTGAAGTGCCCTGAATGAACAACCTTAAATGTGTCTCCCACTGAAGTTTTGGGTATGGATCTCAGAGACAAGCTAAAACTTCACAGGCTCAGGAGGGCAGCCTTTGTTCTGTGGAGAAGCACAAGAAGTTCATCATTACTGTTCTACAGCCTGGGTAGGCCCAAGGAATGTGGGAGGGAATAAAAAAGAATCCTGATCGTCAGGAGCCAGGGCCATGATTGAATTAGGAAAGCTCTGTTACAGCTGTGTCCCCTGTTTGGGCAACTTCAGATGTATTATCTCCCCATGAGCCCACGGCTAACTCTGGCTGAGGGCAGTGAATGTGAAAAATTACCTTTATTATTTTGACAAAAACAGAGTTTGCAAAAAACTTTCTCTCTCTCAGTGAGAAGCGTTTCTTCTTTAATAGCTTCTTTGGAGGGAGACAAGCACATTCCACACCTTTGGAACCTCCAACTTTCATTTCAAATTCATGATCACAGCATCTGTCTGAGCGGCATCTCCTCCAACTCCTCTTGTAGGGTTGAAAAGGAGCAGATGCTGACATGAGGGACAGCTTCCAAGATTTGTGCTCAGAGCTGATATTCTGCAGAATAAACACAGAGATATCACCGTGCCAGCCACCAGCACCTGATCTCCTGACACTACAATCACTGGCTCAAAATTTGGGGACATCACATGTTCCTCCTGCCAAACCATGGTCTCAGTGGTGGACCAGGTGTCCTCTGCAGAACTGAGCCCTGGCGTGTTTGAAAAGCACACACTGGAACATTTTAAAATTTTCCAACAAGAGATAAGTGGGAGATTCTTGAAATCCACAGCTGTGGTCAGTGCACAACATGGAAACAGTGAATTTTTTGGTACAGCAGAGACTGCCTTGTCAAACTTACTCTTTGCTGCGTTTCTAGGGCAACATCTCTGCTGCTGAGGCAAGGCACGAAGCAGACAGCTCCTCCTGTTCCACAGGACTTTCCATTTAAAAAGATACTCTGTTTTGGGCCCTGAGGGCAACCTCAGAGTTACCTAAAATTAGTGATATGCTTAAAAAAAGGTTTTTTTAAATTTTTATTCTTTTTTATTGTCCATAACACCTAGGAAATTCTCTAGATTCGACCCACCCACAGTGTCAGAGCTGCAGATCAGACCAGAGATGTCCTAGTGCTCATTAGTTTGAAAATGTGACAATGAGTAGCAAAGCAAACCCAGTGCTCTGTCATCTGTGCTACCACAGTTCTCTGGGGCTATTTGAATAATCATCACATTTATTGGGCCACTTTTTGCAGCATTGCTTCAGCTGTTCTCCTTCAGCTCTGGCTTGGCTCGTATAATCTTGTACTCATTAGAAATAATCAAATTAATTTTAAATACCTTTTTATAGAAACCTAGAATGGGTTGGGTTGGAAGGAACCTTAAAGCTCATCTCATTCCACCCCCTGCCATGGGCAGGGACGCCTCCCACTGTCCCAGGGTGCTCCAAGCCCCATCCAGCCTGGCCTTGGACACTTCCAGGGATCCAGGGGCAGCCACAGCTTCTCTGAACAACACTGCCAAGTACCTTCATCTGTGGATCTCAGGCAATTAACAAGTATAAAATATTCTATTTTAATTCAATGCCATCTATGAGACTAATTAGCAGGATGGCTCAAAAGTATCTTTTGATCATTGAAGGTGAGAAGGGACGCCAATTTCTTATAATTCTGAAGGAAGAAAGTACAACCAGCCCTCCACAAAATCAGACCAAAATGCTGAAACTCATTAGCCCCAGAGGGGATTTTTGTGACTTCTATTATTCAGAAAGTACTTAAACAAATTCCTGAGATGGGAGACCTAGACACAAATAACATTTTAATTTTTCTATTTGTCTTTCAATTAATGAAATGGACACTTGAAATAATTTCTAAGAACCAAGAGATACATGGAGTGCAATTAAAACTTTGATATTTGTTTTCCCTGGTAATTACTTTTAGCTGAGTATTCAAAGCAATCCTGGTTCTAAACACAGTGAATGCAGTGGGTCAGGTAAATGATTCAGTAAATACTGGGGGTTTCATGTGGCAGCATAAGGAGCACAAGAGGACAGAGGCACCAAAAAATTTGTTTTATCCAGTCCATAAATAAGGGATGATTTTTCGTTTTCAGCTCAGCTCCCCTTGTGCCCATTATAGGCAATGTATAAGGAAAAGCAGAATTTTAATCCCAAAATTTGCCCCAAAACAGTTGTTTACCGACAGAGCTCAGGTGGAAAAAGCAGACCAAGCAAGGAATGATGCATGGATTGGCAAAACTGCAAACATCTGGACAGGTCTTGCAGTCGGATTTGCTTGACAGGAGCAGACCAATATTTATGTTCCTGGCACCCAAGGAAGATTATCCTTTGCTACCTTATCAAGGTGTATTGATCTCTTTGCTTCACACTTAATCACAGCAACAGGAGCAAAGCAAAATCTAAGCCTAAAAAATGATCAGAAAAACTATGGCTGAGGCTGATATATCCTTTTTTTGTGATCTTTTTGAGAGAGTTTTCAGACAAATTCCAGCTTATTTGAGTCCTAAAAATTACCCTTGGGCTGAGAGTTTCTGAGCTTTGAAGCAGAATGTATGCAAATAACTTTTTGTGGCAGATTCTTTATCTGGAAAATGGGTTTAATGATACTTTTTCTCTCTCTTTTCTTTCAGTTCTAGTAATTAAATGTTTACATGATGGTTCATATTAAATCACTTGGACAGGATTAGGTCTCTTGAGAGGCAAATAAGTCTGATGTCTTTACTAAGTGACCATGTCAGAGTGTTATCTTTCCTCCTGAATGATCTTCTAATTATTATTCTTTTAAAATGCACTTAATGGAAAAGGGGAACAAATGTTTCAGCCTTGGGATCTCATCTCAAGGTTGCACATTGCACAAAAGTACATTATGAAAACCCTTTTGTCCCAACTGTAATTAGAGATAATTGCCAGCAGCCTGGCTGTTCATTTTCAGGAAGTAGGCACGGGTTATCTCTGCTCCAAATGCCCATTTCATTGTGCCTGCTCTTGTATTTTCATAGAAAGGATCTCTCCAATTGTGCTTCAGGATGTGAAGGGATAATTTATAACCTGGCTGAACACAGGGCACTTAAAAATGTGCAGTGTGGAGAGGCCACTCCAGCTCCGCTGCTTGGGCGGTGAGAGTGGTGTTGCTGCATAAAATTAGATTGTACCTGATTTAATGAATCCAGCTATTGATTCTACTTTATGGGGTCTCAGGAAAGGAACTTTGCTCTTTGTGTAACTTGAATAAAGCTACTCAATTCTGGCAGTATTAATTTGCACACCATGGAAAAGTCAGGTTGTACCTCCTGGACATCTGGTGGGGATAATTGTGACTGAGGATTTTGTGATGATGGTGATTAGGAGTTAACTATTATATATTTATACAGCCTCCAGCAGAATATTAACTATTTTTCCTGCCAGTCTCTGGTGTTCNAGGCCCAGCCATCCCCAGGGCCCCTTCCCAGGGAAACTCCCCCTTTGTGCAGGATCCCTGCTCCAGCAGAGCCACCTCTGCCACTGCAGGAGGGCTGCAGCCCCCATGGGATGGCCCTGCCACCAACCCCTGACCCACAGGGCTCACCCTGGATCCTGACTCTGGCAGTGGAGTTGTTTGTTTTCTGTATCACTGCATTTTAATTTTAGTTCTCCTTATGTAGAACTGTTATTCCTATTCCCATATCTTTTCCTGAGAGCCCCTTAATTTCAAAATTCTAATAATTTGGAGGGAGAGTTTCCATTCTCCATTCCAAGGGAGGCTCCTGCCTTCCTCAGCAAACACATATTGTCCAAAACAAGACATTATGAAAATAAAACCATTAACACAACCTGAAAGTGCAAATGTAAAATACATTTTTACCTATTTTCACGTCTCTACCTGAGTATAGAATAATTGAATCCTGGAGTCATGAAAGCTGGAAAAAACCTCCAGGATCACTGAGTCCAAGCATTAACCTCACCCTGCCAGGCCCAACCACTAACCCCTGTCTCTAAGTGCTGCATCTAAAAATGTGGCCATGTCTATTTACAAACACATAGTTATTTACACCTCATATTTTTGCTTTCACTGGCTCTTCAATGTAATTAAATTTCAATCTCTTACAGCTGTAAAAATGAAAAAAAGTAGCAATCTTAAAGAACTTGAACAGGCAAATCACAAAGTAATTATTCTGGTTGGTATTTGTTTCTTTTACTTTGGAGGACGAAGTATTATTTCCTGTGAGCTGTATTTTAAGAAAAAAAAAAAAGAAAATGTTATCTTGAGAAAAAATTATTACAACTGAATGCTCAGGAAATATAGAGCTGAGAGGGACTGGAAGGAGAATGGAGACACAACCTGTGACTTATTGGGTATTTGGGTATTGGCAACAGAAAGGTGAAATTTCCCATCCCTTTGTAAGGATCCTTTTATCTTTGCCCATAGGAAAGATCAAAGGAGTTCATGTTATTTCTATTCATGCTCAGAGCTTTATAAGTTGTACAAATATTTTGCCTAATGCAGTGTTAGAGCCCTCTGGGAGCTGGACTGAGTCCACTCAACACATTGCTCATGATAATTTTGTCCATGCTTTTTAATCTCTTTATGTAACAGTTCTTGGTCCTCAGGACAAATTCTTTACCATATTATTGTACAGAGCCAGAAGCCAAAAAAGCAGTAATTAAACAGAAAATGAGCATGTTATTTAGAATTTTTTAACATAAGATTTTTAAGAAGTAAGAGCCTAAAATCTAAGTCCCAAGATTCAGGTCTTGAATATTGCAAGAGCTCTTACCATCATGACTTTCAAGACTCAGAGTACAACTCTCCTGGAAGCTTATAAGTCAGACAGGTCCTGATTCCTGTCTTTAATTAATTAGAGATCCTTAAATGGATCTAATTCTTGCTGGGAATGTCCTTGAAATCCATGCTGGTTCAATGCTGACAGTGGGTAGCTTTCATTTTTTTGCAAGATGTTGCACAGCGAGGGGCGAAAAGCAACCTGAAATTTATAGTCCTTGCAGTCACAGAGAATCAGCTGCATTTGTGCAAAGAAGCTGAAGAATCACATTTATTTCATATGGCAAATACTGCTAGAGCCAAATTATCTGTGTCTGCCTCCCTCTCCTGTGACATGGTGACCCTTTTGCTGCTCCACTTCTTTATTCTGCATCCCAGTCAGCCCAGCTATTCCTTTGTGCTTGGAAGGGATTGTTTTTGTCCATTAGCCCCCCTTTCTCTCCATGTGAGAAGCACCAGATCTTGAAATCCCATCCACCCTTGATACATGAAAAGGTTGCTTAATGAAAGCCTTAGTAAGGCAATAATTACCCAGCTGGGTTTCTAACTTGTGCTTGAAGTTCCACTGCAGAAAGAGGTTGAAAACTGCAGCACAGAGCTGAATTTGTGACTCTGGTTCAAAAGGCAGGATAATCTGCTGAGCAAAAGCTTAAAGTCTGGTTGTGCATTTGCTGGAGGCTGCACACAGGTTGTGGTGGTCTGAGGAATCAGTTGTGGAAAGCAACCTCTTCATAATTTAATTTCCCCATTCAGCCAAGTGAAATGTTTGCTGCATTCTTGTCACTGGAAAGAGCAGTTCAAAAAATATACAATCATCTTTTTTTCTTTTTAAATGAAGAAATCCTCTGTTTAACAGCTAGGAGTTTTTATTATGTTAAGCAGTGCAGTTAATTAAATTTATGGTAATTTTTACTTACATGGCCATACTATTACCTTTCACACTAAAATATAAATTCAGGGAAGAAATGGAGTTCGTGAAATTACTGAAAATGGCTTTCTTAATGATTTTCATTCCAAAAGTCTTTGCAAACAACCTTGATAGCATTTTGAATGGGTTTTAAATATTCCATAGCAATAATAGAAGAATTAGCACTACATCGTAAAGAAGGGGGAGATTATATAGCTAAAGAAATCAGGAGAACCTTTGAGGTAATTCTGATTCCTGTGTCTGTGATGGAAGAGTGAACATTGTAAACTTTAAGAAACTGCTTCAGTTTAATGAAATGAGGAATATAATATACTGAGAAATTAAAAATATCTTGATGTGGTTTTAACAACTTGAGGGAACATAGTAATTAAACAAATAACTTTATTTATACAAAGTGAAAAACAACAAGTTTAACCATAGAAATGTTCATCAGATTGTGCTGGTTGCCCAGGGGATTTAAAAAGAAAAGAATAAAGATCTTCGTTTGCAGAAGGCCTTGTAAAATCTGGTTTCTTTTCCATTCTGAAGATTCTCTGGTGTCAAATATTATGATTAAAATCCTGAATATCCAATTCTTATAATTGCAACACCAGCTGTTGCCCATCTCCTCTTTCCTCCTAACCATCCTCAGCAGACTTTAATATCCTTGAAGCATTTACCTCTTGTCTGACGATGATTGAACCTGGCCAAGGTATTTGATGAATAGTGGGGACTGGCAGACATGCAGCAGGGTGGCAGAAACTTCCTTTCCCTTAGGAAATCAATTAAACAATGACGAAGACTTTGAAAATGGAACTGGAAGCAAAGTCTGCTATGGCATCTGAGAGAGAAGAGGTGTCCAGTGTTGGTGGAAGAGTTGCAGGCCTGGTCTAGGGGAAGGTGTCCTTGCCCAGGGCAGTGGGCTGGAACTGGGTGGTGTCTGAGGTCCCTTCCAACCCAAAGCAGTCTGTATTTTGATGATAAGGCTCTCCTACAAATTCTTTACCGCGTTATTGTACAAAGCCAGAAGCCAAAAAAGCAGTAATTAAACAGAAAAGGCCAATAGATGTGAGAAAGTCCAGGGAACGTCTGAGCGTGTTTACCTTGCTCACCTGAGCAAGAACTGCTCCCTAAAGGCCAAGTGAGGGGATGGCTGAGAAGCCAGATGGGTTTTTTAAGTCTCTGCCAACTCCTTTCAGCCATGGGAGCCCTGCAGAAGCAGCTGCTGTTTCCAAACCCTGACATTTCAGAGCTCACGCAGCCTCGGCACGGCTCAACCCAAGAGCAGCTGCTCTGAGCAGTCCCCTCAGGGTCAGGAACACCTGCAGAAGGTTCTGTTTAACTGGCAAAAAAGAGAAAACAAAACAAAACCAAGTGGAGAATCAAAACCTGTCAGACTCATTTGCTGCTCCTTCCTCCTCCTCAGCTACCTGGCACTTCTGCAAGGTTTTCTCTCAGTGCAGCAACCATGTTGGCCTTAGTAGGTTGGCTTAAGAGGAGAAGAAAAACTGAAAGGATTGTCTGATATCCAGGTGGTTCTCTTCATTTCAGCATGGAAACACACATCCTGGGATGTCTGTGGAGCAACCATTCCCTTAGAATTCCTATACTGCTGTCTCAAACTTCTTACAGAGAAATGTTTGTATTTCCCTGTTTAGTCCATTTCTCGGGTGTGGATACGGCTTCCATTCCATTCCATTCCATTCCATTCCATTCCATTCCATTCCATTCCATTCCATTCCATTCCACTAGATTAAAAAAAAAGAGTTTGGTTCATGCCATAGCCAGAGAGAAAGATTTCCTGCTGTTTGAGGCTCCTTTTGTCACCTGCATGTAAACAACTGTAATGATCTTGAAGGGTTGATAGCTTAATCTCCTGGGAATACTAAAGGTGAAAGGAAAATGTCAGGCTCTGACAGTAATTGCATAAGTATGATTAAGCTAAACTGCTGCCTACAAACTTTGATTGTGGTACAGCAAAGGAAAACGAAAATTATTTCCTGCTTCAGAGCAGCATGGAGGGAAAAATACATCCTAAGTTTTAATATTTCAAATGACAGAGGAATGATACCTCAGCAGTTTATTTATACAAATCCATTTGGGGATTTAGAATCGTAGCTCAAGGAGAGTATTTTCATTGTGCATTACCCAGAGCCATCAAGGCTATAATTTAATTTGGGAGAATGGAAAGAAGAGGAAAATGTGCATTAAAATGGTGCTGCGTGTGTAAATAAAGCAGTGAATAGTGCTAAATTACAGCAGTATTAGGAGAAAACCATGATAATTTTGGAAGCTGTGGAAAGACAGCAGAACCATGACCTGTTTTTCTTCTCTGTTCTGGAGGGCGATAGGAATACTTAGCTCACTTCAGCAGTATTTTCATCTGCCTTTGATTCAGCAGTGCTCTCACGTTCTTATCCTCTTCAGTCCAGATCCACAACTCAGAATAATTTGACCCAGTACCTCTGACTTTACTGGAATCTCACCAATTTACTCTGAGAATTCAGCCTGGCTGCCCTGATTTCTTCTTCTTCCTGTAACAGTTTGTGGTCTCTTGCTGCCTGGGCTCTTTTTTATTTATTTTTAAAAATTATTATGTTCTTTCACAGCTTATTAAACCCTCTTTCTTTTTTTTTACAGACATTCAAGGCAACAGAGGTTAATATGTCAGGCTTTTCTTCCTGATATAAAACTTAAGACTTGACCAAGGCCGCCAGGGAATGACTTTTACAAATTGCTTATTGTTTCTGTGAAAAAAACCTAATAATTTCAGAAGAATTCAGCTAATACATACCAAATAAATCCCCAATGGTTGATAAAAAACCAGAATGCACTCTCTGCTGGAAGATGAAAATAGCTCATAGTTTTACCCAGTCTGATCAGCTTTGTGTGTGCTGGAATGTTCAGAATCAAATATTTCAGACAAAAGTGCAAGAAAATCTGGGACTGACAAATATAGCACAGTTTCAACTGTTCAAAGAGGTCCTGACCTTTTTTCCTGGAACTCTTTTATCCATAAATTTTCTTCAAAATTCTCAGCTCCTTATCCTGCAAAGGACAGCTGGGTTGATAAAGAGTTGGGAACGTGCAGGAACATTTGCTAATCCATGTATGTTACACCCAAATTATTGGTTTTAATTTTGCTTTTACAAGAAAGACAAATTTTCCAGAAGGGAAGCTTATAAAATTTGTATATAAATCCAAGAAAAAATAAATCACAAAGCGTGATTCAAGAAGAAAAGGTCAAATTATCTTTTTTGAGGGAGAGAAGACAGAGAGGAGACCTGTCAGGGGGAAGAGTCCTCTCCCTTCATTCTCCCTCTCCTGTTCAGCTGAGGTTTGATCTGGAGTTTGATCTCTCACCCAAGAGCCCAAATGTCTTGGGATGAAATAATTGCCTCCTTGGCCCAACTTCTGTGTGTAGGAGCAGCATTCAAAATTAGGCAATTTCATGACAATGTCATATCCTGGTCATTTTTCCAGTCCTTTGGCAGGACTTGGAGCAGCCTGGTCTGGTGGGAGGTGTCCCTGCCTGTGGCACGGGGTGGAATCCAAACCATTCTGGGATTCCATGAAACACGAGGCATGAGGAGAGGTGGCCCTGCTAATCCTGTTTTGTGAAGTGTTAATTGGCTGGCCCTGCTCTCTTTCCCCTGGTGGGATTTTCCTCCCCTCTCCTCACATGCCTGAAGTGCAGGTCTGGGTGGGAATTTCATCCCCCAGGGCTTCCCTGACCATCAGTGGACAAACCAGGCAGTTTTTCAGCAAGGCTGGTGTCACCTACCCTGGGTGTTTATTTGAGGATGAGAGGACTTGGATCTCACTGTCCATTGACTGAATTGATCAGCCCTTCTCAAGTTGCCCCACAGGAGCAGCTCAGGCAGAAATGTCTGGTTTTTTTCAGGTCATTATGAATAGTGAAAAAAAATTCTTTGTGATAGATCTTGTCTCCTTTTTTTGTCACACAGATACAGAGAATCAGCTTTTTAGCCCAAAGCTTTCTATTTACTTCTATTTTTTCCCCATTTTTCTATTGTTTTTTAGAAAATTATTTAAAAATCTGTACACAGAATCTCTGCTGCTCTAGGAATTTCTCTCTGTTACTTTGGGAATTTCTCTCGCTCTATTCCATAGCTCCACCTAGAATTGTGTTTTTGTGTTGTTTTTTTTTTATTTTTATTTTCCAGGACTCATCATTATTTCCACAGCAACCAACGGGAATTCTCAAATCAAGAGTTATTATTTCAGCTGAAAAAGAAGCAGCAGAAGCAGATCCATGGCTACAGCAGCAGAGGTGCAGTCTGCTTTCCTTTTCAGAGTTTTTGAGCATCCCTTGTCCTGTTTTATTCAAAAGGTGTGACTCCAATGTCAGCCTGAGTGAATAAATGTTTTCTTACTTATCCTTGCTACTAAAAATTTATAATTCAATAGACTCTGGGGAAAAAAAAAAAAAAAAAAGCTCTTGAATCCTAAAATATTAACTTGAAATTTAAATGTGGAGTTCTTGTTCAAATAAGCAAGAAAGCTTCATCAGTATGGAATGGTTTTAATCCAGTTTATTTTCTGATATGGTCTAGAAGGGGTAAGTTATGATGCTGGTGCCAAACACTTATTAGATATGAAAGGAAAAAAAAGATAATTCCAACATTTCACCAGAATGATAATGAAGGAAAAAAAAACTGCTTGCCATGAGTGAAGGAACCAGAGTGTTCCCAGTAGTCATGTTATTTATTCTAAGTCTTAGAAAGGAGAGTGAAATTCATTTCACTGAGCACCACAAAAACATCTAAGCCACCCTCCTCAGCTCCCTTCATAGTCTGTGAAAGAAAAAGGCATCTCCAGGGTGTGATTTTACCTAGACACCTTATATATCATACAAATTTATCCTGTAATATGGAGGACTAAACTTAAATGAACTCCCAAATTATATTTTTTCTCCTTAAAACCCCAGTTCCTGTGTTAATATGAAGAGAGACAAAACTTAACTATAATTGAAAGAGAAAAAAAGAAAAGGTTTCCCCTTTCCTGATTGTCACAGAGCAGCTTTAAAACATGTCATGATGTCTCTGTAGAAATCAAGAAGCAAAATACAAGGTTTTAAATTGCTTTGGAGGTTTTATTATTTATTTATACTTGTGAGGGATTTCATACCAAGTAATCAAATCCCAAGGAAAAAAAATGACAGGACAAGAGGAAATGGCTTCAGTTTGGGCCAGGAGAGGTTTAGAGTGGATATTTGGAAAAAATTCTTCATGGAAAGGGTTGTCAGGTGTTGAAAGAGGTGCCCAGGGACTCTCCATCCTTGAGGGTATTTAAATGTGGCACTTGGGGACAGGGCTCAGTAGTGACCCCCTTATCACTGGAGCAAAAACTTTTGACCCAGACACTCTTTCAACTTCAATTTGCCAGACTTCCCCTAAAAAGTTTGCTCCTGGCATTTCCTGTCCAGCTGGGGCTGGGGTCATGGGTCAGGTCAAGGTTAGAGGGGCACCCATTTTAGCTGTCCTTGTGTGGTTGTGGCAGTGGCACATGAAACCAGAGAGCTGCTGAGATGCCCAGGGTGAAGTGGCACGGGCAGGGGTCGTGGATCATCTGCTTTGAGGCACAGCCAGAGCACCCTGAGTGTCTGGCTGGAGAAGTTTCTGTGTCCTCTGGCATAGCTGGCTGTGCTTGCTGTCACTCCAGTGATGTGCAGCCCAAATCAGCCCCACCAGGACCAAAGATGTGCCATTTTACTGTGAATTTCCAGGAATTAGGGCTGGACACAGCTCCCCTAGTCACTTCTCAGCTGTCAAGGGGGGTTCATCCCCCTCAGATTTTGTGTGGGTCTGTGACCAGAGACCATGGGCCCTCCTTGGAGAGTGAGATTTGATCAATTCTCAGCTCCCACACTTTCCATCCATATTATTACCAGGACAAATTCATGAGCTTGAAGATGAAGAAAAAGACCCTTGGGAATCCCACACCTCTCCTGAGCTGCTGAAGGAAGTCTGGCAGAGTGGAGAAAAGGGGTGGTTAATTACAAAACACTCAAAAGCTCCAACAGAGCGAGGTCAAGGAGAAAGATCAAGAGCAATGAGAATCAGAAACAGGTTCCCTCAGTGCTGCATTGTCCAAGACAGCAGAAATCAGGTGGCCAGACTGTTTCTTCTCGTCACAGGTGGGTTTGTAGTCTGTATTTTAAGACAGGAGAACTTGGAGAAACAAGCATTTCCCAGGAGGAGAAGGGTAAACTAGAACCGTGGAGCTCCTGGAGCAGTCCAGAGGAGGACTATGAAGGTGATGAAGGAGCTGGAGCATCTCTGTGATGAGCAAAGGCTGAGAGAGCTGGGGCTGTTCAGCCTCAGGAAAGGATGGCTGAGAGGAGCCCATCCCTGTGTGCAAGAGGGGCTCAGAGCAGGGACCAGGCTCTGCTCCAGGGCCCAGCAATGGCACAGGAGGAATGGACAGGGACTGATCCCAGGAAGATCCCCCTGGACATGAGGAAGAACTTCTTCCTTGGGCAGTGATCATTGGGAGGGTGTGCTTCATTCCCAGGGATTGTGGTAAGGCAAGTGCCACACAGCTCTCTGAACCCTCCTTGGTTTTTTCTTAATTTTATTTACACTGGGGGCACCTCTTTAGCACAGCAAACTTTTGTTGAAGATGGGAAAGTGGCAGCATTTGTTGCTGGATGTATCCCACCCATCTCCAGCACTTGTACATGTCCAATTTGCCAGGAGCAGGGGTTTACTAGACTCCAAATCCCCAACCCAGTGCTTAAATTTCCTTCTCTCTGAGAAGAGAGACATTTTTTTTGTTCCTCTCTGAATCCATCAACCTAATTATTATGAACAGCTACAGCTGAGGCAAACAGAATCTACAACATTTCAATTAATGCTCTGTTGAAAACACTTAGGACTGCATGTATCCACTCCAACCCTCCCATCCAGTCGCATTTTCCCCCTCCCAGCCTTCAAACAAGCCAGATGGAACAAAAAATTGTGTGCAGCAAACTTCCAGGTCACCACTGTGGGGCATGGAGAATGGATTGACATTGCACACAACACCAGAGAAGTTAATTTTGCTCCTCTCTTTAGTCCCTACTGAGCAGCTGAATCTGTGCCTGACAGAAAACAGCTCATGGTGACAAGTGGCTTTGTCCCTCAGGGTGCCCTGATGTTTAGCTCTCCTTGCACAGTTCAAATATTTACCCGGAACCAGCATGGGTTGTGGATGCTGCTGTTGATGAAGATTGGAGGATTCTGTGGAATTTTCTAGTCCCAGCTGGCAGGTAGCCCTAAAAGGCTGCTGGAGACCCAAAAAGAAAAACTCATAAAGTGCAGCTCAGCCTGGAAAGAGAGTTCCACATCTTCCTGGAAGGAGGTTGGAATGACGTGGGGTTGGTCTCTTCTCCCAGGTAACAAGAGACAGAAAGAGAGGAAATGATGTCCAGTTGCACCAGGGGAGGTTTAGATTGGATTTTAGGAAGTATTTCTTCACAGAAAGAGTGGTCAGACATTGGAGCAGGCTTCCCATGGAAGTGGTGGAGTCACCAACCCTGGAGGGATTTAAAGGATGTGTAGATGTGGCACTTGGGGACAGGGTTTAGTGATGGGTTTAGATGGGTTTAGTGACAGGGTTTAGTGATAGACCTGGTGGTGCTGGGTTAACATTTGAACTCAGTGATTTTATAGGTCCTTTCCAACATAAATAAACCTTTGGCTCTACCACAGAGAAATCTCACCTTTTCTGGCTAGGGACACCACGGAGAAGGGAACAATTCTTTCCTGATATGAAGGGAAAGAGAAGCTTTGGGACACAGCACATTTCTTTCACATTTTCTTTCAGAAAATAACCTCCCTGAGGTGAAGAATTCTTAGATGCAGTGGCCTCATCCTCTGTGCCAGAGCTGCAGACTGAAAGGGCCAAAGCTAAAAAGGAATCTGCTCTGTGACCTTCAGCTGATGTTTTGCACAGCTGGAAGTTGGGCTTGAGCAGGATCCAGCTCAGTAAAAATTAACACTGGCATTACAGACATTTAACTCTGGGGTGGGCGCCACCCTTTAGGGTCAGATCTAGGATAGGATTCATAAACAAAATTTATTGCCCTGTCAGCTTCACAGGTGTGCTCCAGAAGGGCATAAAATTCCTCCACATGCCTCCAGGTTTGCCAGGCCTCTGTGGATGCCAGGTACCCACAACAGGTGAGCATTCCTAATGCCAAGGGGCATTTCCAAAAAGGTAAATGAAGGGATCTCTGCCCTGAAGTCTGGCAGGATAAATCTTACCTACTGGATTCACTCACTCCCATTCCTGGCTGTGTTGTTAATCAGTCTCCAAATAGTTGGAATAAAATTCCTGTTTTGTCAGAGGAGAAAAAAAAAATTGCTCCTCGTTTAAGACATGCCTTTATGCCATTCTCAAAGGTTCTCTAAATGAAAACAAGCTGAAAAATGAACAGTGACAAATGTGATTAATATGTTGGAAGAGCTGGTAGTTTTATTTTCTATTGGAAAAACTTTTTCATCCAAATAATGGAATGAATTTTGAAATACATTTTTGGTGACAAATTAGTCAGCAGTACAATTCAAACCAGCTACCTTTTCCTTCATAGAAACATTTTTTTTTTTCATAAAATAAGGGGAGAGGGGGAATTATTTCTTTCTTTGTCTTTCTAGGCCATAATTTCATATTTTTATAACACCCCTATCACACTGAGTCATTTGCTTGTCGTGGGAATGAGATATTAAATACATTATAAGAAAATACTTGCAAGCAACATCTTACAATAGTGATATTATTTACTTTAGTGAACACCTTAGGAAAACCTCCCAGGAAGATTAAATCAAACCTCCATAGCAATTTCAACAAGGCTCCCTGATAAACACAAAAAATCCCATAGACAACAGTGAAATTCACTCCTACTTAAGGACCCTATAAATTTTACCAAACAACAGTTAGATTGTCATTCTTTATCCTTCAATTATTTTAAGAAGGGTCATGATTTTTTTTTTTTTAATTGTGATGGTGATGATGATGATGATGATGGTGATGATGATCCTCAGTCCCATGGGGATGTACATCCCAAATAACCCACGGTGCTGAAAAACCATTGGAATCTTTCTTTAGGAACAAAGCTCTGGGAATTTAATGTGGGTTGAAGGTATTAAACTTAGAGAAAAAAAAATTGTTTGTTAGTGTAATAAAGAACCTGATCAGAAGGGATTAAGAAAAAAAATCAAAATTAGAGCAGACTGGAAGACTATGTTTAGAGAGGGTGTGCCCAAGGTCTTTGTGTATGAGACAAACCTTTTAAAAATCTTATTTTCCTCCAGAACTTGAGTTTGGAGACAGAAGTAAGAGGAAGATCTTCATGGGAAAGCAGCAACAACCTGCCAGAAGGTAGAGCCAGGAATCAAGATGATGACAATAAAAACCTCCTGTGAAAAAGTTGGCAATATAAATGTTATTTGTAGACCACAGGGGTATCTGGAGTGCTGACCATAACTAAGCACTGTGCTGTCGAGTTATTGGCATTTTAATGAACAAAGAAAGTCTGAAACCACAAAAGCCATTTCCTTCCAACCAGCTCCAGCTCATTTGATTTGATATCTATTCTGCAACTCTTTGTTGCCAATAAAAATAATGTGCTCAGCATGGACTGAATAAAGGCACTCCCTTCTGGATGAGGTTTGCAACCTTCTCTGGTTAAAAAGTCACTTTTTTTTTAAGCACAGCATCCAAAACACCAGAAAATATTCCAGGTATTTTTTTCAGAATGAAATGGCATTGACAGCCATAATCTGAGCTTTTCATGACAGAAAGATGTCTGAAAAATTGAAAACATTCTGTAAAGGTATGACCTTTAAAAAATAACTAGGGAAAAACAGAGGAAGAAAGGGAGAGGAGAAATAACACGAGCAGGAGTTCTTGTTATATGGTCATAACTATAAATCCAAACCTTAGGACAGTATGATCTTAAGATCTATCAACTTATTCTGCAAAGCGAGTCAAAAGTCTGGGTTTTAAAGAAAAAGAGTGAACTTGATCTCCAAAATTCACATGTGGAGGCCATCACTCAGAAGTGTGGAAGATTCTCAAAGATTTACAGCGACCTTCCCCTGTGAATTTTTGCTTGGGTTCTCCCTTGTGCTTGGAAAGAAGTTCCTGTAAGGCCCCAGAGTACCTCATTATTTTGCTGTAAATGTTCTTTTCACAGACACCTGCAAATATTTTTTTAACCCAGCCAGCTGGGGATCATCACCCATGCTGCTGCTGTTTAATATTCTAATAACTTCTTTAGAAATTAAATAATCTTCAAGTAAGTTTTCTCTGTTTTCTACTCTTTCCATCATATGGCCCTAAAAACACAGTGTTGTAGGAATTGAGGGGACCAGGCAGAGGCAGCCAAAATCTGCATTTCTTGTTTTCATAGGAGTTTTGGGAAAGACTCAGCTCTCACCAGGGCAAAAAGCTGTAAAATATTCCTGCAGGCAAGAGACAGATAACCTTGTTTATTGTGGTGTTAGGGTTTGCTGGATAATGGGACAGAACACACACGTACCTCAAACAAGGTTAATGGCAAAATGGCAAAACCAGTCTTGTCAGACACGAGGCTGTGTCCCTAATTAATAATTTATAGCAGCTTATAGGAGATTTAATAGCACCAGCCAGGGACAGAGGGGAGAAGGAGCAGATGTTTAGCTGAGACTTTGAGATATGTGTAAGTGGAATGGGCTTTACCCAAACTGGCTGGTTTAATTAGTCAAAAATACTTCGTGAATCTCTGCAGCCTCTGAGGATAAATAGGCAATGCTGAGTTGTGAGCAGTACCAAAACTCCTTCCCTAAAAGCTCAGGGAAGATGCAGATTATGAGCTTCTGCTCCAGACACAGTGAAGACGCTGCTCCTACTCAGAGCAACAATCCCTAAAGTTTTGCCAGATTTTGTGCAATCACTAAATCTGCCAAAAACACATCATGTCAAGTTAATATTTTATATTGTCCTTTTAAAATGTGTGATCTCTGAACAATGTAGAGAATAAGAACCTGCTGAAGTGAAGAGATTCCATTCTCTCTAAATCTATACCATAAAGTCTTTTATCTGCTTTTAGTTTCTTCTGCACATTTTTACCTCCCAGTGTTTAATACATATATTAAAAAACGCAAACTCAGAAATAAAAACAAATAAAAAAATAAAACAACTATTCATGACAGCTTCTTGTAAATGAAGAAAAAAATATTTTACATGAAAAAAATATTTTTTATGAATAAGCAAAATTATCTGACCCATTTCGGTTACACATCATGTAAAGAAAGAGAGAAGGATGAGAAAGAGGAAAAGGTAGGAAGAAAAACCCAATCATCTTTATTTCAGGCAACAGAATTTGGCAAAGTTAGAGATAAATTAAGGAGGAAATGTAACACTTTGGGTTTTAACCTTGACTACAGGAGAAAGACACAGAAATGGAGGCTCTGGGGGGCCCTTCTGGCCCTCCACAACTCCCAGACAGGAAGAGGCAGCCAGGGGTGGGTCAGGCTCTGCTCCCAGGGAACAGGGGATAAACCAAAAGCAAATGGCCCCAAGTTGCACCAGGGGAGGTTTGGTTTGGATATAAGAAAAATTTCTCCCTGGAAAGAGTTGTGAAGCATTGGAAGAGGCTGCTGAGGGCTAGGGAGGAGTCAGAGTCCCTGGAGGGATTTGAAGGAGGTGTGGATGTGGCACTTGGGGACACGGCTCCATGATGGCCTTGGCACTCCGAGGTTCATGTCCAGCCTCAATGATCTGAGGGGTCTTCCCAAAATGAAATAATTCTGTCATTCTCTGGCACAACCCACTCTGAGCCCGTGCTCACTGATTTACCCTGACTGAAGCATATCCTTCAGAAAGACATCCTATTTTTATTTGAAGGCATCACAAAGATAGGAATATATCAGAATATATGACTCAACTTGGGGCTGTTTACTGAGTACTAAAAACATGTTTTATTTCTAATGTGAACTAATCTGGCTTCAACTTCCAGCCACTCCTCCTCTGTCTTTTACAATTAGGTTAAAGAGCTTATCAGGAGACCTTATTTCCTTCCAAGATGTTATATTCATATATTATCTGGCCATTATCAATCTGATCTAAGTCATGCTGTGATAACCAAAATGGACTTTTTGTTTGTATGTTTGTCTTTCAGACTGTGATTTATACAACTGAATACCATTTTTTTTTTTCAATAAAAATATCTCTACTGGATTTATTCCCTCTTGACTCTTGGCAGCCACTGAAGGGCCGGTGAAAAGAGTCAGTGGAAACCAGGACACAATTTATCTCACCCTAAAATAAATATCTGAAATATGCCACGTGACTCACACCTGAAAAGGGCCTGTTCCTTCCCACTGATTATAAAATGAGCTGGGTCTGACTTGCTCAACAGCAAATGCCAGTTTTGCAGATAAATAGTGTCAAACATGTTCTGTATCTTTAGTAATTTTTAATTTTTTTTTTTTTCAGCAGCAGTGCACAAGGACGTGCAGTTTTCCTGGATGAATTCCACAGGAACAGTATAGAGAGCAAAAATAACACATTATCCTCTTCACACAGCCAATAACCACTCCCACTCTTTTTTTTTTTTTTTTTTTTTGCACAGACAAAGAGGATCACATTGAATCTTCACTCCCTCTGCAACCTTTTTTAAATAACTGCTTGTCAAAATGCACACATGCACACACACTCTTCTTCCATTCCTAATTCTCAGGTGTGGAACTCTCCAAATTACAGGGAACCATTGCATTGGTCCTCTTGGAGTCAAGTGCCTCATTTGCTGTTATTTGATTATTTGCTAGGACAGAAACCACATTTAGAAGAAACTCTTTTTCCCTCTTTCCACAAAAGCACAGATTTAATAATTGCCAGCATTGTTAATGCTGGTCATTAGAGTTATCTTGTTCCATCTGTCTCTGGGCCTGCATTTCATCTGCCATCAGGTCTTATCAGGATGCTGCAGCTGTCAATTAACCTCATTATCTGCAAGGGGAAAATAGACCCTGAACTGCTGCCTCATGAGATATCTGCAGTGGCGATTACCAGAAGGTTTGGCCATGGGGAAACAACTCTGTTTACAAGTCAAGAGTCTGTGTTTTGTATTGCAGTCCTGAGCTCCCTCCCTAATCCATCCCTTTGTGGGAGACTGAGGATACCTGTGCACTGTTTGAAATCGTGTCCACACTCATCATCAGTGAGAGGAGAGGAGCCTTCCAACCCTCCCTCTTCAAGCCCTTTTATTTGTTGGCTTAGGAACCAAAGTGCTTTCCACATCCTTAATCTCCTTTAATAGATTTTTAAGGCTATCTGCTGCCAGTTAGGATAGACAGTTGCAGTATTTTAATATTTATTATATTTAGAAAAACCTCCCCGTTTTGCTCTAACAGGAGTGACGTCTTTGATTCCTTCCAGACGTCACCCTTACATCTCTGGGCCTCTGTGCCCAGCCAGTCAGTGCTGCTACTGCTCATGAGTGAGGTGAAAAAGGAAAAAAAACCCACCAGAACCACGAACCAAACCAGTCTGGGGCTTGGGGACCCCAGGCAGCACTTTTGGGCCATCATTGCTCTGCCCTCCCTCACACTGATCTGCTCAGGCTCAGGATGTGCAGCCCAGGGACATGGCAAGGTAGAGATAAGGAGCCCAGCTTGAAAGCTGCCAGGAGCCAGACAAGCCAAACACTCTGTAACAAACCCCAGGCACCCAGGGGCAGCCCAGCTTCCATTTGCTGCGTGTCAGAGCCATTGGCTGTTCCAGAGGGCTCACAGGCACAATCCCCTGATTTCAGGGATGTGTCTTACAAGGAGTTCCTGGCACAGGGTGCCCAGAGAAGCTGTGGCTGCCCCTGGATCCCTGGAAGTGTCCAAGGCCAGGCTGGAGCACCCTGGCCTGGTGGAGATGGGCCCTGCCCGTGGTTTGGATGAGGTGACTCTTAAGGGTCCTTTCCAGCCCAAACTCTTCCATGATTCCATTTCTCCATCCATCAGCTGCCTGAGATAAAAGAGGCTCTTGTGATATTGGACACATTTACCAGGATTTTTTCATGTTCTCCTGCTGCAGATAAAGGTGCACATGTCCTTTCCTTATGTTGTCACCTCTACCCACCTCAGGGTGGGTTTAGTGGTAGGTGAGGAATTATTGCCCAGCAAGGTACAGCTGGATGTCACAAATTACTCTGTAAAATACACTGGGAAGAGGTGAAGATTCTCAGGCCTGACTGGAAGACTGGGACTGAGAAACACTCCTTGAAAAAGAAATTTGCCAGAGTGAGAGGTTTAGAATCATAGAAACATTGAGGTTGGAAGAGACCTCTGAGATCATCGGGTCCAATGCTTAATCCAACACCATCGCCATCACTAAACCCTGTCCCTGAGTGTCTTTTGAACACTTCCAGAGATGGTGATTCCACCACAGCCCTGGACAGCCTGTTCCAATGCTTCACCATCCTTTCAGAGAGGAAATTTTTCTGAATATCCAATTTAAACCTCCCGTGATGCAACTTGAGGCTATTTCCTCTCATCCTGTCACTTGTTACCTGGGAGAAGAGATTGACCCCCACCTTACTACAACCTCCTTTCAGGGACTTTGTCACATGCTTGGAAATTAAACCTGTTTGATTGACATTTCTTTGAGATCAGAATGTTCAGAATGTTCAGAAAGTGTTAACCAGACCTCAGAAAACAGAAGCTGTAGGAAAATATGTTTGGAAGGAGCTGTTTTTCCAATAAAGAGATGATGAAGAGATAAAGCTGGGTTGCTAAATTGTACTACTGAGCAAATTTTACTTGATTCACTTTTCTTCACAGAGAAAATTTGCCATTCTCAGAAGCTGTCTCAACTGTTACGTATCCCCTCAATGACTTGGGTTCTGGAGTTTTCTCTCCCCCCCCCACCTTTAATTAGCTAATGTTCAGGTTATGTTGCTCCTTCCTCCTACTTTGAAAGTGATTAATTTGAAAATGCAGCTTAATTGTCCCTTGGACACACTGGCCACAGCCATTACACTGAACAGAGTCTGTTTGAGCCCAGAGGATTTGTTAGCATGGAGCCAGAAGGAAGGGAGGGATGTTCCTGATGCCTTCAGGGTCACCTCTGGGCCTGGAGATTATTGGAGCCCAGGCTTACACATTTGGAGGACCAAAGTCTCTTGGTAAATACTTTCTGTTATCTGGAGGAGGAAAAAAAAAAAGAAAAAAACCCAAACAACCAAGCAGTCTTCCTCCCTCCTTTCCTGGTTGCCTTCTTAATTTTTCCCTTGGAAAAAAAGGATACTCAGCTGTTTTGAAGGGATGTTTTCCATGCACATGGACCTGAGAGACCCTTGAAGGACTGGCACAGGGGCTGGCCCCATCATTTTCTGGTCTAGTCTTCATCCCTTCCAAATTTTCCACTTATTAAATTACTGCTTCTTCCACTCTTGGTGCTGCTGCGTGCAACCATGAGCACACAGTTCCCAATTTCCACACAAAATGGGACTTTGAACAGAGTTAAATCCATCCCTGGTTTGTTGGCACCCAAAGCCTCCCTGCCCTGAAGGTGTGGGGTTGGTATCATTGTACTCTTTCTTTCCTGCTTATGCAGTTTTCCAGTGACCTGGAAAGAAATAATTTTGAATTACTCTAAAATTACTTCTCACCCATTTTCCCTGATTGTGGTAATTACACAGCTGAGATATTTTTTAGGCTTAAATTTGCTACATAGCACTGGAGAGGGAAAAAATACCCAGGGGTTCAGAGATGATCAGAAATTGAAAATCACTGCTGAAGAAATACACTGAAGGAAACAAGAAAATGGCAAACTACTTTCATGGGTTTTCTAGGCTCATTCCTGATTAAAATTAAACATGGGCAGCATTTCTTCTGGTTTCCAAGGCTGGGTTATTTAGGAAATTCTATGCCTCTAAATGCCTTTTCCAGAAGGAAATGGCCTCTAGCTGTTCCACAGGAGGTTCAGGTTGGATCTCAGGGAGAATTTCTTCCTTGAAAAGTGGCCAGGCACTGGAAGGGGGTGCCCAGGGAAGTGGTGGAGCCCCCATCCCTGGAAGTGTTCAAGGAACTGGACATGGCTCCCTGTGCTATGGTTTGGTTGACAAGGGAGTGTTTGCTCAAAGACTGGACTGGATCTCGGAGGTCTTTTCCAACCTCAAAAAATTCTATTAATGCTTAAAATCCTTTTCTGATCATCAGCAATCTCAGATCTGTAAAACACTCCCCTCTCCTGCAGTTTTCATTCTCTACCACATCGACATTTATACTCATCTGTGCAGGAAAAGAACTTTCCTATTTGGAATGAATCAAAGTACAAAGGAAGGAGGGTGTGGGGCTGTCAGAGCATCCCCCTGACCCTCCATCCCTTCTCCAACACTGAATTATCCGTGTGCTGAAGTGCTCCTTGCAGGTTCTGTGCTTCTCTTCCCTGACTGAGCTTTGCAGAGGCGCAGAGCACAAACCCTGCTCTGGCTGCCTGAGGGCACTGCAGGGCTCTGTGATGAGCCATCTCCCAAGCACTGAGGGTAATTATTATTATTTCACCAACACTTTGTTTGTTTTTCAGGAATCCCCAGGCTGTTTTGCTTCCCCCATAGAGCCAATTCTGGCTCATATTGCAAATTTCTGCCGAGGATTTCTAAGGAGATGCTCTGAAGTGCTTCAAATGAGAATGATCGCTGGCAATTTTACTGGGAGACAATTCCATGCAATCTGAATGATTGTGTTAAGCCAGCCTGCTTGCCTGTCATGATTTGGAAAGCTGTTTGAAAAAAAAACAACAAAAAAAAAAACACCTGAAAGAGATGCCCACAAAAATTGCAGCTCTAAGGCTTATACTCATTATTATCAGTGCTGACATTTCTGATTGTGTTTTTTCCTGGATTTCCAACCCATGTTCATTCAGAGCATTTCATTATGGCCCTAAAGTGTAAAACAGCAGAACTGATTGAATGATGTTTTATATTGCTCTTCAAAAAAATCCCAAAAACCAAAAAAAACAAAACCCAAAAAAACCCTAGAAATGAATAAAAGGAGCATTCAGAGGCTCTGTAGCTGGGTTTGTGTAGCTTGTTGCAGAAAACTGGCTCCATGGTTCACTGAAATATTTATCAGCAGAGCAGATCCTTCAGAATTATCTGGGATAGTCACAAATTTATAGAAAACCAACTTCAGCTCTCCATGCTGATGGCAAAGCCTTAATTCAATGTGGGTGACCCTGGGCTGAAGTGTCTTGGGAAACATCTACATTCAGGAATTGTGCAGTTCTATCATGTGTGTGTCAGCATCTGCTTCCAAAGGATGGAGAAAAAACACTCTGGAGTTCAGAGCTGTGTTGTTGGTGTTCTCCAGGGGGTGACCAATACCACAACTGCCTTTTCTAAAGGGGGAAACTGAGGAAGAGGAGGAGAACTGAGATCACACCATCAGTGTCCCAACTTCAGCTCAGATTTTCTCTTCATCAGACACAGCCATCACTTCAGAAAAAGGAATAACCTCAGCTTAGTACTTAGTGTATCTGCAGGGTGTATATTTATTGCTTAAAAAAAACAACAAAAACAAACACATGGAGATCTTGTTTGGAAAGATGAGATGGTGCTATAGCAATTTTGCAATATGTAAATTCCTGCTGCCTGTAGATCTAATGGTATTAAGTCTGCACGTACTTGGTGAAAAGCCAAGGATGTCATGGGAGACATCTGAGGGATGTACTTTATCTTTGGCTGCAAAAGCACTTAAAATCAGCATGAGCAATGTGTATTATTACAGGAATTATTGACCTTATTTGCACTGGGTGGATGTACAGATGGAAGAGGAGGCTGTGGTGATAGTCCTTCCACATTTATAAATGTAAACATTTATACTGCAGACATCTTCACTTAGTGGAATAAACTCATATTTTTACTTTCAGCAGAGACAAGCTATTTTAAGAATCTCTTAGCTAAGAGAAAATGGGTTGAATCCCAGACTTGTATCTTTGCCAATGTTTCTAAACCTTTCATTCACCACTTGTAAGGATAGAGTAAGTTTGCTCCTGAGGGTTGTGAGACACTCAATTACCATGGAATCATATTAACATAGAATGGTTTGGGTTGGGAGGGACCTGAAAAAACATCCAGTGCCACCCCCTGCCATGGCAGGGACACCTCCCACTGTCCCAGGGTGCTCCAATCCCCAGTGTCCAACCTGGCCTTGGACACTGCCAGGGATCCAGGGGCAGCCACAGCTGCTTTGGGCACCCTGAGCCAGGGTCTGCCCACCCTCACAGGGAACCATTCCTGCCCAATATCCCATCTAAATCTCCCCTCGTTCAGTTTAAAATCATTCCACTCCTAGCACTATCTGCCCATGTAAAAATCCAATTAAATGACAACAGCAGCATCTTTAAAGCAGCAGCACAGGTGGAGAGAAGCCAGAGGAATGAAAAAGAGAAATGCAGACAGCTGCAATTGGATGAAGTGCAAAGGATGGAGCTGATTTAAGAAAGGATGCTGCAACCTTTGTACAAGGGTTTAGACTAAATTGAATAGGAGAGGAATTAGGTTTTAAGGTAGGCATTAAGTGAATTCGTGGTATGCTGATGGGACAAAATAAAAAGACAAAAGAGTATTTGTCTTGGGCATAGGCAGATCTGACTCTTGCTAATCTTGCTAGCGCAGGGGGAAAAAAATAAACCACCAATTTTTTCGGATGAGAATGTGTTATATCCACCTTCTGTTGTGTCAGCATCTTAGAATCAGACAATGCTTTGATTGAACAGAGCACAGAAACAAAGCTGGTATTTAAAACAAGCAACGTGTGAGGAACTACTAATTTCAAATGTAAAATATGTGCATAGTTACAGTGAATTCTGAGACAGTCTTGCTGTGACAAAAATACAAAAGGATTTATATTAAACCCGTTGAATTTATTCACTGTTCATTGTAAGGCTATGTAAAGCAAGTATAAATGATTAACAGAAATGGAAGTGAGACAGTTCAAAGATAAAAGAAAGTGCTAAGGAATCATTTTTGGGGAGCTTTTCCCTGAGGTGACACTGCACCATGTCTTTACGTGAAATATGAGGCCTTTTGTTCTGCATGACTTTGATTTTTGTAATTAACTTTCTGTTTTGCTTTCTGCAATAGGTATTTCTTTGTGTAACTCTAATAATGATCCTTGTTCCTGTTGAAGAACTGCCAAAATCAGGTTATCCACCACCTGCTTAAAAAAAAAAAAAATTTAAAAAGGTGAAGTGATAAATTTCAGAATAGAGCAGAAATCCAGATCCAAGCAAGAAGAGAGGGTGCTGGTTTTGTTTATTTGCCTGTTTGAATATTATTAATTACCTCAAGAAATAAGATGAATGAATTTCCTTTCCATATTTTGAGAATATAGGATATTTTTGAGAATATGTTGAGAATATAGAAATGTCCTATATTCATCAGATCATTTTCTAGTCTAATCCCATCTTCTCTTTGCCCAGAAAAGGTAAATTAGATGAAAATGTAAGAATCTCATGTCTAGGGTTTTATATTTTGTTATTTTTGCCTTGACCTTTAGCAATTGCAGACTGATTAAAGCTGTCAAGTTGTAACATACTCTACTAAATTTATTTCAATATTATTAAACACAAACAATTCTTCTGGATAAACGTGACATTTTTTTTTTAAATTTTCAATTCTTTTGGTTTTAGACTGTGCTCTTGCTCTCTGTCATGTTTTATGGAAATTGTCTTATGAGGTATTTCCCTTTATCAGGGCTAAGTTCCACACCTCCATATTCATCTGGCATCAGAAGCCAGAACAATTTATTCATTTATTGAAGTCAGTGGTTTATTTTTGGATAAAGCATCTCCTTTTATGTGGCAAATGAATTTGTCTTGGAGGTATCCAGAGTGGATTCCCCTCACCCTCCTTTGCATGTTGACAGCACGGGTTCCTTTAAAGCCAGGGGAGAGAAGCAGAACTTTCAGGATATGATTTTTCTTGTTTATTTTACGTGTCTGCCTTAGGTTGATTCATGCTCTGGTTTCTGGTGACTATAAAGGAGATTTCTGTGATTAGGGAGGGAAGGAAGGATTAGCTCAGCTGAAGGCGCCTCCACTGCAGATAGATCCAACCTTTGATTAGATGAGTCCCTTAGATATTACCAACATTCCACTTTCTCTGGTTCTTTATTGCAGTGGTTATTTTTCCTGCTTCTTTAAGAAGATTCTTCTTCTTCTTCTTAAGATTTTTTTATTTCTGAAATACATTTTCTTGGCCTTTGCTTCCTAACTTTGACTTTTGCTTTTCTCTTCTATGTTTGACACAGCCCAAGGAGAAAGTGTTCTCCTGTTGTGAATATTTTATCTAATTTCAGGTTTTATTGTTAGAGGAGATGAAGACAGAAATTTTGGATGAACCTGCCTTTGGTTGTTTGGACAGAATTTTGTGGCTGCCCCTGGATCCCTGGAAATGCCCGAGGCCAGGTTGGACAGGGCTTGGGACACCCTGGGATAGTGAAGGTGTCCCTGCCCATGGCAGGGGGGGGTGATCTTTAATGTCCTTTCCACATCCAACCATTCTGTGATTCTGTGATTTTCAGGCTCAGAGAAAGGGAAGGAGGCCACAGTCTCCTGTAGGAGACCAGATTTTATGTGATTGTACACTAAAATGCAAAGGGCTTTCTTCTGCAGCATGGGAACAGCAGACGAGATTTCTACTAGAGAAGGAAAGTAATTTTTAGCTTTGTCATATTCCATTTAAGAAAACTGACTTTCAGCCAAGAGCAGGGGAAGAAAATTTGCACAGAAAATAAAAAATACAGGGAAAAAAAATAAAATATCTGAATGCAATTAGCAGTTACACTTCAGTGACAAAGCATATTCCTTGTTTCACAGTCTGGCTTACTAAATGATGATAAACTACCAGCAGCAGCAGACACAGCTACTCCCTTTGTGTAAGCACAAGTAGGAGATATTTTGTAATGGCTAAAGCTGCATTTTCAAACTTATCTTGGAAGTTGCTCTTTCACATAGAAATTCTATATATATGCAGCACCCAGGCCTCAAGACAGTGTCTTAAGAAAAAAAAAATGTAATAAAAGCATTAAGAAATTGAGAAAATGAAGTTCTGAGGGAAATATGAAATGAAATAATTTTTTTTCTCTAGATAAAAGATGATTCCCTCATTTCACATAAAGAATTGCAGCAGATAAAGCAGCAGAGTCTCAAGAGAAGACTCCATGAGTTGCATTTGCAAATGCAGCCATGAGCTCCTTCCATTGAAACCTCTTTCATGATGGCTTGGCTAACTCAGACTTGATGCTCTGGCCAATCACAGACTGTCTGCCATCCTCACTAGAGGGATATTTGCTTCCATTTGGAGGAAAAGAGATTTTTTTGGTCCTCTGTAGCTGAAAATCTTTCCACTTGTCCTCCTTCAGCAGTGGAGAATCTCCCTCCAAAGTGTCTCGTGCAAGAAGAGCAGATGAAAAACTGAAAGTGTTTGGAGAATCAAAACCTTGAGCGCTGTTGGATAATCCTCACCTCGCCAGGAAGACAGCAAGGAATGCACTCAAGACACCCTGTCAGAGAAATTAAAAGAGAAACACTTGGCTGCAGGGTTAAAGGAGCAATCTGTCTGAGCCTGCAGATAAAGGAAGGCAGAACTGTCCCAGGGGGCAAAACCAGCTCATAAATCAAGAGAGTTCAGATGGGGAGCGCGACCTTTGAATTTAGCCACGAGCTGGTCATCAGTAATTTTGGTAGGAACTGTCCAAGGAGGACGTGTTGCATCTTCCACTGCTGAAAAAGGCAGCTGGAAGGTGTGTGGGTCAGTTGGAGGTGGGAGCCAGAGACATCAGTGACCTCTTCCTCAAATCTGCTTCGTTACTGTCTTTATTATTTTCATTAAGGAGAAGTTGTCTCAGCCAGGACTCAGGCCACAAACGCTCAGAGATCAACCTGCAGCACAAAAATTCTCTGGTGGACTCCCATTCAATCATCTTCAAGATTTGAAAGTGAATATTTTATACCCAATTAAAAGGCTTTTAAAGGAAGATTTAATAGGTTCTGATAGGCATCCACACTCTTTGGATAGATTCATGCACCTGGAAGGAGACCTCTGCTCATCAGTCACATTCAGATAAATATGCAGGAATGTCTGAATGCTTGGTGGAAGGTTTTTTCCATGGTTGTTGGCAAGCAGTAGCCATAGACAACTTTCAGCCTTCAGAGAACATTTATTTCTTCAAATATTTCTGGTTTAAGCTCCTTTTGTCACTACAGTCAATATCCATATCTCACTACGATCAATATCCATCATTCTAAGAACTGATAAGGAGTATTTATTTTTGTTTTTTTTTCCTTTAGAAAGCATCACAAATTCTTATTAAACACAAAAGCTTTGTGTATATTGAGCTTCTTTATAGTTGTAGGTGGGAATTCAGAGTTACCACCTGAATTCCACTCATTATTGATATTTGGATTATAAGAGAAGGGACAGATTTATATTCCCTGTTATTTTAAAGCTGCTTTTTCCAATTCGTTCTAAAGAGTGTCAGAAACTTTGGTTGAGAAATAAATCTATGTAGTAACACCTATAGAGAAAAAAAAGCTTTTGAAATTCTCTTCTGAGAAATAAAAAAATATATTGTTAAATGTGGAGCTTTTAAAATTAAATATCTGTTTGGGAATTTGGAAATATCCCAGACCAAATCACTGATTTCTGGTGCTGCTTAAGGACAAGCCTCATTGTGCTATTTCCCCACTCCTCCTGCAACCAGCAGTCCCCAAAAAATCTAAACAAGACAAGAAAAAAAAGAAGATAACAATATTTTACTGGAAATTTCAATTCTCTTTTCCAAACCTCCTGCTGACCCTTAGGGGGACATAAGTGACAGCTCTGAGCTTGTCCCTTAGAGCTTCTCAGCACTTTGTTGTTGCTCTCCGTTCCTGGCCGGTGCTGGACACCCAGCCCATCCTCTCCTCTGTGTTCCTGCAGACTGCCCAGAAAGGGAGTAAAGTCACTATTCCTGGAATTGTTCAAAAATCGTGGGTGTTGGCAATGGAGGACACAGTTTAGTGGAGAACATGGTGTTGAGTTGGTAACTGTGGTTGGTGATTTTGAAGGTCCTTCCCAGCCTTAACAATTCTGTGATTTCTAGAAGGCACAAAACTTCCCTCAGTGGTGTTTGCCCTTGGATGTGAACAGTTGGAGAATTGGACTTCCAGGAGCAAAGCAACTGCAGATACATCAGTGGGCTGGCTCTCACCTCAGCTGTGGGGGCAGCTGGTGTCCTCCCTGTGAAACTTGAATATCGCTTCAGATATGACCACAGGAGGTTCACAGGCTCATCATGACAAAATCCAGAGCCCCAGCCTGGGCTTAAAGTGCAGTTTGAACAGCAGACTCCCTCCACACTCCATGGAACTGGAAGTTCTCATCGTCAGCTTTATTTTCTCTCAGACATAAAGAACCTTTTTGTGCTCTTTGGGACTCTGCATGTCTTTTCCTCCTGATAAAGCGGTGCTGTCAGATAATAATATACAATTCCTTCAGTGAGTGCCAAGTATGGAAACACAGTGTAAACATTGTTGGTCTCCCTTCTAGTTTCAGTTTTATCCAGGTCTCAGAAGGAGAGAAGTCCCCAGATGTTTCTGAAGTCCCCTGATGGTCACAGGAGGGCTCAGTCCCCAGAAACAGAGGACTTAGAACACAGAAATCCATAGAAAACTCATCCATCTAAACATCTAAAGTGTGGTAAGATGAATCTTGGCCGTGTAGCAATAGAGGAGTTAAAAGCAGAACTGCAAGAATGCTGCAGCTTTTGGCTCAGATCGAAAAAGAAATTTATATAATAAATTACATAACACATATTTAAAGGTGTATTCATAAAATGTATTTCTGTAAATTACATTTTTATGTGGCAGTCAGGTGAAGTCCTTGGTGATGGGAAAATGGGAAACTTGCAAGCATTTTTAAAAAAGGCAGAAAGGAGGACCCTGGGAACTCCTGACCTGTCAGCCTCACCTCTCTGCCTGAGAAGATCATGGAACAGATCCTCCTGGAAGCTGTGCTGAGGCTCCTGGAGGACAGGGAAGTGATTCAGGGCAGCCTTGCCAAAGACACATCCCTGTCTGGCCAGCCCAGTGGCCTTCCCTGATGGGGTGACTCCACCAGTGAACAAGGGGAGGACTGCAGACACAATTTATCTGCAATTCTGTAGAGCCTTTGGTGCATCTTCGCCCCAACACCCTTCTCTGTAAAAAAGAAAGAGGTGGACTTGATGAGAGGATAAAGAATTGGTCACATCCAGAGGGGTGTGGTCAGTGACTCAATGTTCTAATGGACATCAGTGGTGTCCCCTGGGGTTCTGTCCTGGGGTCAGCACTGAAGGAAATCTGCATTAATGACACAGTGACACTGAGCACAGCCCCAGCTAATTTGCAGCTGGCACCAAGCTGAGGCCGCAGTGACATTCCTGAAGGATGAGGCCATCCAGGGGGACCTGGACAAGCTCCAGAAGTGACCCATGTGAACGTCACAAGGTCCAATAAGGCCAAGTGCAAGGTCCTGCATGTGTTTGAGGTATCAGCACAGGCTGGCAGGAGAATGGATTGGGAACAACCCTGTGGAGAAGGACTTGGGGGTGCTGGTGGGTGACAAGGTGAGACAACAGAAAATGTAAGAACATCTGCACTGAGTTCCACCAGAAATCAGCAAATCTAGAAAGGTCCTGTAGAAAATATTAGCAGGGGGCAAGCATTAACATAGAAGTGCTCTGAATTATTTCCCAGCACCTACTGAAAAGTGTTCCAGAAACTTTCATGTTATTTAATTGTCTTTATGGATTTTTCCTCCATGGAGTAGCTTTGAATCCTTGGAAGCATCTGTCAGGTCGTACCACATTTTTAGTTAAAGACTTTTTTGTTGTTTTGAACCAGGCCTCCCTCATTTTTTCTTTCTTTTCTGGCATCTTTCCATCCTTGCATTAGGAAAGACAGTGGATGCTTTTTTCCTTATTTACCTTCTCAACACCATTTTTATATGTTCACATCATTGTCTGTCTCAGTATTGCCCATTGAAAGTTGAAGGCTCCTAATCCAGACCAGTTCCACAGGTGTAATTCCCATGATGACCTCCTGTTGTGTCCTGTTCATCACTACTTTGCCTGTTTTTACTGTCTCCAAGGAGCTCACACACATTCCCTTCTGCTGGGGATGTAACTTCCATTGGAAGGATGATTCACACAATGTAATTTCTTCAAACATCTGATCGTGAATCACAAGGGGTTGTCAAAGGGCATCTGTGGCTTATTTACCTGAGAAGAGGAAAGAACAAATTCTGTCTTCGTGCCAAGCTGGAGCTCCAGACAGAGGAGGGAGGTCAGATAGGGAAAAGAACTCTGAATTTTTTTGTGACTGTACTCTTGACTTCAAGAGCAGGGAGATACTGGAGCCTTGTACCTGAACTATTCACTCTTCTATAGATTTTGTGCATCTAAAACATTCTTAGAGGAGCTGCAGGAGATACATTATTGGATACAGGATTCAAGGGATTTGTTTCAAATAAAATCCCTTTGAGGGTATTGAGTTCAAGAGCCTCCTGTCCAGTGAGCTGGGATGGGATTTCCAGCACTCAGCTCTCACTGGGTGCTTCTCTGACACCTTCCAGAGTGTGCACAGCTCTGGGGGATAAGCTACTTTATATTTGCTAAAAGGTAAAACTAGTCACACAACAGGGTACCTGCTGCTTTTCAGGTTCAGGGTTTGAGTCACTGCCTTTTAACACAGTGGTGCAGTCCTTTGCCTTCCCACCAGGAATGTCCCAGAGGACCCCACAGCAGGTGAGGGATTCAGGATACTGCTTCCCCCTGGCTATGGACACAGTTGTAGGAGTAGAAATGCCTTCAAACAGTGCAGCTCATTTCCACAGCTAAACAGGGAACAAGTGACTTCACTGCCTGCATAATACTCCCAGCAGCTCTTGTGCTCAGGAACCAGGAAATGTCTCTTTCTGACTGTTGGGAATCTTCAGGTTGGTGGGAAGTGACTGAGGAATATGGAGACCAGAAGGTCGCACCTGTCACGAGGTATTTTTCAACCTCCCACTGCACAAGAGGATTTTATTTTTCTCTGTGTCTCCTTTGGATGCCCAGCTTGCACATCTTGTCCATCACAGCAGAGGACTTGCAGGCCAGTCAGGCCTGGCAGGAGGGATCTCAGTGTGGGTGGGAGGCTGTGGCTCTGTCTGGGGGCAGCTCTTGTCCAGCAGAGCAGAACAAGACACGTGTGTGAGCCTCAACATTCCAGGCTTGTCAAACCCGATAGTGAAAGAGGGATTCATCTCATTAACCCTTAGAGGTCTAGAGTGGAGAGAAGCAGGCATATCTAGGCCACACCTCCTTGGTGCTGCTTTCAGTATTCCCTTGGGCTGGGATGGATTTTGCATCATATTCCAGTGGCTGCACTGATAACACCTGACCTTTGTACAAAAGGAGAAGTGCTTGGCTAGCTCAGACCCAGCTGCCCAGTTAATTAAATCACACCTCAGGGGTCAAAATAAAAGAGCATGTACCTTCTAATAAAATACCTTTAACCCAGCAAATATTCCTGCAAGCAGCTTACCCATGTAGGAGGATGGATGGATGGAGGGATGGACAGGGATGGGGGATGGATGATGGATAGATGATGGATGGAGGATGGATGGATGGAGGGATGGACAGGGATGGGGGATGGATGATGGATAGATGATGGATGGAGGATGGATGGATGGAGGGATGGACAGGGATGGGGGATGGATGATGGATAGATGATGGATGGAGGATGGATGGATGGAGGGATGGACAGGGATGGGGGATGGATGATGGATAGATGATGGATGGAGGATGGATGGATGGAGGGATGGACAGGGATGGGGGATGGATGATGGATGTTGAGGTCACCAGCAGGAACTCACACTTTGCCCTCAGGCAGTCTCCTCCTGCCCCCCTCAGTGCCTCACACCAGCCAAGAATGGTGATTGTGCTTCACACACATTTCAATAACAAAGACCTATTTAATAGACTGCTCAGGAGGATAACAATAAAACACCATTTGCCTGGGAGTGGCTTAATTGTTTTTCTACTCATAAAAATTGACATCTTTGGGGAACAAAGTTCTTGGACAGCCTCTCATCACTACTTCAGTAGGAAACCTGATACTAAAATCAGCTGAGATCATCTAAGGCAGTCCAACTGCTGCTGGATATGGGCCACCAGATGATTCTCTTGGCCCACTGCCCTTCTCCTGGGAAAGATAGGGAGCAGATGTTAGATCAGCACATAATAATTGAACACCTGGGAGTCTTCTTCCATGCTTAGCAAGCTAAGGCAGCATCTCACTGCGGGGCTTTTGAGGTAGGACTGCCATAAATTCTGGAAGTTTTGCAACAACAGATAGGGTTTTGTTTTTCCTTTCTTGTGTTTGTTTTGGAGCAGGGGAAGAGGTTCTTTAAGTCTGCAAAGTGAACATAGGTGCCTTTTTTGGGGAAGAACAAACGTTGTGCTGTGATTTTTATTTTTTTTTTGTCCTACATCATCTAATGCCCTTTGTTATCGAATGCATCCTCAGGAATTTAGTCAGTGACACTGAGCTGGTGGTGTGGTGGACATGTAGGAGGGAAGGGATGGATCCAAAGGGGCCTGGACAGGCTGGAGAGGTGGGACTGTGCAAACCCCATGGAGGGCAACAAGGTCAAGTGCAAGGTGCTGCACCTGAGTTGGGGCAACCCCAAGCATTAAAACAGGTTGGGCAGGGAATGGATTGAGAGCAGCCCTGAGGAGGCTCGGGGGTGAGAGGCTGGACAGGACCCAGCACTGAGCAGTCCCAGCACAGAAAGTCAGTCATGCCCTGGCTGCATCAAAAGGAGTGTGGGCAGCAAGTCGAGGGAGGTGATTCTGTCCCTCCACTCTGCTCTGGTGAATCCCCACCTGGTTCCAGATCTGAGATCTCCAACATAGGAGGACATGGACCTGTTGGAGAGAGTCCAGAGGAGGCCACAAATTTGATCAACGGGCTGGAGTCCCTCTGCTCTGGAGCCAGGCTGGGCGAGCTGGGGGTGCTCACCTGGAGAAGGGAAAGCTCCAGGGAGAGCACAGAGCCCCCTCCAGGGCCTAAAGGGGCTCCAGGAGAGCTGGAGAGGGACTTTGGAAAACAACATGGAGTGACAGAACAAAGGGAATAGCTTTAAACTGAAAGAGAAAAGGGTTAGAGGGGATATTGGGAAGAGATTTTTTACTATGGGGGTGGTGAGGCCCTGGCACAGGGTGCCCAGAGAAGCTGTGGATGCCCCTGAATCCCCTGTCAGGTTGGACAGGGCTTGGAGCAACCTGAGATACTGGAAGGTGTCTCTGCCTATGGCAGGGGTTTGGAACAGGTGATCTCTAAGGTCCCTTCCAACATAAACCATTCTATTATTCTATAACCTTTAATCTCTTTTCTTTGTGAGATGTGACTAGAGAAGACGGCAGACCTGCAGGAAAATCCACAAAGAAACGCTTTGAAAGTTCTAGTTGATTCTTTAGTCTGCTCCATGGTGCTGGAACAGAACCAGAGCTGAGTGCATTCACAGCGTGCCTGTACAAGGTTTTCTCCAGAGGAGGCATCTGTGCAGCCATGGGGCTGTGGCTGTGCCAAGGGACTGCAGCAGGGCTGGCTGGGCTGCTGCTTCTGCTGTGGGGCTGTGCCCCCCAGCCCCTGCATGTGGGCTCAGAGCCACAGGGCCAGTACAGTGACTGGGACAGGGCTTTTCATGCTGGACAGGTCATGGATTTAGTTGATTTTATGACAAAATCGCCTTTTCAATTTTTCTTCTTTGTTTAAGAAAAAGGAAGGAGGGTGAAGGCAAGGAGGGTTTGTAATTAATTTACATGCCATGGGAAATAGAGGATGAGAGATGCAGAAAATGAAGGGGAAGGGGTAAAATCCTGGAGAAAAGGAGGGTCGGGAGAGACCTTATCACTCTCTACAACTCCCTGAATGAAGGTTGTAGCCGGGGGGAGGTTGGCCTCTTCTCCCTGGCAACAAGCCCCTGGACAGGCAGAAAAAGCCTCAAGCTGTGCCAGGTCAGGTTCAGGTTGGACTTCAAGAAGAATTTCTTCACTGAAAGGGTGGTCAAGTGTTGGAAGGGGCTTCCT
>VYXF01007921.1:85916-99036 GCA_013397295.1 Polioptila caerulea | reverse complement strand
ATGCCATGGGAAATAGAGGATGAGAGATGCAGAAAATGAAGGGGAAGGGGTAAAACCCTGGAGAAAAGGAGGGTCAGGAGAGACCTTATCACTCTCTACAACTCCCTGAATGAAGGTTGTAGCCAGGGGGAGGTTGGCCTCTTCTCCCTGGCAACAAGCCCCTGGACAGGCAGAAAAAGCCTCAAGCTGTGCCAGGGCAGGTTCAGGTTGGACTTCAAGAAGAATTTCTTCACTGAAAGGGTGGTCAAGTGTTGGAAGGGGCTTCCTAGAGAAGTGGTGGATTCCTTCCCTGGAGGTGTCCAAGGAGTGGACACTCAGTGCTCTGTTTAGTTGACAAGGGGCTGTTTGGTCAGAGGTTGGGATCAAGGATCTTGGAGGTCTTTTCCAACTTTAATGATTCTCTGATCCTATGAAAAGCAGAGGAAAGGGCTTCCACAGCAGGAAGAGCAGTAGTAGGCATACTGGTGTCAAGGAATTTCAGGGTACTTGGAAGAACCTCATTAGTAGGCAGCTGCTCTTCCGGCCCATCTCACACAATTTGGGTAAGGATGTGGGCATTCAGCAGCTCAAATCCTTGACACAGATCTGTGGGGCCTGAGAGCAGCAAAATCAGTGTGGGGCCAAGTGTCTCCATGGCATATCCTGGCAGAGGACTCTGGGCCTGCTGTTGATGCTCAGGCTCCTTTAGTGCTCATTTTCCATGTCTGGAGAGCCTTCCCTCGAGCACTGTGCAGCAGGGAGCAGTGCCTGGGTGCCACCCTGCTCTTCTGCAGGTACCAGACACAGAAGCAGCTGGACACCCTGCCCTTCTCCCCTGCCATCTCAGCCCTCCCTAGAGCTCCCCTCCACTGATTTTCCAGCAACAGGTGCCACTCCTGCACTGCTGTTCCAGGGGTCCCGTGGCTCTGTGGCAATGCAGCAGAGGGCAGATGCTGCTGGTCCTGTGCAGTCACAGCCCTCCCTGTGCATCTGCTGTGGGAGAGGAGAGAATCCTTTCCCCAGGCTCAGAGGGCTCAGCCTGGACACAGGCCACCTGCCCATCTGCACACACCATCTGCAAAATGGTGTTTCCAGCTGAAATTCCTGCTCTGCTCCCCCTCAGTTCCCCTCCCTGACAACTCCAGCTACTTTATCGCTTCTCTTTGCAATCAACTCTGCAGGTCCGGGAGAAATTGGCTCCTTTCATCCTCGCTCGCACAGCCCCCTCTCCCTCCCAGCAGCGATGCCATCCTGCCTCCCATCACCGTGTGCTGCTGACCCTGTCACAGTAATGAAATAGGAAATAAAAATTTCTGGGACAGCAGAAACGGATGACAGGGAGAAGGCAGATTTGGGGTACGTGGGAAAAGGAAAACCAAAAAGAAAAAAAAAAAAAAAAAAAAAAGGGAAAAAGGGTTCGATTCAGGANNAAAGGGAAAGAGTGTTCGATTCAGGAAATTTGATTTGAATAAATCCCTCCTCCTTCTCCTCCTCATTGGTTTCTTTTTCTCCTCCATATTAATGAGAGCAGCCGAGGAGAAGCTATTGGTTCCATATCGCTTTCCCTTTGCTCTGGCACTCGGGGGAGGAGGTGTTTGCATTTCTCCGCAGGACCAGCTCGCTTTGCAGAGCATTGTCTGGGTATGAGAATCACACACAGGCACAGGGGCAGGGGCGAGCGCACCGGAGCATCTCAGCCCGGCACAGCATCTCAGCCAGCCTGAGCACCCCTCTCGTCCCCCGCCCCTTCCCGAGCACCGACAGCCCCCCCAAAAAAAGAAAACAAAAAATAGAGAGGGGGAAAAAAAGTTTTTAAGATATCCCGCCTCCCTCCTTGCTTTTATTTTTGTTGTTGTTGTTGTTTGGGTTTGGATTTTTTTGGTTAGTTGTTTTGGTTTGGTTTGGTTTTTTTTTTTTCTTTTGATTTAGCGATGGCAAATTCCTTCACGGCCAGGAGCTGGCCCATCCCCTGAGCAAAGGCAGCCTGGACATGACCGGCAGGCGAGGCAGGAGGAATTTGGATTCCCTTCGGAGGCGCCGACCCCTCCTGCGGCCGGGGGGAGCCAGCGCGGGCAGCGGGGCTGGACCGCTCCCCGCGGCCACTGTCCCCCCGCGGGGATGCGGCATCGCCAGCGCCGGGACGGAGCCCTGCTGCAATGGTGAGTCCTTGCCCGGCCTCCCCCGGCTCCTCCCGGGGCAGCCCCATCCCCCGAGCCGGGGATGCTCAGCGGCGCTGCCGCAGCCGCCGGGGGAAGCGGAACCGCCGGCTGGTCCGCGGGTGACATTGATTTACCGGCGGGTCCCTCCGCGTCCCCGGGTCCTGGGGACACTTCTTCAGGGGGGAATCGCAGGCGGGCTCGCTGCCTTCGGCAGGCTCTCGGAGGATGCGTCCTCCAGACGGGTTTGGTTCTCTGCAAACAAATCAATCTCCCTTTGCTGGCGGTGACAGGTTGAGGCGCTCGGTATGGGAATCACGTCTGGTTTTAACACAATATGGCTGGTAAATAAAACCTGATTGCTAACAGCCCCGCTGCTGCTGTCGGCGTTTCCGAGCTGCAGGCTCCCGCTGCAGCTCTGCATCCTCACCTGCCGCAGAAACTCTGATTCACCCTTCAGGCAGTGCAGCAGGACTTGCTCGTTTTTACCGTGGGGTAGTGGGAGAAAACACGGATAATGTGCTTCTGGGCCCTTCTTATCAGCGTGTGAACAGCTGGCTCTGATAATACCATCTTCATGCCCAGCACATCTCCAGTCAGGGGGGTGGCACACAGGACAGGCTCTTTTCTGCTGTGCTCTGAATTTAGGATGCGAAGCGTTCAGGTGTGTGTTGGAATCTGAGGAGTTTGCAGCCAGGGAGAGAAGGAGAATGCGATAATGCAGCTTGCTGTGCAGAACTGGGAAATGCACGGGGGAAAAAGGGAGATTTGATTAGTGGCACACTGGTGTTCGTGGCTACATGATCATCCCACTTAGGCAGCAGCAGATCTGGAAGAACGCCTTGGAAGTCAGTGGACTTCTTCTGCATCTGATCTGCAGGTAAACAGAATCTGGCCTTTAGCTTGAAGGATGTATTGGAGTAGCACTGGAGGTAGCTATAATAAGAAGAAAATCTTAACCAAAGTGAATAAGGCAGCAAAGTGATGTGTTTCTTTCTCAGGGAATTATCAATTACCATCCGTCTAGTGCATGTTAATTACAGTGCAAGTGGCGGACTGGTACAGCAATATGTAACTGAAGCAGCTTGTTGGATTTTTTTATTTCGTCTCTTGGAGTCAGAAAAACAACAAATGGATTTGCACTTGCTGTTATTTGGGTACACAGCCCCCTCACCCCTCGGTCCAGCCTGGTCAGATGCAGCAGGGAAACGCTTCCGTGGCTAATCCAAGGGAATGTTTGATTACTGGAGGCTGATGATAGCACGGAGGCAAACTCCTGAAAATGCTCCTGGTGTAGCTGCAGAGAAAGAACAGGTTATACAAGCATCTCTCTTTGGCTGATGCCAAACACCCTGGAGCTGGCTTGGAGGAAGCTGTCCCGTAGGATGGGTAAGACAACACTGGAATTTGGTGAATAATTAAGGAATGCTGGTCAGGGCAGTAAGGGGGGATAGATTAAAGCTGATGAGTCTGCTTGTGTGTGGGTTGTGGTCTTCCACTTCTATTCCCACCTGTTTCCACGTGCTATGGGCCAGGGTTGCTGCTTTGCTGTCGTTCAGGACAGCTCCAATTGATCTGGTTTTGTCCCAAGCATTTCTCTCAGATTTCCTCTGTTTTATTCTCTCCAGCCAAAGGCTTATGAATGGCTGGGAAGATAACCATGGGCACTGCACAGCCTTCAAGGTCACAGTGGAGGCTTTTTGTGTGATAAAGACCCTCGTTTCTCTTTAAACAGGCTTTGTGGTCGCTCCTCAGCTTTAGCTTTCCATCACCCATGGGGGTCCCTGCAGGAAACTGGAGGGCTCCTTCCTCTCTGAGGCTTTGGGATGTCTGCTGTTGGCACAGCAGTGCCACAGCCTCCCAGAGCTGCCCAGACCTGCTGCTGCTGTGGTGTTTGTGAGGCTCACAAACACGGGGGCAGGAGCTCTGCTGTGGGATGCTACCAGGGAGAGAAAACCTGAGATTTCTGAGCTTGTGGGCTGCGCTGCTGAGCACATTCAGACCTTTGTTCATCACATCTCTCCTCGTTTGGCTGACTGAGACAGCATCCTGGAGATATTTTTTTCCTGGGGTTGAGTTCCATATGTGCCTGTGCCTTTGCTAAGTTGAGCCCCGTGTCCCCGAGCTGATTCATTCCAATGTAGCAGATTTTGTTTGCCTTTCCTTCCTTCTGAGCACACTTAGTACAAACAGTCTAATTCCTAAATTAGCTCGGATTATCTTTTAATTAAACCAGAGTATCTGAGTTGAGAAACACTGAGAAAAAGTGAACTTGGGGCAGGATCATGCTGCAACTCATGCCTGGTGGAGAAACCTGCAGAAATATCAGATCTTGCAGTTAGTCCTGATTTAACAGAGAAATTGCTTATTTGCCACCAGGAGAGGAAAACTGATCGGAGGATGTGGAAGTCAGTGGAGGTGCTGAATTTTATTTCACCCCTTTCCTTGGCCCAGAGAGTGTAGCTGCAATCTTTAAGTCAATGAGGGGAATTTTTTGTTGGCTTATGTTTCCTTGTTTCCATTTCCTCTGCTCCTGTCACATCCAGCCAATCCCACACCATCTGTGCTTCAGCACACACTGCAGTCAACAGGATTTTTGAGTGAATTTTCCACATCAGGACAGAAGAGGAACAGCTCTGCTGAAAGGGATGTAAATGCAGCAGTGAGGATTTCTTTCTTTTTCGCTATCCACAGCTTGAAAGTCCTCTTTGCTGACAGTGTCTGGTCAGGGTGAGCTGTGGCACCACTGAAACAGGCTGCTCAGAGTATCCCTGAGGAGGCTTTTCCAGTTCCCTTGGTGCTGAACTTGTTCTGTTCTTAGGGAATGCTTTGCATGCAGAAAGGTGTTTGGTAGTTTTCCACAGCATTAACAAGTTCTAGAATTCCTGTGTCTATCGTGGCTGCTGAAATGCTGTTTGGATTGTAATTGAGTGGGCACAAATACACGGGAAAAAAGGCAGATTTTTTTTTTCCTTTTTTTTACAGAAGCTTCGTGGCAGGATGTCCACCCCTCACCCCATTGCTTTGTTGATGTTTTATCCTCTGACCACCTTTTGCTCTCTCTATTTATTATCTGTCTTCTCAGGCTTGCACTTTTATATGCACAAGGCAGACTAGGAGTGAGTATAAAACTCGCTGGGTTGTTCAAACCTTGTTTATGTAACTCACTGCAGCTCAGTGATTGTGTCCCCCTGCAAGCTCATCTCCAGAGTAGCCAGATTGATCATTTCAGGGTTGGACTTCTTAGAACAAGCTAAACCACTCCATCTCTTAAAGAAAAGGTGGAGGCTCCACCACACAGCAGATTTAAAGCCAATGTGGCTGTTGTGCTGAGGAATATTTCCTGCAGAAATACGCAGCTGCAGGGACTCTTGTTTGCTGCTCTGGTTCTGGACTACTGTTGAATACAAATTCTTCAATTTATCTGCCCTGGAGACATCCTGACAGTCTCATCCCTGCTCATTCAGGTGTCATATTTTAGTCCTTGATAGAGGCCTATGATCTGAAACTACTTTGATCTATTTAACTGTCATAGTTTTTTTAAGAAAAAAAAAGTTTTTAAAGGTGGAAAAACCTCTGCTTAGTGCCATTGTTAAAAAAAAAAACAAACAAACCAAGCACCAAAATACCAAACAATTAAGTCAGCAATTCTAGTTTTTGTTAAAGTAATTCATAATTTACTCTAAAACTGAGAGAAAAGGGGACAAATACATATACAGTCAAAACATTCTTAATACTAATTATGGCAATAGCAATAATGAGAATTTATTTTGTAACATATCGGGAGACTTGATGTCCAAGAGCTCCTTACTGAACATACATTAAACATCTGCCAGGTCTGTTTTCAGGTTTGTCCATGCAGTTTGAGGCATTTCACAAGAAATGTGCCTCAGTCACAGTGGCTTTTGCACCCCCTTAGAGATGCTTGGGTCACGATTGCTCGGGAGCTGCAAATGGAAGGATAATTATGGTGTGTTATCTATGATTTGTTGGTTTGCTAAATGGAGCTGAGGGTTAGGGCAGGAAAAGATGTTTTAATCTGTGTGGTGGGTTAATAGCCTGGATTTTGTATTTTTATTCATTTGTTGCTCAGAATCAGACAAATTTTGCTGCTTTCTGTCCCTACAAGGGACAGTGCACTGTCCAATCTGAATCTGTGAGGATTCTTAAGAAAAAAAAAAAAAAATTGTTGAAGGGAAATGTGGCTGAATTAAGCTCTTGGTTTCTGGGGAGCAGATTTATCATTAGGTCCATCTCTGAGGGACAAAGGGTGTATAAATTCCCATTCATTCTCAAGAGGAAACTTGTCCCCAGAGGATCCCCTGGCAAAACTCATTCATTCCATGTGGAGGGAAGGCATTCCCACTCAGAAATGTTTGGCTGCCTGGATGATGCTCAACTACTCTCTGAAAACATCTGAAAACCAAATCCCATCCAAGCCCATCACCCTAATTCACTGTATTAGGAAAGAGCAGAGTGGTTCATTCCATCCTGGAGTGGATCAGATGAATCAGCCCGTGGAGGTTCTGCAGCAGCTGCCTCAGACACACATCCACAGTCAGCCAGATGGAGCCTTCCATGCTCTCCCAGAGCATCCCCAGGAAGAGAAATGCCTCTCCTCTTTCTCCCAGCTTTCTCTGGAGGGGAAGGCTGGTGGTATTTTGCTAGCTCACTAATTTTGATAGCTGGTAAGTTTTGTGAAAAACCCAAGACTGCTGTGCTGGACCCCACATCTTCCTAACCCACATCTTCCCTGTATTCCATGAAGGGCAGACACAGCTGCAGGACAGTTCATGCCACATGTCTCAGACAATATCAGACCTTTTTTGGTACACAATATATATATATATTTAATTATTCTTTGATGTTTTAGATCTGAAAGGCTTCCTTGGTGCATCAACCCTTTCTTCCTTTGTCCAGTTGCTCAGAGGGATTTGCCAGCTGAAGCTCAGATGTGATTTTGTGGATACACCAGCACAGGGACACATCTAGGACAGTGACACGATTTTCTGCAGGCACACCCAAGCTGGCTCTGCCTGTTCTCTGAGCCAGGCAGGAGCTGTGCAAAGCTCCAGATTCATCTGCTCTACCCTGGGTGGGAATGGCTGCCCTGGAAGCTGCACGGAGCTGGAGATGAATGCTCACCAGACCTCATTAGCTCAGGGCTGGCACCTTGTGAAATACATTTTGACCAGCTTGGAGCCCTTGTGCTCAGAACTAGGTGATCTAAAAGGCAGCTTTTGGCCATATATCAGTAGCTCAGTGCTTTTTAATTTTAGTGCTTTCAGCCTCTGTCCTAAGCTAACAAAGTCCACTGATAAATAGACTGAACTAACATCTTCCTCCTTCACTATGGCCTTTAAAATTATTTACTGAAAACCAAATAATGCAAAAAAAATAAAAACATGAACCTCTCAGAACACATTCATACACAGACTGAAGTTAAAGTTGTAGCACAATTTCTCCACAGCAGAAATAAATTATATATATTTGGAAAGGGAGTTTAAAATAGCTAAAATCTTTACATTCACCTAATCTTTAACTTCAAATTCCTTTTCCTGAAAGGGAAAGACTTTATTAAATCACATTTCTGTTTCTGCTCTTACTGTAACATTTTTGAAGTAGATTTAGAGAAGTTGCTTTTTATTTCTAGCAAAAAAAATAAAACATAAAACACAGTCATTCATGGTCATAAGTAAAAACCATTTCCTTTTAAAACAAAATGTTTGTAATAAAGACATTTTGCATGCATCTGCATTCTTGAATTGATGCAATTAGTACCAAAAGCCAAATATGAACTCGGGCTTAATTTGCATCTAAGATTTTGGACACACAACAGAACTTTCTCTCTTGGCCTAGAAACAAATTCTATAAAGAAGCCAGCACAAGTGCATTATTTAAAGACCCAAGTTAAAGTTAGTGAAGTTACTCATTTCCTGTGTTTTAGAGAGCTGGATCTTTGGATTCCTGCCAGGAGTTTTGTGCTTCAACTTAAAAATGCAGAGGAGATGAGAGAGCATCCGAAATACCGCAGATGCTTGAGCTGCTCATGACTAAGGCTGCCAATGTGTCACAGCTGTCACTGGAGCCTTGGATGGCACAAGCCACGCTCATTCATTCGGGTTTCGTGGCTTTTGACAGCCTGGCTGGGGTTTTTGTGCTGCTGAATGGGATTGTGAGCCGAGATGATTACGTGCAGTGGGCAAACAGCTGGAACCAGCTTCACCAGAGAATACTTCTTGGTGGCTGCAGGAAGAGAGGGCAGTGGAAAGCCAATATTAGCCATGTGGAAGTTGTTTCTCTGCCTCATCCAAGCCTCTGGATGCTGCTCTGTGTTCTCCAGCTTTTTGTAATTTGGCTTGTTGCTGGTTCTGCAGCTGGATGTAGCAATGACAGCCGTGGAAAACAGCCTTCACAGGCCTGAAATTCATAGAGAAGAGGAGAAGAAAAGCACATCACAGCCTTTTTGGTGCCTCCAGTGAGTGTATCCCTGACAGATTTTCACCTCTAGTATTCAACTCATTCCCTTTTCTCTGTTTGGAACTTGCAGGTCCCTTTTACTAAGATAATTTTTATCCCATCCCAAAATGGGATCCACCCCTCAGATCAAGACACCTCGAGAAGGGTGTGGGTTTTGAAGTGTCTGCCTGTACCAGAGTGCAGAAACTCCTGTCAAAATAAAAGGAGATTTAGGAAGTGATCCAGCCCCTTAAACAGAGGTGTTAAGTGTTGTTTGAGATCCCCTGGGGTATCTAACATCCATCAGGGATTTGTCAGTGTGATGTTTATCCACAGCACATCATTTCCCCTCTCTGTGAGGGCAGCTTCAATACCCTGGGGTGCTGCTGCACCAAACACCAGCGTTTCAGCTACTGATTCTGGCCTCTGGCCAGTGCCCAGTCAATGTGGATAAATACAGTTATCTACTGTAGACTGAGCTCTGTAGCTCTTGAGCCTAAAAAGTCTTCCATTAATACCTCTGAGATGGTTTCATCTGCTGTCTGAGTATTGTTCTGGCTTTCTGATCCCTCCTCCTGTTGTTGTAGAATGAGATTGATCAAATCTTGGCCTCAGTGGTCTTGCCAAACACACAAAGAATTGGTTGATTTTCATATACTCTCATGCAGGGCTTGAAACCTTTTTGAATTTCTGTCTTAGATCACAGTTAAGATACTGGGCCACAAAAAAACAAAACAAAACAAAAACCCAGCCAACCAACCAACCAAAAAAACCCCTACATTGCAGATGTATCTATTTAGCTCCAAATAATTCCTGGAATCATTTTTTTTGTGAGACAACGTCGAGACTGCATTTGACTTTCTCCAGATTCAGCTACCACTGACAGCTCCTGGCTTTTGTTGCCCAGATTGCTCTTTCCTTCTAGGGTGAGAAAGAACTTCTGGACTCTTTGAGTGTTTGTGATTCACCAGCTCCAGTCCAGAGTTTTTCCTTGTGACTCCTTTTCCCAGCTCCCTTGAGATGTAGATTCCATCTGCATGTATTCTTGCATTTTTAATGTGAAAACACCTTTCTGTCCTGGTTCCAAAGTGTTGTTGGCTTTACTGCCAGGTTGTTTCAGTTTCTCCAAACTCTCCTGTTTGGAATGAACAATGTCAGCTGCACACTTTCTTTGGTGAGGTTTTGTGTGGCTTTTGTCTGCTTTCATTTTTCTGGCATGTTCTCTGTCTCCAGAAAACACAGAGGTGGGTCCAAGGTAATTAAAGAAAAACATGGCCTATTTAGAGCAAAACTCTTCAAAGCAGCAGGCTTTAATATTCTTCTGATAGACTCAGCATCTTCCAGGTCCTCTGGGGAGCTTTATGTGCATCAGTTTGGAAAACCTCTGATGAAGCTCTCCCTGAGAGAAAAATGAGGTTTTATCTTTCCAGGATCCATCTGGAAAAGTAAGTCTCACATTTTCCTAGCAGAAATAAAAATGGTTTCTCCAAACTAAAAGTCTCCTTTCTGACATGGTCTTGATTTAATGTTTTTTTTTTTTCTCCTGATGGATCATTACATCAACCTCTTGCTTTCCTTCCAATTGTGCCTACTGAATTAGAACAAGGACATAATTTAGTTACTCTGTTATTCCCAAGGAGCTTCAATAAATGGATTATGCATATTTTCATGAACACTACATTATGCAGTGCCGTGGGTGTGACCCTTTGCCAAATCCATTCCCAGCCAGAAGAAGTTTAGTGTGTGAAATGTCATGAAAAACACGGGTCTGAAACCCAACAACGTGATCACTCAACCAGATCACTTAGATCAGATAATTTGGAACTCGCGGTTATTTTCTAAAAGGGTGAGAAGGAAGTTCACCTGAACATTAACATGCAGTTCATTTCTTCACTGACTGCAGAAACTCTAACCTGATATTCTGCTTAATGAACTGACAGACTATTCCATAATGAATGTCATTCACTGAAATGTCGAAGTTTAAAAATGCTTTCATTTAAACCAGGGGTTGTCTGTATTTTCTGGCAATCATATATAATTTTATGTAATTTCCTTTTTGCTTCTTTTATAACTACTTGCTCTAAAATAAAACCTTTTTATGTGTGCAGATGTCTGAGTGGGACTAAGTGGTGTTTATTTAATGTTGTCTTTACAACAATGAAACCTGTGGAATACAGGTTTCAATTCTTTTGATCCTAAATCAGGTTTCTAAAATAATTCATTGGATTGGACATCCTTTTTACCTCCATTAGCTATGGGGGAATACTGGCCATTCCCAGTGAGTGCTGTGGAAGAGCCAGGTAAGCCAGAGATGATCATCTGAAAAAAGAAAAGTTAACAGATCTCCTCATTCCATGTAGCCTGGCCAGACTGAAGGATGTGCAGGCGTGTCTGAGTGCATGGCCAGCATAATCCATATCACTCTCTTAGCAGCAAGTTCAAACTGGCATTTTATAAATCAGCTCTGAGAGCTTTAACCCAAAATATTGCAGCTTCTGATTCACAGGCTGGTTTCAACATGCCAGATTTTTCTGTACTTGTTTCACATCCTTGCCATTTCCAAAATGCATCCCTGTAATGTTCTACTGCTTCTGTGTGACTGAAAAATCACCTTTAGTGCCTTTAGTTTGCATTTAGCCTGCAACAGGCAGAAGATCAGACCAAAAAGCAAGACCTGTATTTATCATTTTAGTGCATTTTTATCAGGATTGGCAAAGTAAAGAAGAGAGGCTTGAGGATGGCTGAGCCCGCCTTGTTCTTTCACATCTCTGCAACTGCCCTCAACATAGAATAGAGAATAATCAGAGATTCATGGAATGGTTTGAGCTGGAAGGGAGCTCAAAGCCCATCCAGTCCCACACTTTCCAGTCCCACACTCACCTTCCAGAGAAAGGGAATCCACTTCTCTGGGCAGCCTGTTCAGTGCCCCACCATCCTCTGAGAAAAGAAGGCAATAATCTCTAAGGATTCCTTAACTTAAAGTAATTATTTCCATCTTTCCTCAAAATGCATCTCAGGACTTTGCTTCCTTTGCTGCTGGAGGAACATAAATCAGGATGCTGTCTCAGCTTCCTCCTGCCTTTATTTCCAGCCCTCCTGCACATTGTATTAACCTTATTGGCAATTTTTTCTCCTTTAAGCTGAAGAAGGCTAAGAGGAATTACTGATGTAAGGGAACATGAAGAAAGAAAAAAATACTAATGTGCTCTAAATTGGGCAGGTAGTGTTGACACCTCCTGAAGCTGGACTTAGCCTTCAACAAAGTTCTCCTCTCTAAGAAAGATGTGAACTCCTCCACTCTCAGAGAAAGGAACCACAGTGATTTGCCATTTAATAATGAAATGTGCAAAAGAATACAACAATGCACATTCCTCCAAGCATTTTCCACTCCCCTCTGTGCTGTTATCATTCTCTACCCTTTTTTCCTCTGTTCCCTCTTTGTCCAGCTGGGATTCAGGCTGTTCTTACCATGACTTCAGCCAACATCACCATGAACTCCATGACTGGAAGCTCTGTATTTTCAAGCCTGGTTTTATAAAATGTTCTATAGGATCCCACACTTTATTCTTGATTCTCTCAGCAGACTGCTGCCTTCAGAGATCCATGAATTTTACAGTACAAAGCAGGAGAAACACAGCGTGACCTACACCTCTCTCCACCTGTTGTTTTGAGTTTTCCCCTGTGAGTTTCCTGTGAGCAGCTTTGAAAGGGCTCCTCCTACTCGATGTTGTGCAATGAGCTCAAGGAAGGAACCCACAGTATTAATGTCAGCAGTGCTGAAATGTTTCTCAGGTGTATTCACCCTGCTTGTTGCAACTTGGCCTTTCAACAATACCATGGGATAAACGAGACATGACCCCAAGTTCTTAATATGCCTCTTAGCAAATATCCCACTGGCATTCTTTGAATTCTTTTAAAATAAATCATTTAGACCAGTCAGTCTAAGAACTGAAACTTGTTTGTTCATTTGGGGATTTATTCTGTGTGTTGCTCCAATAGCAGTGAAATTCCATTGCAAAATCACAGCACTCTGCAGGACACACCTGGAGAGCTACACTTGGAGTAAATTTCTCCAATATATCGTTGTCATGGAATCATAGAATGCCTTGGGTTGGAGGAGACCTCGAGATCATCCCCTTCCACCCCCTGCCATGGGCAGGGACAACTTCCACTATCCCAGGGTGCTCCAAGCCCTGTCCAACCTGGCCTTGGATGCTTCCAGGGATGGGACATCCTCAACTTCTATGGAAAACCTGTGCCAGCACCTCACCATCCTCAGGGGAACAATGACTTCCTAATATCCAATCTGAACCTGCTTTCATTCACTTCAAAATCATTCCCCCTTGTCCTAGCACTAGGTGCCCTTGTAAATAGACTTTCTCCATCACACCTACATAGACAGCAATTTCTACACTATATCTACAGAGCACGAGAATATAAAATTCAATTAATTTCTTTTTGCTGGAAGCAAAAACTTTAAATAAATCAGATGTCTTGTTCTGCATAATGGCTTCCCTTCCCCCCCC
>VYXF01007921.1:74403-85484 GCA_013397295.1 Polioptila caerulea | reverse complement strand
CTCACCATCCTCAGGGGAACAATGACTTCCTAATATCCAATCTGAACCTGCTTTCATTCACTTCAAAATCATTCCCCCTTGTCCTAGCACTAGGTGCCCTTGTAAATAGACTTTCTCCATCACACCTACATAGACAGCAATTTCTACACTATATCTACAGAGCACGAGAATATAAAATTCAATTAATTTCTTTTTGCTGGAAGCAAAAACTTTAAATAAATCAGATGTCTTGTTCTGCATAATGGCTTCCCTTCCCCCCCCACCCCCCCACAAATGTCCATTACAGGAGTCTGGGATGACTTGGTTATCTATAAACATCCACAAAGTACACGTCTGAAACTACTGAAGGAAAATCCACTTTGATTTGTAAAACACTCTCTTAACTCCCCTCATGGATTTACGAAACAAAGACTTTCCATGTCAAGGATGGGACATAGGGTTAATAGATTTANACAAAGGGTTAAAAGAATTAAAAAAAAAAAAAAAAAAAAAAAAAAAGGATGATCAAAATATTTCCTTCCTAGGTTTATAGAATTTAAAAGCAAATACTTACTCTTCTCCCAAAGGATTTCTTAAAAGTGTTGCTGTCATTACCCTAAATTGGTAGTTAAGGAATTATCTGAGGAAAACTCACGTCAGAGTTCTTGTGTGCTCAGACAGGCACAGACTCGTTGTCAAACATCTTTCAATTGCTTGGGTTTTGCATTTGTGCCTTTTTTATCTCCACGCTGCACATTGACAGAAATTTCTATTGTCTTTTCGAGATGAAATGAATCTCCCTGGATGAGGGGAAACTGTTTTCATTAAGATCTCTTCAGCAGAGGTGTGTTTGCTTGACAGCACTGGCGTGAATACCAATGAGACTGGAAATGGTGAGGAAGGCAGAAAATCATTTACAGGGCTCTGATGGGAGGGAAACAGCAAGAATATGCAGTAGCCTGGGAGAATCTGATCTCCAAACTCTCTATGCAGTATCTAAATAAGGTATTTAACAAAGGAAGACAAATAGGAGTTGCAAACTTGGCAAAGAGTTGGGCCTCTTGGCTCAGAGGTTTCACAGGCATTGGGATGAGGCTGTTCTGGTTGGTGGTGAAGGAGTTTGGCAGAGTGTGCAAGAATGATGGCAAAGCCATGACTTGAGCTCAAGGCCAAGGAAGGTTCCAAACCTGATGCATTTCACCTTGTGGTTAGGATATTACGATATTCCCTGCTAGGAAACCACCACTGGTGGTTGTTGGCTCCTCCTTGAGCTCCCTCTTGTTCACGAAGAGGCAGCTGAGAAATCACTTCTGATCCAAAGGTGGGTGATGAGTTTAACATAAAAGCAAAGGCTCCTCGCTGGCTGCACAGAGATTTTTACCCTGGTAGGGGATTGCTCTGTGGTTATTGATTTGTTGCTGCTGACAGATGGATTCACTGTGGTCCAGCTGTTGGCTTGGACAGAACAGCTTTGCTTTTAGGCCTTTCAAGCACTTTTGGGCTAGGTAGCTCAGAAGTGAGAGTTAAAGAGAGCCAGATTGCCCTTTTACACAAGGAGAAGGGGAATAGAGGACTAGAGAGTGCAAGAAGATAAGGACACAGTAGAAATAAACCTGTCTACAAAGACATGTTCTGGTTCTTGGGTAGAAGTGCTTTAGTCCTCCAAGGAGCCTTAGGAAGTCAGATCTGACATGGACATCGGTCCATGGTAGTGAGAAAATATTTTCAAGTTTCAAATGCTCTGAAATTTTTTTATATTAGTGAAGCCTTTGCACAGATTCTATTTAACAAGTTTTCTTTAAGTCTTGGCTTAGTATCCAGTAAAAAAAACAAATAAATAAATAAATCTGTTCTTTAGTTGCTGTCTGTTCTGTGCTGTCTCTTTTCAATTAATTTAGCCACTATTTTCTCCTTAGTCTGCAGCAGAACTGGTGACAGGGAATATCTGCTCTGCATGCTCCTGTTTGAATGTATTTCAGCAGAATATGTTAACAAGCTTTTTGGGATATGAGGGCCTCTAGAACTCAGGAAAACATTGGCTGTGCTCATGCTGTTCACCACTAGGGAACATCCTAAACTCCAGGAATTTAGTCACTAAACTGTTATTAAATTATTATGAAATTAATGATGAACGATTTGCATATTGAATGGGTTTGCAGGTCAGCTGAGATTCATCTTTACAATGCCTGGGCTCAAATCAGAGCTGATCCAATCTCGTACATCATTCCCAGCAGGCAATGTGCAGATGGCCACTCTGCTTGGAGGGCTGAAGAGGTTAAACAATTTCTACAAACCCCTTTGCCTCAATCCAAACCCAGCACACATCTCAGTCCCTGTGTGTGGGGGGTGTGTGTGTGTGTGAAGTGTGGCTGAAAAAAACACCACAAATGAACAGACAGAAAAAATTCTGCCTTGTGCCTCCCACATTCCCCTGTGCTATTCTAGCTCTCCTGGCAGTGCTGTTGGATTGCAGGAGTATCTTAAGGCAAAATCCCTCCGTTTAATCATGACTCTGTGCTTTGATATTGCGTGTTGTGGCAAGTCTGGATTTTCTGGAGCATCAGAGTTCAAACCCTGCATGGAGTGAAGTCTCAGCTGAGACAAGGCAGGAGAGATCTCCCTTGGTGGACAGACTTGATTCACCAGAGAGTTGGGAAGTGTGCTGGAAGAGAGAGCTGGCTGCACATCAAAGAGCCTGTATACTCAACTTGCAGATTCCTGGGAAGTTGTTTCCTTAGTGACAATAACAACAAGAGCAATTTTAGAGCAATTTTCTTCATGTCTGTTTTTAGTGCTTTAGAGATATTCAGAAATCAGAGTACAACTGGCACTTTTCTTCAGAAGGGTTGTTTTTTTTAACTGAGTTGTCTTTCTTTTCTCTTTTTGTAGCTCACGTTGACATACCAGAATTTTTGTTTATCATAGAGATCTGCCTTTAAACTGTTGGCATTTTTAAATCCACAGACACCCTGGGAGCTTAAGGAACAGATCTTGCAGGATTTGTAATATGTCCAGTAAATGGTAGCAATTTAGGAGGTTATCCCTGTGACATCAGTGCTGGGGAGGGTGGACACTCCTTAAAGCCAATCCCTCTGCCATGGAAGGGATTCACCAACCCCCAAAATTAGGCTTGTAAAAGGAAAAAATAAGAAAGTGAAATGGAAAAAAAAAACCAACACAAAATCATGCTTAAGAGACAAATCTTGATACAAGTCATCAACATCCATATTTGTCAACATTCACAGTAAATTTTGAAAAAAAATGATTTGTACTGTGGTCTGGGGAGTGGAGGGAAGAAGTTATCATAGAATCCTAGAATGGTTTGGGTAGAAAGGGACCTCAAAGGTCATCTCATTCTGACCCCCTGCCATGGGCAGGGACATCTCCCACTATCCCATATCTCTAAGCCCTGTCCAACCTGGCCTTGGACACCTCCAGGGATGGGATGTCCTTGCAAAGGAATGACCTGGAATTAGCTGAAAGAGGGGACTGTTGCAGCAATAAGACCAATTTTTCAGTCTTTTCTGAAGAAACCATGCAGGATGAACACCACTCTTCATCCTGGTAATTAAAGACCCTGAGCACACTCACAGGAATTTAGTTTTGATTTCCAGGGAAACAAGGCTGACTGAAACCCTCATGAAAATACACGATCTGGAAGCTGGGAGAACCTTCAGAGGTCACAACATGTTGTGAAACTGAGGCAGGACATGGAAAAAAAAGTACAAACTCTATTATTTCTGAGTTAGGAGGGCAGTCAGTACAGGCTTCATCTTGAACCAAAGAGACCAAAGAGTGACTGAAGTCAAAATATGATTCATGCCATGGAGGTGTCAGGCTCCTTTTATTAACAGCAGAAAGAGACTAAAATATCTCTGCTTGTAATTTAAATGCTAATAATTAACTGGGAAGAACTCTTTGTCCAGGAGCAGTACAGTCAATTCACTAACACCACATGATTCTTTCTTTGTTCAGGGCATCACGTAATTCTCAATACATTTCAATGTCATGAGCAACTTTGTTTTTCCTTCCTTAGTCAGGGCAGGGGGGCTTAGAACATCGTGTGTGTGCATTTCCAAATGTGCTTTTAATTTCTGTTCAATTCTTAGACAGTAATTCTTAATTAAATTATGAATTGCTAGAAACTAAATCAGAATGAACCATATGGCATGGTCCAATATGGAAAAATCAATGAAAAAATAGGAATTAAAATATATAACCTCTTAAAATATTCCTGAAATACCTTCTCCAGTTGTAAAAAATAAATTTCCAAACTCTTTCTCCCAACTCAGTTATCATCAGCCTTTTATCAGAGTGGGGGAAAAAAAAGCAAAAAATGTAAATGACAAACAGAAATAGCATTTATTATTAAATTCAGATTGTCCATTTGCTATTTTTACGCTTTAATTTTGATCATTAATTTAAATTGAGATCCCTAATAATGAAGCAGCAAGGTTAATTAAGTTCCAAGTTCTGTTTTGGACGACTTGTGCTGGTGTCCACATTTCACACCAGTGCTTTGGAGCCAAATTTCAGTCTCTCTTGTGAACTGTTCCTGGCTGTTATGCAACCACTTCTTTTTCAGTATCTCACCATTATGAAGTGGTTCCAGTCTAGACTTGAATCTTTATCCCTTCATCAAAAACCTGATCAGGTTTGACTCAGTTCTGCAACGCGTGGATGATAAAATCTGAAATCACAAACTGTGCACTGCATGTGTATTTTACATTAAACCACTCGATAGTATCTGAGAAAATGAAAGTGATTTTTCTTAGCTCCAGCCTTCCGGGCTCTTTTCATGGGTGAATCTATTAGAGGAGAATACCAAATTAGGAATTAAAAGATTTACTAGGTTAAAGCAGAGAAATCCCACATGGGATGCAAAATGAGATGTTGGTTATGTACTGGGGAGGGGGGAAGCCAGGAGGAGTGAAAACAAGTGGCACAACAAGAGTTGAACAAATTAAACTGACAGTGCACCATTTACTGAGCATGATGAGAACACATCGATTAAATGGCAAATTAAAGAGCAGGAGAGATTGTTGCATATTTTATTCCTGGAAAATGTTCCCAGACAGAAAATTAGAATATATGCATTGCTAAGACCAAGCTTCACCTGCTCTGTCGAGAATGACAAAATGAATCTGCTGTTTGAGAGTTGATATCATAAACATCAAGGGTAGGAAATAGCACGTACGAGAAAAAGGGGGAAAAAATCCCACAGGATCATAGGAAGACCTTGGGTCCATGAGTTTTGAAGTGTGAAGTCCATGCAGTTGTTTTGGAATCCTGCAGCTTCCTGAAGACACCAGGACCTCCAGCCAGCTCCACATCTCATCATCACCTCTTGAATCTCCCTGCTGAGGAGAGTTCCTGACCCAACTGTATCGCGCTGGCCTTGGCTGGCAAAGCTTCATTTTTTCATAGGATCACAAAATTATAGAGTCACAGAACATTTTGGGTTGGAAGGGAGCTTAAAGATCATCCAGTCCCACCCCCTGCTATGGGCAGGGACACCTTCCACCATCCCAGGTTGCTCCAAGCCCTGTCCAGCCTGGCCTTGGACACTTCCAGGGATCCAGGGGCAGCCACAGCTTCTCTGGGCACTCTGGGCATCCTTCTCTGTGCCAGGACCTCCCCACTCTCTGAGTAAAGAATTTCTTCCTAATATTCCATCTAAATCAACCCAATATTTATGATGCCTTCTGGAGGCTGACCTGGAACAGAAGCCAGCCAGAGCAAGAAGATAAAGCAGGGATTTATTAAAAGGCCTCAATGGGCACACCTGAGCTGCACAAGAGTCCAGCTGGCCTCACCCAAAATGCCCCAAAATGGTCACAAAATGGATGCCTGATCACAAGGTCTCACACTTTGATAAGTTCTGCTCCATTTGCAGATCAAAGTTCATTGTTCAATTCCAGCTCCAGCTTAGGAAGCTCCATCCTCCTGGTTTTTCTCTCTTCCCTTCACTGCTGGTTTTGGTCTTGGGCCTGAAATTTGGATGGGCTGTCCTTAGGGCCGAGCTGGAGAAGGAATTTTTTTGTCTCTCTGCTCTGTGAAGAGAGCTCAGTAGCAGTTAATATGAAACCTAAAGCTAAAAACGCACTAAAACAGCCCAGAATCTATAAATATTAAAATTAAAACTTAAGGCATTGTTTAAGCCAATTCACCTGGAGTAAGCTGGGTCAGGCAGTGATCCTACAAGGAGCTCGGTGTGGACAGGAAGCAGTGCAGCACAGATTGGTGTCCCCAGGCTGAGCAGGGGTAATGTCCCTTCCATCATGGCCAGAGCTGGGGACAGGCGTGTCCACAGCCTCTTTGAGGTGTTTGAAATGTTCCCATGGGATTGGAACCCAATGGTGGACACCACATTTCTACAGAGGGGAAGCAGAAGGAAATAATTCACATCTTCTAATGAAGAAATTTCAATTTCCTCTCAGCTAATGCAAACAAATGCTATTAACTTAAAAGTAGTTGAAAAGGAAAACCCTGTGAAAGAATAAAAAAGAGAAGTTGGTGTTATTCCCTGTGCTGGTGATCAGAGGAGGTAGAGCAGGTACTCAGAGCTAAAGGGATCCTGTGTGTATCTGCAATAATGATGTTACCTAGGGGTGAAGTACTCACAGTCCTCCTTTGTCACTCAAAGCACTCTGCAGAAGTTGCTGCTTTTGTTTTCAGAGATGAAGATTGCCTTGAGGAGATCTCTACATGTGGGAGCAAACTGGGGCGTTTGGTTTGCTTTGAGAAACACATTAAAAAGGCAGGAGAAAGAGAAAAAACACATCAATTTCCATTTTAGAGAAATGCTAATCACGGCCTTTTTGGGCTGTAACTGGATGGTTGTCACTGAATAATTATTAGGTTTTATTCACCTGCTTATTTATAACCTGTAAGCCCTAATGTCCTGGTTTGGGTTAGAGATTTGTTTATTAGTTTGGTTTGCTTTTTGGAAGAGTTGTTTTCATGTTATCCTACATAATTTTGATTTAAAAACTTACATTATTTTCATTGCTGACTTGAAGATAACACAGAATACCACACTCCTTTGCAGAACATGAGCCATTATTATTTTTTATAAAACCTGTTATTATTGTCCATCAAGGAGGATTTTGTGATCAGTTAGAGTCCAGCAGTGCTGTATAGAATTAAACAATCCGAAAGACATCTAAATCCATGCCACAACATTTTGGTTTCATCTAAGTGGGAGACCTACACACACCCAAAATGTGCAAAATATTACTGGAAAAATTATTCTCTGCCTCACACAGCATTTTCCTTTCATGGTTGTTTCTGAATAAAACAATCTTCAATAAAATACTCAGTTCTCTGGACATGTCTAATGGCAGCCAAGCTGTGCCCTGGAGAATCCTCTGTGCACCATCCTATCCAGACTCCAGCACAAAATTTATTCTGCTTGTCCAAAACAGGCTCCCACTGTACTGACTCCAGGTTATCACACATTTAGTTTTATTTGCTGAGAGAAGATCATTCTCTTCCTTTCCTTTCTGTGTCCCTACCCTGCTTTCCCCAGTGAGTTTCATGTTTCAGAAAATCATACAAACTCATCCCATGCCTCATTTGCTGCAGCTGGCAACAAACTCCAGGGACAGAAGTGAACTCTGGGATATGAGGGAGGAAATACCATAAAATGCAGATTCACCTTTTCTGCTGCATGTGGAGGATTTGTTTGGGGTTTGTTTGTTTTGGAGTGAGGATTTTTGGTGTTTTGTTTGTGGGATTTTTTGGTTTTTTGTGGGTTTTTTTTTCCTTGTGGTTGGTTGGTTGGTTGGTTTTGGAGTTTAATTTGAGTGTTGCCTTCAAAGAAAAGCTGGTCTTTGGTGCAGAATACATTCCCAGGGAACAACAACAAAAGACTGAGGTGCCAGTTCACCAGACTGGCCTGAGCCAGAAAATGTTGTGAAGATAACTCTAAGCTATTCAGTGCTACCAGTACTTAATTCCTAGGATTGCTTCCATGTTTAAACACAAGGATATTTCCAAGGTCAGCCAAAGCACAGATAAACCATTAAAATTTGCCCTAGGTTTTTCCAGCTGACTCTCACATACCATTGATGGTTTCTCCTTTATTTTCTTGTCCTGGTCCACCTTTAATCCTGTCTTTAATCCTCGGTTTGGATGAGGAAACTCAAGGAGGCTGCTTGACTGTAGCTCTGTGCCATCTGGCGCCATGAGGGTTATCAATAATGCATCCTGCAGAAATGAGGGCTTGGGGACAGCTGGATTTCTTGTCTTAGCAAATTGCCTTCTTTGGAGGCTGCTGAAGGGCATCTCCCAGTGCTGGAGATCAATGAAGCTTTCTCTTCCTTAGGCTGCTTTTCTTTGGATATTAGGAAGTGTTCTGATAATTTTTTTAAGTTTTCATCAAATGCTGACCAGGGTGGGCAGATCCTGTGTTTCCATGAGAGTCAGCCTGGGAAATTGTTCCTGTCTACAGCCCTATTCTTGTAGTTATTACAAGAGTTTAAAAGAAACCCTCTCCTCAAAGTATGCAAGGAAATAGGAATAATGTAGAACTGATAAATTGTACACCCTGATGAAATTGTGAAATCTTTGGCCAAAATCCTCTGTTCTAAAGAATTTCTAAAGGATCAAACCTTCATTGCACGATGTGCTTGAAAGGCACGTGATAGTGATGATCACATTTTTTCAGAGCCATTTCAGCTGAGTTTAAATTACATATTAAGCTCAAAGTGGGTGCAAGTGAAGACCTGAACAGAATTTACTCTTGATCTGATGAGAGGAAATTAAAGGGAGGATGTTGGAGCAACAAGAGAAAAACTGTTGCTGAACACATTATTTAACCTTAATTTGCTGCCCACTATAAGATGCTACTCATCAGCTGAGTGTAGCTTTGGCAACTTTTAATGTTTGGACTGCATCTTTTAATGCTGCTTCTCAAATCCTTCTCTTTGCCTCCCTTCCTCTTGATAGAAAACATTGAGAAATAGGACATAATTAATCTGTTGCTCTGAAATACATAATTTAGGATAGTCTAACATATGCTGTGAACTCTATGGGATGTGCTGATTACATCTCAGGGACTATACAAGGAATCTGTGGAAATTATCTCATGTTTAGAGGTACTCATTTTAATGAGATTACTCTCACCCAGGGCTCTGAAGGACCCCCCATGGGGGAAGAGGCATTTTCACTGTGTCTTTGAGACATGAGTCAGCCTAATTCAAACTGAGCAGTGGGCACGTTGGAGAAGAGGGGATTTCAGCTTGGTTGGATTTACGTGTTTATATCCTGGGTTTTACTGGGACGCATGACGATAAAATGACAAAACTATCCAGTGGAAAGGAATAGCACTTTGATTGTTTTCTGGGCCACAAGGGACATTCCAGTTCCACATGACTCCTAAAGGAAAATGTGAATCACAGCGAGTTGGGTTGCGTCTGATCCGATGACCATCCTGTCAATTTATAAACTTTATTATCAGCTTAATATCTACAATCAGGATTTCCAGCTTTTAATTCAACAGACACATTCAAGAGAGGAAAATTACCCATTGTAGTGGTTTAACAACAGGTGTGTGCAAAGGAAGGCAGGAGCCTCCCTTGCAATGGAGAATGCAAACCCCTTCCCTCTGAATTATTATCATTTTGGATTTAAGGGGCTCTCAGGCAAAGATATGGGATAGCAATAACAGTTCTGCATTAGGAGAACTAAAATAAAAATGCAGTGATACAAAAAACAACCCCACTGGCAGAGTGAGGATCCAGGGTGAGCCCTGTGGGTCAGGGGTTGGTGGCAGGGCCATCCCATGGGGGCTGCAGCCCTCCTGCAGTGGCAGAGGTGGCTCTGCTGGAGCAGGGATCCTGCACAAAGGTGCAGCCCTCTGGTGAGGATCCAGTGGTGATAGATGGGCCTGGTCTTCCTCTGGGAGTCCAGTGGAGAAGGCTGCCTTGTTGTTCCAAGTTTCAGGTTTTTATCCAGGTAGGAATGCTTGGCTCCTCCCCCTGGATGAAGCATTTCCCAATGGGATGATGGAATTTTATCAGTGGGACTCAGTGGCCCCTGAGCAGAAGATCTGTCCCTGGAGGGAGGCTGGGTCCTGGAAGAGATAAAAAAACTGCTCTCACTGGTTTCTTATCAGCTGGGCTATTGGCAGAGGATTACACCACCAGTTGGTATTGGAACCCCAGTTCCAACAAATGGTGATAGAATAATACACTTTTTTTTTTGGTTACATTTTGTACTGCAACCCATGACACCCATTTTATTAGTTTCCACTATCCCCCGTTCACATGGGATCTGTTCATAAGATTGCTGCTGTAGTAGCTTGGAATTTGAGAGATGTATAAACAATTCTATAATGGATACAGCTGACATTCTAGTTGTGTTTTGATGAGTTTCTTTTGGGGTTTTTTTGCCATCTCTAGAATTGATAAAATAAAAGAACACATCGTTTATTGGCCAATGAGTTCTACATGTACTTGTATGTCTATGTGTGTGTGTGTTCATTTGAAATTGTTTTGGTCCTGCATTGTTCTGACCTTTGCAGGTGTTCCCTTAGGGCCACATTCTGCCACCCCATAGAGCACATAGGGCCAGCTCATCTTCTAGAACTCTCCATGGAGATCCATGAGCAGGTAATGAAGATGAATATAGAGACAGTCTTAATCACTGGCTGGAAAGATGATTGTTACGTGGGAATGAATCACTTCCGTTCATTTATATTTGGTTTTTTTTTTTTTTTTCTAGAAGTGGTGAAGCTACTCTATTCATAATAATAGTGAAGTGGTGGTGTATGAATTAAGCTGAATATTTACATTTTCTAGAGGAAGGAAGGAAGGAAAGAAGGAGGGAGGGAAGGGAGAGAAGAAGGGAGGGAGAGAGGAAGGGAGGAAGGAAGGAAAAAAAACAGAAAAGAAAAGAAAGGAAGAAAGTAAAAGGAAGAAAGTAAAACAAAGTAAGAAAGAAAAAAGGAAAAGGCAAGGCAAGGCAAAGCAAGGCAAGGCAAGGCAAGTCTGCTCCATCATGAGATTATGTTTTCATTTGATCTCAATACACCTCTTAGAAGTTTTTGTTGCCTTTATATAATGACAATAGAATCAGTTTTCTCTCATGATAAAAAA
>VYXF01007921.1:58604-74238 GCA_013397295.1 Polioptila caerulea | reverse complement strand
AAGAAAAGAAAAGAAAAGAAAAGAAAAGAAAAGAAAAGAAAAGAAAAAAGAAAAGAAAAGAAAAGAAAAGAAAAGAAAAGAAAAGAAAAGAAAAGAAAAGAAAAGAAAAGAAAAGAAAAGAAAAGAAAAGAAAAGAAAAGAAAAGAAAAGAATTTTTATCTAGACTCTTTTCTCCAGACTTATTTCTTTAGACAATATTTCCTCTAGACTCATTTCTTTCGGTGTCAGGCTATGACTGCCTTTTGTGTCAGAGCTTTTAAAATTATAGAATCTTTTGGGCCAGAAAAACCTCCAAGATCATTGAGTCCAACCATTAACTCAGCATCACCAGGTTCATCACTAATCCCTGCCCTCAATTACCACACCCATCCGCCCTTGAAACACCTCCAGGGATGCATTTTTCCTCATCAGTTTTCCTCAGTGCAGAGACAGTTTAGTCTGTGCTTTAAGGTGAAAGATGGGATCCAGCTCTGAATCAGAGCCGTGAGGCTGGGAATCTGTATCTATTAACACTGCAGTGTCTTCATGTGTCAGAGAAATGGGTTTGCAAAGTATTCACATTATATGGAGTCTTCTCAAAGTTCTAAATTTATTTTTACTTTCCTCCTATTTCTAGAAGGCACCTTCAGGTCTTTTTTCTGCTGATGGTCCAAAGCTTTCTTCCGATTCCCAGCTTAACCTCTTGACCCAACACTGACTTTGATTTCAATCGCTTTTCTTCCTCTTTAATTTGATACTTCTGCTGTTCTCAGGGCTGTGCCTATTCCACACAGGCTCTCCTGAGCTAATCAAAGTGATTTTGTGCTTTATTGTCCCTCTGTTTGCCAAGGCGAGCAGCGCATTGTCCAGGAGCAAGGCAAAGCCGTGTGCTGCTGAGGGCAATTACTCCTCTTCCATTCACTGTGGAAGCAGCTGAGAGAAGCCAGCATGGATAGAGACAGTTCCCTTTCAGACAGCCAGATTTATGTGCCTTGGATTCCACCCCTGGTGTTGCAAGAGCACGTGCTGTGGAAGGTCCTAATAATGTCCAAATGTAATGAGTTTATTAAGCACAATATGGGACACAGCTGGGAGCCCAGGCTGTCAGAAATGCAATAGGAAAGGAGGACAATAGGAAATGTGGAGGGGAAAAAATTACACAGTTTCCAAGCTCTCATGTAGTGTCTTAACCTTATCTTTCAGTGTAGTAGAGAAGAGTGAAACTGTTAGAACAAAAAAAAGGGATTTTTCACCTCCCCAAGAATGGAAGAGACAGGATTGTAGCCCCAGGCCTGTTCTGGGATGCATTTCCTTGACAATATTCCCTTGAGGAATCACAACAGTAGATGTATCTCTATACCCAGTGAGAAGCTGGGAAACACTTTGTATCTGTCCATTTATCAAGATGGGCTGGAGTTTGGCCCATGGAAGCTTTTGATGTTGATTAGAAGTTTAGAGGAGGAGCGTGGATGTTTGTCTGGGCCATCACCACAGATTGTCAGCTCAGAATGCTCAGTGAAGTACAAGCTGTTGTATTCGGAATGCCTCTGACTTTGCACTGGAAAATGACAAAGAATTGTACACATGAGGCAAAGAAAGATCATTTGATCATCCTCTCTGAACAACTTGGCAATTCTTCTGCACTCCCAAGCACCCTTTGCCCAATAGCAAGGTTGTATCAGACTGTTTTCTTCACACCATCCTGTATTTATTCCTTTGGCATCAGGAAATACAATCAGTTGCTCATTGTATTCACCACCTTCCAAACCAACAGATTACTCCCTTTCATTGCCTATTTTATTACTTTAGTCTGCTCTCAGACAGGAAGGGTAATCTTGTTCCCTGGGGTGATAATAGTTTGTTGTGCTGTTGCTGGTGCTCCAGGACTGCAGCCTAGCCCTTGGGTCCATCACCAGCTGCACAAACACTCCCACAGAGTGTGTCTGTGCTAAATAAATAGTGGTGGAATGTTTGGTTAAAGATACCCTTGGCATTTCCTCACAGCTGAGAGCGCCTTACTTGGAGCCTGGCTCAGGTCTGGGGAGCAATGGTGCCTTTATAATGGCAGTTTGATCTTATGATAATCAGCTCAGCACATCAGCAGGGCTAATTGAGGGTGTTAACAGTGGCACCACGCTCTGATAAATAGAATATTTTGAGTTATGGAGTTGTTTTGAAGGTACTGCCCAGGGAAGATCCTCAGAGACAATGGGGATAAAAGGCTCTGGTCCAGAGCTGCATTTTCTGCTCTGCTGTTACTCTTTCTTCTGGCTGAGAGAGATGTTTGCTCCACATGTGCTGAGCAGAGCCTGGTGGGCAGGTTGATGGACAGGTTACAGCACTTACAACCTCCTGTGTGATCCTGGAAAACGATATTTACACCTACAACCAGGGAAGGAAGTGCAGACCACCAGTCAAGGAAGGCAAATTAATTAAGGAGCTCTTGCAAAACATTGATATGCCAGGTAGAGAATGTGTTTTCCTGGTTGTGGAGTAATAATTCTGAAGGCTCTCGCCAAGCAGCACTTAAAGCCCTGCTGGAATGGAGCAGCACATCATTATCTTTATGATCCCAGTATTAATTTCATATTAGCAATGAAGTATCACATATAACACAGATGCTTAAAAAGGATAATTGATCTGCTGTGAAAAGGGAATCTTCTCACATGATTTTTTTTTTTTTTGCCTTGCCTAATGCTTCCTGAATGTGTGGCAGTTTGCAATTATTTCCCTGCGTTGGAGTGTCTGTGGCCTTTAGTTAAGATTTTTTTGCCATTTCACCAGGCCTCTTGGGACATCAATAACATAAGGACACAATAAATCTGATGGATAATGCAATAGGGAAAATAATGCCAATCAAGGCAAGAATGTTATGGATGATGTTATGTGGAAGACCTGCCAAGAAAAGCAATTCTGTGCCCAGGGAGGGTTGAATTATCTTCCATAGCCTCTGCTACCATGAGTCTGTCACTGCAAAGATAAGGTAGAAAATCTTGGTCTATGGATACGTGATCCACTCATGTCCACCTGAATTTTCAGAGAGCCTGAAGCAGCACCTCCATCTAAGAGACATTCAAAGTAATTACTACATCAAAATACTCAGATATCCAGAATTGAGATGTCATTTACCCTCAAATGTTTCATCGTATCTGTACTGGTGAAGCAGCATAATATGAAGGAGAAGAATTGTTACATTGTGAAAATTTCTTTGATTTATAAAAATCAGGCATTTTAAATGGAGTTTGTTTAAATAAAAATATCAAGTCTTGTTTAGTTTTATACATATGTCCCAGAAAAGCATAAACTTCCAGAGCTCAGGAAAGGCTGGGCTTTGTGACCACATTTATGGAGGGATGGGATATAGAGGATTAAGACTTTCAAAGTTTTTGATAATTTACAGATAATCAAGAAATTAGTCAGATCTTCATATTGTGTAATCTTTCTTGAATTGGCTGAACAACACTTACTAAACTCTGTTTCAGAATAGCTTTAGATGTTTTTTTTTTTGTATGTTAAGAAAATTCTATAAAGCTAGAGGACTAGGAAATGCAGGAGCTGTCAGTTTATACAGAAGTGATAAAGAGAACACTTTGAAAGGACAAATTATAATGCTCATATCTTCAGGGAATTTCAATTTAATTGAAACCACTCAAAGAAAAATAATAAAAAAAACAAAAACCAACACTCCACCAAAATTGTAATGGGGGCCAGCTGAAGTAAAGCATACATGGAAGTTATTAGGCTGTGTTAATAAAAGGAACTAAGATAGTACTGAAAGTAAGAAAAGGCTGCAACATAGAGGGAAGTCAGGGCTCTGTTTTGCTTAGCATTAAAGCTTTGGTGTCTTAAACTTTGGGAATGGAATCTTCTTTTTTTTCCTCTCATTAAGCCTGGACGAACAGAGGAAAGGAAACCTGGTTATTGCAAAGCAGTAATTCACTTTGTCCAAAATTAGGCATAGTGTCACAGAACCATGGAATGGGTTGAGGTGGAAGGGACCTTTTAAAAATCACTCAGTCCAACCCCTGCCATGGCAGGGGCACTTTGCACTAGAGCAGCTCCCTCCAACCCCCATCCACCCTGGCCTTAAGGCACCAAGCTTTAGGATACAGAAATTGCTCCCTGAGGTTACCTACATCTCCACTGACTGTAGAGAGAGCCTGGGCAGGCTGGGCTGAACTATAAAGACCTTTTTGATGTGGCAATGCTGGCTAATGTCTTCACTGATAATCAGGATGATGGGACAGAGTGCACCTGCAAGAAGGTTGAAGGTTACACAAATTTAGGAGGAGTGGTTGATAGACCAAGAGTTTGATTGTGCTGTTGCTGGGAGGGAACCAGAGAGGTTTGAGGAACAGGCAGAAAGATGAAGAGGAAAGAGACATTCAAAGTCCTGCACTGGGAGAGGAATAATTCCATGCACAAGGGCAGGCTGGGGATCAGCTGCTGGGAAGTGGTTCTAGAGAGAGGGACCTAAAGCTCTGGGTGGACACAAAGTGGATCCTGAGCCAACAAAGTGCCCTTGCAGCAATGAAATCCAAAAGCATCATCAGCTGCATGGGGAAGAGCCTTGGCAGGATGTCAAGGGAGGTGATAATTCCTCTCTCTTAGCCCTGGAGTGCCTGGTCCAGTGCTGGGCTGCTGAGAGCATGAACACAGTGAGTTCTCTGAGGAGCCACAAAGACTATTAAGGAATTACAAGAAACTCAGAGACCTATGGCTGTTTAACCCAGGGAAGAGAAGATCTGGGGGAATCTTATCAATGTGTGGAAATAGCTGATGAGAGGGTGCAAAGGAGGTGGACTCTTTTCTGTGCTGAAAAGAGGCAGCAAGCAAGAGAACATTTTGGGAAATTCAGCTGTAAGAGAACATTTTTTCATTGTTAGAATGGTCAAATACTAAAAGAGGTTGATCAGTTGAATTGTTGAATCCCAATATTTGAGATATTCAGAAACTGAAAATGAGTTTTGGGTAATCTGCTGAGGCTGACCCTGCTTTGAGCAGGGGTGTTGGACTAGACAATCTCCAGATGTTCTTCCTACCCCAATTCTGGGAATCCTCTTTAGCAGTCATTCTTCTTGCAAAACCATATTGCTTTGGCTTATTTCCTACACAAGTCCTCATGGAACTAAATGAAAATGATAATCCTACTTCCTACAGAAATATTTGGACGCCTAAGCTCTCATTTGCATATGGGAATCTCAGCATCTGCAGTTTACAATTTCCTACTTTTGTAATCACACCTTTATCTTCACTCTTAGAAAGGGACTTCTAGTAAAATTCACAGGTGTTTTCTGAGTTCTATGCAAGGGAAAAAAAATATCCAAAGTCTATTCCTCCAGAACGTAAAAGGATTATTACTGAGTATTGCTAACAGACTTTGGATATTCATTAACACTGAAATGCCTAAGCCAGGCAGCAGCTGAATCTATTTCTTTCAAATATACCCATGCAAAATTGCTTTAGTGCTCTACCAGCTCCCTTTTAAATTTTCTTAAGCAGCAATTTTCCTGCACAGTGAAAAAACTGGATACCAGCAGAGTCTGCCTGAATGTATCTGTCATGAATGGGTATTTTTCAGCCTGTGATTCCCACATCAGCTCACATGTCAGACCAATGGAGAGCCTGCATCCATCCTTGTGGACCATTCTGTGAAAAAATTCCACACTGTTTGTTGACAGCTCTTTCAGGCAAAGGTGTGGCATTTTTGGTGAGACCCTCAAGACATTCATGTGCAGCTGAGAAGGGTTTTGTCCTTTGTAGCAGTAAATCCTTTCTGAAAATCCCCCTCTTAGAAGACCTCCTGATGTAAGGACCCTTTGAATCCTGTTTTGTCCTTGACAACAGACTTGGTGAGTGAGAACAAGGACTTGAGGGACTTTCCCAGTTAAATACAAAAAGTGAGAATAAAACTCTTCTTGGTTTGTAAAGAAAAGTAGAGTCAAACCCTCGGCTGCTGTGACCCATGAAGAAGCTTTAATTTCAGCAAATTTAGCAAGTAGGTAAACAAAATCAACCCAAAATATTTAAACTTTGAGAAATAATAACTACTCTATTAAAGATAGTGGAAATATCATGATGTTCTTTTCCTTTGCCTTAATAGGATTGCTCTCTGTGGAGTATTTTCCATGGAAAGCTTTAGAGCTCTTGCTGTTTGGTATTAAATGTTCTTTTAGCTTTTCTGTTGCCTCAAATGTATCAGCATCAGTTTATTGAAAAAAAAAACAATCAAATTCCTTCTCAATCCTTTGTGGTAGGTGAAACTTTGCTGTTTTGGGTCTCATATTGCTGATCCATATGTTTCAGGCTGGAGGTGGGATTATTCTGTCCAGATTGAGATCTCCACAGTGTAGATGTCAACAGTCAGGCTGGCTGTTCAGAATTCCTTTACACTCTGGGAGAGGAGCTGGAAGTTTAAAGGAGATGGATAAAATGGGTCAGACAAAACACTTTCTTCACATGTCTGCTTCTCTCTGTGGACATAAAAAGAGACTTGACAATGAGCTCATGTGTGAGGATGTCTCTCCTGGGTTTCTAAAATTAGGAGACCTGTCCTGGATCACTGAGGGGTTGATTTCCCAACTCTGCTCATAGCTAGTGAGCAGGAACATGAGGAAGGGGCACTGTGCCTTTTAAATAAATGATGCAGCTGGAACACCACATTTAGGAATTTATAGGAGGGAAATCATAAAAAACAATGGGGTTTGCACCTTTTATTGAGAGCCTAAAGACAGGAAAATATCGGATGCATAATGGAAGGTGTTCCAGTCCTCAGGAGAGGCACAGGTCAGGGGGCTGGAACACCTGTGAATCCAGGCTGAGAGTTGTGACTGTTCATCCTGGAGAAGAGAAAGCTCCAGGGAGAGCTTAGGGCACCTTCCAGTGCCTAAAGGGAGGTTAAAAGAAGGCTGGAGAGGGACTTTTCATGTCGTGAAAGTGCAAGGGGGAATGGCCTTAAATTGCAGGAGGGTAGATTGAGATTAGATATTAGTAAGAAATTCTTTACTGTGATGATGGTGAGGCACTGGAACAGGCTGCCCAGAGAGGCTGTGGACTGACAATCCCTGGAGGTGTCCAAGGCCAGAAATCTGCCCTGGTGGAAGATGTCCCTGTCCCTGGCAGGAGGTTGGAACCATGATCTTTGAGGTTCCTTCCAACCCCAAGCCACTCTAGGATTTCATGACAATTACCTGTTGATATATTTTGCACCCATGTTTTTTATTCTTCATAAGGAAATGCTCTCTATGTCTCTAAGAAGTGTTGGAGTAATTGTGCATGGGGTGGTTGATTTTTCTGAAATGCATTCAGTCTGCAAAACCTCAATTTCTCCTGCACATTGTCAGAAGCTTTCAGCTTCTTCCCACACCTGGGCAGAAGCTTGTTCTTGGGGCAGGCAGAGCATGTGGTGGGAGGCCCTGCCTGGACACTGGAGTGAGATGAATTAAGTAATGAAATCCTATTCTACCATCACTGGTCTAAACCATTATGGGTCAGCTTTGAAATGTGTTGGTTTCCTTTCAAACCCCTGGCACATGTCCCAGAGGACCACAACAAGGAGCTCAACAGATCAGGAGGTTTCTGTTGGGTGAGATCTCAGTAAGAGCTCATGACTGCCTTGGAAAGCCACTAAAAATCCTCTTTCATCCATCAAAAAAACTCCTCCATCTCATTCAGCCAGTGGGTGCACTCTGCAATGCTGTGTAGCAATTTTGCCCATATTTGATAGAGGGATTTTTTGTCCTTTTGGGCAGTGATTTATCACTTTTTTATGCCTCCCTGGTGTAGTCCCATCACACCTAGTAAAGGTCTCACTGTGTGGTTTTGTTCATTGGTGACAGCAGATTGTGCACTTGACACTTGTGGGCTTCTCATGGAGGAATTGTCCTCACCAGCCTCCAGAGACCTTTTCAGATGGAGAAAGAAATGGGATCTTGCAGCAGAGCAACTTTTGCTCTGATCTTTTCCAAGCTGCCCTTGAAGCAACTCAGATACTTTCATAAAGAATCTGCTGTGGCCCTGAAAGTGTTTCCAGTGGACAAACGAGTTCACCTTCAGAGGGGATGAATTATTTTCTTAAGTCACTGGGTGACCAAAACAATTCACTTTTTCTTCTCCCTGTACATCAGCCATGCTTGAAATAAACCCCTGAAACCCATTCTGTTTTAGCAACTATCAGCTGATTTTCAGGTTCTCAGACACTTCAACAGCCCTTCTGTTTCGCCAGAGATAATTGAAGATTATTCTGAGGAACTATTTATCCATGACTGAAAGGTGCAATCCCTCTGTTATTGGCTCTCCTGACTTCACTAATTTTAATTACAGTGGCAGAGGCAGATAAAACAACAACATGAAGCATCAGTAATGAAATGACAGGATTTATCAACCAGTGACATCAGAAGAAAACATAATCATCCAAGCTCCCCTTCCAAATCCAATACTGTTACATTTATTTATTTTTCTCAATACTGAATGGTAATTCTTTATCAGTATTACTTTTTTTTTTTAATAATTTTTCTAGTATAACATAGCTGATAGTACATATTTGGGAAGTAGCTGGGCTTTAATTGGTGATAGAGATAACTACCCTTTAATTGATAATAGAGATAAGTAGCCTTTAATTAGTAACAGGTAGATTCTGAATGTATGTATAACATACATGGCAGGAAGAGCTCAGCAATATAAAAGGTTCTGCTGCAGGTCAGGGCAGAAGTTCTGGTAGCTGTTATTCCCTAATAAACACTCCAATCTCCGTGGATGACACGAAGGCCTCAGCTCAGTGTTTGGTGCAGGTTTCCATGACTACCTTGAAGGCAAAAAAATGAAGTAGGTTCTTTTATTTTCCCTGCAATATGTGAAAGAAAAGCCATGAAATGGTTTGCAGATGTTCTTGTTGTCTCTTTAGAAGCTCCTTTGAAACTCAGACTAGACAGAAAACCACCAGCCTCCACTTTTCAAAGCTAGGCATTGCCAGGTTAAAGTAAAAATAAAGTCTTCTAAAGGTCACCACTGTCCCCCAGGGCATCTGTGTATGTCCATCTTTTAGTCAGGCATCTCCCACCCTTCCACTGCATTTCAATCATGCCCTGATGCATTACAGTGACAGAATGAAAGGACAGAATGCAACCTCCACACCCCTCTCTGGCTTTGCTGGACTGAGCTGCACACAGGAGTGCAAATCATCAGGAAATAATTTCAAATCCAATGGCTGCTCATGCGTCTGTCTGGTTTTGTCTTGCTTTTGTTAATGGAATTCCAAGTCCTCACGGCTGAATGTCACCAGGGATGTTTGCTGTCCTCTTCAGCTGAGATCTTATCAATTGCTCATTATTTGATAAACCATCAGAAATACAGTTAAGTAATTAAATTCAGTGCCAGAACAGAGCGTGAGTGACTGATCAAGTGAGGATGGAAGAAAACAGATCAGTTTAGAGTGAATTTCATGAATCATTGTTCCCTCAATATTCAGAGAGAGAGTAATTTTCCTGTTTTATTTTTTAATTGAAAGGCTCTCTCCTTTCTAAATGCTGATGTCCTGGCAGTGTGTTGCAGTCAGTATAAAATTTGAGTGTCCTTTGGTTCTAAAAGTTCTTTTACAAATCAGTCCTTTACAAATCAAAGTAGGATAATGAGAAATAAATCCAAATCTTAAAACACCTTCCCCCCAGTCCTCAATTCTTTCTGGGCAGAGGCCAAGCTATGGAAGTCACAGATATGGATGACGTTTTTCATGTAAATCCTTCCTGATTATGTCCTAGATTAATCTTTAGCCTGAGATTACAATTCATTCCTTTGCCCCTCTACTGCCAAGTTCTCAGAAAAATTATTAACAAGCTTATTAACATGTTATTAACAAGTTTGGTAATAGATTTTGTTATCTGGACAAACTATCTTGGGAACCAGACCCCTAAAAAGCCCCCAGACAGTTTTGCTTTTAAGACACTACTGAAAATCATGAAGGGCAAACCACAACTTCAGAGATGAAGCAGACAGGTCTTTTTTCTTTTTCGAAGTAACCCACCCTTTCTTCTTCCCTGGGTACAATTTAGGAGTTTGCAGCTACAGAACCTGTTCCAGCATTTCTTTAACACAAGTTACAGATCATACAAAGTCCTTTGCCTTTAAATTAGATATCCAAGACCACCTTTAGAACCTGCAAAAGCCTGGTTCACCTCTAATAAGTGCAGCTCACAGTCAAGTGTTGGGTTCTCTGTTGTCTGTCCATTTCTTTTTCATTCTCTCTGTGGTTTACGTATTTATAATAATTTTCCTCTTTTGCTGCAGAGATCTGAGCCTTGATGTGAAGACCTCAACCAAAATATCTGCAGAGAGCCTGTGCTTCAGCCCTAATCACAGTGTTAATGAGCAAAACTTGTCCAAAATTAGGAGAGAAAATGGCCATCAACTGGAAGGTCTCCTTCTTCAGCCTCCTATTGCTTCCTGTGGTAAGGAAAAATTATTTTATTTGCATTGTTCTGACATAAATACACGTTCTCAAGGCCAGCACTTGCCAAGAGGGAAGGATCTGCTGCCAACACTGATTCTGGATTTTTCTGGGTGGTCTCATAGTTTGGGTTAAGACTTTTCCAGCCTCCTTTGTTAATGAATTAGGACTGTGATCCCTGCTCATCCTGACAAGGGCAAATGCATCCCTTGAGGACATTTGTTCACTGTTTTTAACCAAGATGCAAAATAAAATTAAGTAATAATTAAAAAAAAAAGAAAATGTAGGTCTTCTGTTTCAAATCCATTGGTTTAAGAATACTTTTTTTCCAGACAGAGGGACAAAATTAGAGATTCCCTTCATTCCCCCCCCCTATGAAACCTAAAGCTCGAGATATTCCAGGCAGTGCTTTGGGAGGCCTCCATTTTCAGAGCAGCAATTTTAAGAAACAATACAAATGGGCCTCTAAAGATACTAAAGGCACTTAAAGTCATCCATCATCTCTCTGAAGATATTCGACTCTTTATGAAAATGACAGGGATTAATTTTCCCCACAAGTCTTTATTTACTAAAAAACATGTTCTTCTATTAATAACTCCATGTTAACACGTCTGGGGATTGTAACTTTCCCTCTCTGTTGTCCCTACACACAGTGGCAGCATCTCTCCGCACAGAACAGCCACAAAAACACCAAAAAGAAGATTTTTTTTTTCCCCCTTTGTAGCTGTGAGGAGTCGTTCACAAGCCCTGCAATAACCTCTTGTTGCATTTCAACACAATTCTGTGTTAAACCATTGATCACAAATGTTCTTTTCAGCTCTTCTCCAGGAGCATTGCTCACAGGGATTCAGTGACAAATAGCACCAGGATTTAAATCCTCCAGCTCGTTCCCTTAAGAGCCTTCCAAAACTTCCATGCAACTGTTTTACACTTGCTCAATTCACAGATATTCTCACATTGGTGTGCTTTAATAGTCAGCATTTGAAAGAACTTTTGACATTTAGTAAGTTTTATTTTAAAATGACAGCTCTTTAATGTGATGGTGGTGTGACCAGAGCATCTTTTAGCAGTTTTTGCAGAATTTTTTTGCTCTTGTTTATCAATTATGTGGCCTGTCTTCTACAATGCATAGCAGGCAGCACACAGAACCTGGTTTTATTCGGGCACACAAAAATACATTTTCTTTCCTTTTGGCTCTTCTTTAGCGCCCATTTCACTGCACATGTGAAATGTGGCACAATTCACCTAAATTCTGTAGAATTGGGTTGGAACTGGTACCATAGTTCATCCAAATAAGACAATCCTTTACATACAAATATATGGTCTTGGAATTTTTATCTAGGGCATGGCTCCTGTGACTCTTCCTTAGATTTCCTGGTCAGGTAGACACGATTACTTAATAAAAACTGAGTATGTTTAATTTTTATAATACTATATAATAATCTCTAAAATAACTACCATAAACTTCCTCTCAGCTACTAGGAAGGGTAAAACCCCCCAGATTTAACCTGATTTAGGTACTGATGTTCATGTGAGATTCCTGACTATAGGAGGAGTTTAGCTCAAATTCACATGCTGGTTTTTGGACATGGAAGTGTTGATGATATGGATCCTGCCCCTGGAGAAACTGGAAAGCTGAATTCCTGGCCTTGCAAGCATATTTTTCAGACTGCAACCAAAATAATTAAATTACTCAAAAGACAAAAGGTGTTTCTGTTAAATGACCAACAGCATTCAATATTTCAAGATTTTTGGTGCTCAGCTTGAGACCCTCGAAAGGTGTCTTGTTATTTAGAGGTGAACAGTTTTTAATTAAGGGAAATAAATGAACAAATCTCTTGAGCTCTCTGATGGGTGACCTTCCTGGCAGATGGAGAAGGACAGCAAATTCCCAATTGCTCGTGTTTCAGGACATAGCTGTGGTTGCTGAGCTGGATAATTAGTGATCAGCTCCAGCTTGTGGAAAGAAAAGTCCTTAACGAAAATACCAAACAGCAAACCAGAGCTAAAGAGAAAAAACCTGCTTTTTATTTACTGCTTCTGCAAACTTTGTGATCTTATTTATGATTATCAGGTTTTACTGCAGCCTTTTGCAGGAATCCAGATATTAAAGTTAACCATTTCACACACATGAATGTGTGTGTTTGCACACACATATTCCACCACAGAGATTGTACAATAATTTGTGTATAGGATTCATTTCACATTAAATGCCTACATTTCTTTCCACAGACCAAATTTCAGGGATAATATAATGTTATTTGTGTTTCTTCCCTTGATGTGATCCTTCTGCAGTTCTTGTGGTAACACATTTCTCTCCACTGGGGCACACCCTTTCCCTGTGAACCATCTCTAATGTGCTGTGCTGGTGACCTCAAACTGGCACTTTGCTGTCATGCNGAGACCAAATTTCAGGGATGATATAATGTTATTTATGTTTCTTCCCTTGCTTCTTCTTGCTTCTTCCCTTGTGATTCTTCTGCAGTTCTTGTGGTAACACATTTCTCTCCACTGGGGCACACCCTTTCCCTGTGAACCATCTCTAATGTGCTGTGCTGGTGACCTCAAACTGGCACTTTGCTGTCATGCAGATTTTCCAATTTTCTACTAAGGGACTGGATGTGACATTTAAAAAAAAAAAAAATTAGAGTAATTTAAAGTCATCTTAGATTCCACAAAGTTCCTGGAAAAAACTGTTTATATACTGCTTTCTTCTAAAAACATCTGGCCAGACCCATTTTCCCCACAAAACCCCCCAAACTGATGTCCACATCAATTAAAAAAATCAAGAAAAGACAGAAAGAGAACCAAATATGAGTGGGAAATTCCAGGTGGCTTCAAGTATAGGCTCCGACCAGACAGCAAGAATCTAAAATGCTAAGAAATAATTAGAAATGAACATTTTAATCCAGTTTTAACTGTCAGTATCAAGAGTGGTTCAATTTTTCATGGATTGAACAGGCTGTTCTGCACTAACCTGACCTATGAACCCCTCAGGACTGAAGGCAGCATGATGCCTGGCAAGGTCTTTAGAGTAATTCTTGAGCTTTATTTTTTTTCCCCAATTTTAAGTGCTTTCCTAGATTTAAATGCCTATGTTGCTATTTTAGCTGCAAATAAATTTTATTTATTTATTTTTAACCCATTTTTTTCAGCTGGTTGAACTCTTCCCAGTCATTTCCCGTCATTTTTTTGGATGAAACTCTGAACAACCTTGGACTGTGGGAGGAGTCCCTGTCCTTGGTAGGGGGTTGGAACTGGATGGTCTTTGAGGTCCTTTCCAACCCAAACCATTCTAGGATTCTGTGAGGTCTTTTCTTGCTTCTGAATTCACTTCCACTGGAATTTTGGTTGACTTTGCATTCCATTCATCTGTGATAACGCTGGGTGATGTTTTGGGTTTTTTTTTTAAATTGGAAAATATTAACAAAAAGTCATCATGAAATTATGGAAGAGNTTGGTAGGGGGTTGGAACTGGATGGTCTTTGAGGTCCTTTCCAACCTAAACCATTCTAGGATTCTGTGAGGTCTTTTCTTGCTTCTGAATTCACTTCCACTGGAATTTTGGTTGACTTTGCATTCCATTCATCTGTGATAACACTGGGTGATGTTTTGGGGTTTTTTTTAAATTGGAAAATATTAACAAAAAGTCATCATGAAATTATGGAAGAGAAAGGATCCTAAGCCATCACCCCTTTGTCTGGTTCCAAATGTACTTGAGAAACAATGAGTTTCATGACTCACAAAGTTGGCTTGGTGTATGAACTGAATTTTAAATGTAACTGCAATGCAGGTGTTCTAACTGTCCAGAATAATTCAATCAGATGCATTTCTTCACCTAATACTTGGAATTTCTTGTGAGTAGGTATTTAATATTGCTAAGCTTAGATATTTCCAGTGGTAGAATATCCTGTGTAATGTGTTTGATTAGCTGGGAAGAACGTTCTCCTTTAAGAAAGAGAGAAATATGGAAGAGGGAAGGTGTAAGTGATGCCTCTTGTATAATAGCATTGAAGTGTGATCTGTGAGTGACTGTCAGGTGGGCAAACACAGGTTTGGATGTACAGGCAGCACCTCACAGAGCAGAGAATGAAACCTGGGTCTGATGACAGCAAAGTTAATTCATGAGGAGCTGAGGAGAGAAACAGAAGTGTTTGCTCAGGCCCTGTTTGCTGAAGGGGAGAATATTTCTCTGTCTTCCCAGGGTGTGTAGAGGCTCCAGAGCAGAGAACTCTCTGTATCCTCTATTATTCATCCCTGGCTGTCACTTCCAGTGCCAGGCTACCTTCAAATAGAATCATCTACGTTCCAGCCTCTGTTATTTTTAAAAGATGAGGCACAGTGTATTCAGACACAATATTCTACAAGTTTCCCTCCCAGCCTGCAATGTTTCTAAGACCAGCCCAAATGTGAGGCTCCTCAGGCACAGACATAAAAGGTTGGCTTGGTCCCTGCTCTTTAAGCAAACTATTTTTTCCATTCCAGGGTTTAATGAGAGAGCTTTTAATGAGTTTACCTGCCTGGTGATTTGTAGCATCTCATAACCCTGTTAGAGCAGTCAAGTTCTCTGTAGGACTGCAGGTTCCTCGAACACAGAGCTCAGTTGCATGCGACTTCCCTGTTATTTATGTAATGAAAACATAAATATTTTATATACAAACACAGCCAGGGGACTGCTGGGAATGTTCTCCATAGGAGATAAAGACTCAGCTAACCAAGGCATTAATGCTGCTGTAGCTTTTCCATTTTAATAGGAGGAGCTGGTGCTGGGGGCAATCGGGAGAAAATAGCAACCTCTTAAAAGCCTTGTTTAAAATAGAAAAACAAAGCCTTTGGATGTGTAATAATGGGTAAAGCAGTTTGAAAGAGTAGGTTCAGAATTCTGGTATGGCAAAAAAATCATCTGAGAAAATCAGTGTGGCAAAACCACAGAGGCCTTGATACCAACCCACTTCAGGACATTTCAGAGGCACAGAAATTAGGATTTTAAGTCCCAGGTGGCTGCTGTCCTATCAGTTAGGTGGGATAGGGACTTAGAGAGAGTGCCAGAGTGAGAGTTCTCTCAGGGTGAGATTTCCACCTGACATATCTCTGTGCCTCTGGGGCTTTTTCCTTGTAAATTTTCCCTCGGGGCTGTTATCTCAGAGCTTGGCCCTTTCCAAGCCTCAGGATGGCGTCTCTCTGCTGCTTGGTAGATCCAGCCGACCTGGTGGG
>VYXF01007921.1:37935-57575 GCA_013397295.1 Polioptila caerulea | reverse complement strand
ACTGTAAAAAAAAAAAAAAAAAAAAAAAAAGTAGAATCAGAAGCAGTGATTTTTCATGTTGTTCAGCTGTTAATATCCAGCTCCTGGAGGGATAGTTTTCAAGTCTCTAATGAATGTTGCCTGCAATTCCTTGGGTTTGCTGAGTCAGCAGCCCAGGAGGATTTCCTGTGCAGGCAGCTCAAAGAGAGAGCTGAGATGCACAACCAAAGCTGCGTGGAGAAGAGGAGAAAATGGAAGCAAAACAGCAGGAAGAGAGGACAAAAATTAAAAAAAAAAAAAAAACAAAAAACATCACATTTACAGCTTTATTCCTCTATAAGGGATTTGGTTTTCTATATCCCCTTCTTCCCCTGTCCCCAGGGCTTGCAATAAAGAGTTCATTCCCAGTCTGTGAAATGAACCCTGCTGCTTCTCAGGGTGAGTGGGTGTCCTGTGGCAGGGATCAGGGAATGCTGCTGGAACCTTCCTGGGGTCAGTGATGGGGTCAGTGCTCTGCCCAGGCTCCCACCCCACAAACTCTGGAGACCAAAGTTCCAGAGAACATCTGAGCACAGCCGTGGAGTTGGGAAAGCAGAGTTTGCCAGGCTTGAGGGGGCACCCAGGGCTTCTCCAAAGCAGTAACAGCATGGCTGTTCAGCCAAGCAGCTGTGTAACCTCTGAGAGGCCCCTTGGAGAGCACTGCCAGCCCTACAGCCCATGTGCTGCTGTCACTGCAGTCCCCAGGGGCACAGAACCCAACCCCACAAACCCTTCCCTGTTTCCCTGGGCAGGGGAGGAATTGCTCGCTCCAGGGAAACTTGTGCTCCTGACAAGGAAGTTGTGTTTCTCTCAGGTTTGTTTTCCCCATGTGGAAATCACTTGGAAGTGCAGATTTTGGAGCTATGGATCCCATCTATACCAAAATCTGATGATCTCTGTGATATTTTTATTCCATGCCATATAAAATGCCTGTTTTGCCTAAAAGGACACCATGAATAAATCAGAGATGCCTCTGTACTTTCCTGTGTGTGTTAGAGGTGAGCTCTGCACCTAAATAAGTCAGGAAATTTGTTTAGAGCAGTAATTAGCCCCCTAAATGGTGGCTGTCTGGATTAGAATCAGAGAATCCTGGAATGGGTTGGGTTGGAAGGAAGCTTAAAGCTCATCCAGTGCCACCCCTGCCATGGGCAGGGACACCTCCCACTATCCCAGGCTGCCCCAAGCCCTGTCCAGCCTGTCCTTGGGCACTTCCAGGGATCCAGGAGCAGCCACAGCTTCTCTGTGCACCCTGAGATTATATTAATATATAATTTTGATTATTCTCTGTTTCGTGTTCTTCTGTACTTGGTGATAGACATCTCTAGATATTGGCATAACCCATCCTAACCCCCCCCAATGCCCTCTTTACTGCAAGGCCCTCAAAAATTATCTTAGACTAGACTTTGGTCTCTCTAGTTTTTAGAAATCTCATTGTTATTGGGCATTTATAAATGTTATGTGCATCAGGAATAGATGACAGTAACTCAGCCTTGCCCAATTGATTGTCTTGACTTTTCAGTATCTTGTGACTCACCTTGGTAGGGTGGTTTGGGAGGTTATCACAAATGCTGTTTACTACTGTTGGTTCCTGGAACCCATTTTTAAAATTGAATATTAAATGTATGTTCCTGTATGAGTGAGGGCAGATGCCAATGGATCTTTGTGTCTGGAGTAAAAAAAAAATAAAGACAAATGCATCCATTAAATACTTTATAATCATAATACAAAACACCCCAAACCCAAAGAAGATCTATTTTAAATAAAAAAGGAAAAATATTTTTCCCACAGAAAAACATAAAAAAATGTTGTGTAGTGCTTTCATAGAATTATTATTTCCAATAGAGCTCAAGGAATCCAATCTCAATTTAAACCACTTGCCCTCCTTTTCTTTTTGTACCATCTGAGATCTCCAAATACTTATTTTCTTCAAACAATATGGAAATGAACATTTTTTAACACTCCTCCGCTCTTTTAAAAAGGAACAAATGCCAGTTGCTTGGGGATTGTTTTTTATTTTATTTATTTTTTTTTGTTATCAATGTGATTTAGACTGTAAATCCAATCAACATGTTGAGGGAAAATAGTTTCAAGGAACATCTTTCAGCCAGATTTAATTTGTGCTGCGGAGTTTAATGGGTTCCCAACTTTTGTACGTGTTCAGTGCCTGACCTCACTGTTCCAGCCTCCTCTACATCTGGATTTCTCTTGAGGATTTCAAAATTATAAAGGATTTTACTGTTCTGCCCTTCCCAATAACCCATTTCTGCTCTTTTCTTTCTCAGTGGGCTCCTTTTGGAGAGCAAAATTCTCTGAGAGAATAAAAATTCTCTCAGAGCTTCAGACAGAAGAAAATACTTTATCTGCTCCGTCCTCTTTTCAAATTATTTTGACCCCACAGTCTCTCTCCAGATCAGAATCTGTGACCAAAATCTGTTATTGAGGGGTTATTTAGGCTAAACCCAGGCTTTGCTTTGGTGTGAAGACTTCTAAAACAGTTTATCAACAATTTCACTTACTGATATTTGCATATTTGGGGACGGGCAGAGATTTGAATTTGTGGTTTTTTCCTTCCCTGTTAGTCACATCTGAACATTTTTGATATTTGACATAAAACTGTTTCAGACCTTTACTTTATGCTTTCTTGTTTGCTAAAGGCTTGCAAGATAACTGATAATGAAAAATGTAGATTGGATAGGATTAGAGATATGCAAAAGCTCAAGGCTAGCAAGTTGTTTTCACTTCCTCAGAGATATTAAAATGTTCTTTTTCCTGCTGCCCTCTGGCTGAGCTGGTTTTAGTTATTAGGTCTCTGTTAGCCAGTTATGATAATTTTGTCCATTATTTAAAAAAAAACCCAAACCATTAAACAAACAACAGATTTGCTCTGCAATAGCAACTAAATTCTCAGGTAGTTTCAGTCTAAATCCATCTCAGTGCCTCTTCCAGCAACACAGATGTGTGAAATCAAAACCTTTTGGGCATCATGTGCTGTTTATTGTGTCTGAACTAAAACAGAAACACCAGGTGAACAAACTGCATCTCATTTCAGGTAACTATCGACTCCCACTGTGTGTTTTCACTTTCCAAGGTTTGCCCCCCAAAATGATGAATTTACTGTTCATGCACAAGTGGCTGTAGCTGTTGGCATTCCCAGGAACTCTTCATGTGCAGAGCAGCCATGAGAGGGCAGGAATTTTGTACAGGCAGGCAGCATCAGTGGGAATGGGCTGAAAGATGCTGAAGGGCTTTTAATACCCTAAAGACAAACTAATATGATCACATAAATGCACATATATTTATTTTTCTGTTCCTCCATGTCATCCATCGACCCCTAAAACCTGAATGCTGTGGGTCAGATCAAGTGAATTTGACAGAAGAACCACATTCTCAGAAAAATTAATTTTCCAACAGTTTTGTGTGAATTTTTAGGCAGAGATTTTTTCTTAATTCCTTACAGTAAGATGAATTTCAAAAGAAACTCAATCAATTGTTAGACAGAGGAGTATCCAGACTGGAGCTCATGTTAGGACAAGGGTTGATGGCTTTGAACTGAAAGAGGGGAGGTTTAGATGGGATATTGGGAAGAAATTCTTCCCTATCAGGGTGTGAGGCCTATTTGTCAAAGGGTAAGGAGCTCTGTCTGACTCTTCTGAGTTTCTGATCTTCAGCTATCCTGAAATGAAATGGGAAAAAAAAAAAAAAAAAAAAAAAGTTGGGAGGTGTATTCCATCTCTTTTGTAGCTCAAACCCTTAAAAAATTTCATCAGTTGGATCTGGTGACCTCAGGTCATTTTTTCATGGCACTGATGATCAAACATCCTTTTTTTTTTCTTTTCCCTGCCTTTTCCCACACATTTCTTTGTATATGCCTGGTGTCTAAATTATTCTCACCCCCAAATTCCATGTCCATGGACAGCACATGGCAGAGCAGCTGGGGATACCCTGGGTGTTGTTGCAAAGCAATGCCTTCACTTTTGCCTTGATATACTTTTTCCTTCTCCACAACAATTTATTTATTCTGTTTGTCCAGCTGTTTGCTGAGTATTTTAATATTCAAGAGAATTTTTTTCTTCTGAGAATTATAGCAGTAATTGAAGACAAAAAATAATAAAGTTTATTTTCCCCTGGTTTTCACCTTCTGGTTATAACATGAATTCTGCAGCTATTTCATTTAGGGAATACAAAGATAAAAATGAAACTCCTTTTCCCTTTTGTATCCCTGGATTTTTGCTACACCTCTGTTAAAAAAAATCCAAAATGATGCCTTGGGAATGTCAATCATTATTTTAGGGGCAGCTCATCTTGTCCTGAGGACAGGTCCCCACTACACAGTTCTGCCTGCAAAGGGAAACTTTGGGATGCTGAGAGATGTGCAGGGGTAATTCTGTGCTCATGGATCTGGGGAAAAAAACAAACACCAAGCAGCTGCAGAAGCTGTCAGAAGCCATTATAAAAAACCTATTAAGGCTGGGGAAGAATTAAATCCCATTTAATGTATTGCAAGGAAGAAAAAAGGGGAGTTTGACAGGGATGTGTATGAATAATCAAGAGAAAATTCTGTTCTCAGTACTACTTTATGGCATTTTGGGGCATGGTTTGTATTATTCAGGGCTTTGGGATTTTTTTCCATGTGTGAAAATGTTTATCTGTTATCAAAGGTGTGATGTAGAAATTCTGAACACAGTAATCTCAAGGATCAAATAAATGAGTTAACATTTGGAATCACCCAGAGTAATCCACGAGGGACAATATAAAAGAGGTTTCACCAGTTTTGCTTTCAAATCTTTGTTTAGCTGAAGTATGACAGCAATTTGCTCTCCTGGCAGAGGAATCCCTGCTCTATTTCTCTCTTAGCATGGATTATAGGGAGAGTATTTACATGTGTTAATGTTTTCTTCTGAGAGCAGGGAAATCAAAGCAGCCAAAAGAGCTGCTCCCATTTCTGATCCTGTCATTCTCCCTGGAAAATGAAATTTTCTTCTTTCTATTAACTTCAATCTGAACAAATCAAAACATTACCACAATTTAAGGTTACCATTTCAAGGGCTTAGGAACTATATTCATTTGCTTGGTGTTTTTGAGGAGTTTTTTTGTTTTGTTTGTTTGATTGCATTTTTTTTTTGTGGGTTTTTGGGGTTTTTTTTTTGTTTGTTTTGGGTTTTTTTGTCATGTTGAAATTCAGAAATAAGTGACGAAGAAATGCTCTGCAGGTTATTATTCCATTGCACATGTCTGGCTCTAGGATGGACAATTATCAGAAAATCAGAGAATCAGAGAATTATGGAATGGTTTGGATTGGGAGGGAACTTAAAGCTCATCCAGTTCCACCCCTACCATGGGCAGGNCAAAGCACATCCAGTGCCATGGGCAGGGACACCTTTCACTGTCCCAGGGTGCTCCAAGCCCTGTCCAGCCTGGTCTTGGATACTTCCAGGGATCCAGGGGCAGCCACAGCTTCTCTGGGCACCCTGTGCCAGGCCCTGGCCACCCTCACAGGGAGGAATTTCTCCCCAATATCCCATCTGACCCTGCCCTCTGACAGCCTAAAATCATTCCCCTTGTCCTGTCCCTCCATCCTTTGTCCCCAGCCCCTCTCCAGCTCTCCTGGAGCCCCTTCAGGCACTGGAAAGGGCTCAAAGCTCTCCTTGAAGTCTTCTCCAGGTGAACACCCCCAGCTCTCTCAGCCTGTGCCTAAACTCCCTGAGAAGTAAAACTAATGTACATGGCAGAACTGAGATTTCTCTCTGTAACTGGAAATTCGTCAGCAGAAGGAAAATTAGCACCTGGGTATGAGCAGGGAGGTGAAGATGAAGCTGTTAAAGGGCAATAACTGAGAAATTCTGGGCACTTCAGGTTCTGGGCAGGCATTTATGTGGGGAAATCCAGCAGAAACTGAGCAACAGCCTTTTCTGAGGTTTTGGTTTATTAAGAACAAGCCACAGGTACAAACTCATGGCTGTCCTGCCAGGCAGGGGAGGTTTTTTGAGGCTGGGTTGCACTTGTGTGGCTCTCAGCAGCCACCACTGAGAAAGAGGCAAAATTTGGCTTGTGCTGCTGGGGTGGAGAACAGGTCAGGACACATCCAGGCATGTGAGAATCGAGGGTGGCTGAGGATTCCAGAACCAGCATCACTGAGGTTATCATGTGCTTGGATTTCAGGAAAAGTTTCTTCCCCCCAGAGGTTGATCAGGCACTGGAACAGGTTTCCCAGGGAAGTGGTCATGGAACCAAGAGCACAAGGATTGTTTAGACAATTCTCCCACCTGGTGGGACTTTTGGGGTGTCTTGTGCAGGACGAGGAGCTGGACTCAGTGGTCCTTGTGAGTCCCTTCCAACTGAGGATATTCTGTAATTCCATGTCACAGATGAAGTAGGATCCAGCATTTTCCAGCTCAAATACAGAAGATTGGGCTCTCTTAGCCAACAGTCAGGGACCCCATTTATGTGGCATGCACAAAAACCCCAGCAGAACTCTCATCTCTTTCTCCAGGTTGCCAAGTTATTGACACTTCTCCACTTTTAGCACATTAAATTTAGGAAGAAATGCTTGAATATATCAGCCAGCACTTCTTAGCTGTCATGAAGAGCTGCAACCATTTATACTTTGGCTCTTTTTTTTCCTCTTTCTTGAAAAAGAAAAATTGTCTCCTGTTTGAATGTGCAAGAGGTTCTGATTCTCAAAGGCTGCACATTGCAGTCAGCTGCAAAGAGCACAGCTTCTGCTACCCTGGGGAAGAGCCCCTGTGCCACCAGTTCTGCATCACAAAAATTCAGATGAACTGCTGTACCTTGTTGGAGCTGAGAACAGCGGGTTAGCAAGATCCATCCCGAGCCTGTCCTTGTTTAGTGACAAATCCCCTTTCTGGGGAGGTTTCTGTGTGGCACAAAAGGCAGAAGATGCTGGAGCAGAATCTGGGTCAGGACAAGGCTCTGACAGCGAGACCTGTGGCTCATCTGCCAGGGTCTGAAAGGCAGCCAAGCCCTGCTGGTTTGTTTGGAATGAAGTCACCCTTTAAGGGGGAGAGCTGGTGGGAACACGGGGCCATCTCAATCCCTGCCCCTTGTCCCTCCTTAAATCCAACACCCCGCAGTGATAGAAGAGTGAAAGAGGGGTTTGAGGGCGGGTTGGCAATCTGGCACTGGGTTTGGTTTGGTTTGGTTTGGTTTCTAGTAATTCTGCAGCGCTGTTTTGTAAGACATTTCTGAACTGCTTTGAAACTTCCTGGAGGTTCAGCTCAGGAAATGTTGTGTGGTTACAGCCTCGTGAGCAGTGCATGTGTAATAAATTCATTTTTGCACACATTTTGTGCTCCTATCCTGATTCCATGTGAAGTAAATCATTCAGACAAGGAATCACACGTGGATAGGAAATGCACTTTTTGCAGGAAGAAGGAGCATTTTTGCATCATGGTTCATAAGAACTTTGAGTTACAGTTTATAATGGCAGAGTTTTCTTGATACAGCAATAGTAAATAGTGATAGTAACACATAAAATGTTAGGAAAAGGGAAAAAATAGAAAAAAGTTTGGAAAGAGTGAACTGGATGTGAAACACCTGCAGCAAGAACTGCTCTCAAATATGTTGTTCCATGCTAGTCCAAGTTTTTACACAGTAGGTTCCCCCTCTAAAACCTCAACTTTTGGGGATCCCATCCCAAAGCAATATGGGAGAAAATAAATAAAAAATCAGGAGTGTTCAGAGTCATCTTCAGCCAGGGAAGATTTTCCAGGGGATAGGAAGGCTCCAGCTATCAGTAGGAAATATTTCTGGATATTCTGCCCAGGGTGTGATGTGGATCAGAGGTTTCATCTGTTTTTTTCTGGTCATTTGCTGTTCCATCTCTTCTCTCCTCCTGTGTCTGCTGCTCTCACCGCCTCAGAAAATGGATTGAGGTGGATGTGTCAGAATTTTCCATAATGTGTAAAAAGAAAAGCCCTCTAATTGTCACACCTCATCTGAGATGTTCTGGAGTTCAGCTCCTGTGATTGAAGAAAGGAGCTGTGTGTGATTGTGTTTCCCTGTCTCTCAAGCTCCTGTGAAAATCTCAGTAATTAATTACTGCTTATTTGGTGTGATTGTGGCTAATACACAGGTCCCTGCTGACTGTGAGTCTGGGCCTCTCTTTTATGGCATCTCTGAAAGAATTTTGTGGTTTCATTGTTCCTTGGAAACATCAGGGATGGGGAATTGAGGTCCAAAGTTGTTTTTCATCACCTGTTCACTGCATGTCCTTGAGAGGGGCACATTTGTGCTTCATCCAGATCATGAGGCATGATCCTAATTCAGAGCTGCATGTTCTCAGGCTCTGAAAATATAATATATATATAAAATATAAATAATATGACTATAATATAGGTTATAGGGTTAAAAGCAGAGGCCAAAACTCCCACTGAAATTTGTTATTTGTTAATACGCATTAAAAGAGAAATTAAAACATTTAATGAGACAAATACTATAAAGCAGATAATGTGTCTTCCTACCCTCAGTGGTGTCCAGGGCGTCATTAAATGACATTAAATTGTTATTTTTAAGCTTACAGATGCCCAAGACAGAAATGCTGCCTGTGGTTCCACAACAAATAATTACAAACATCCCAAATCCCTTCTGCTGCATCGGTGGGGACAGTTGTGTTGTGGAACTGATCACTCCTCTGGCAGGGATTTATCTGCCCAGAGTTTGGTTATTCCCTGTCAGGATGCCACTGTGTGCCATCAGGGATTTTGTTTCCTGAGAATTGCATTGAAATGTTTCTGTTCAAGAGCTGTTTCCAGATATTTCAATGCTGCTGACCAACCCTGTGCCCACTACTTCTGCTGGCCTACACAGCCTGGGGTGCTGAGGGTGAAAGAATCAGGCACAAATCAGAGTTCCCAAGAAGGAGGATGGGGATGGGATTCACCAGTGCTGGATGTGCAGCCACTCGAGTCACCCTGGGATCCCATTTTTGTTACCAGCAGGAGACAAACACACTGCAAGTCTACCTCTCTTTTTTTCTTTTTTTTTTCACCCTGATAACTTCAGCCATAAACATTGATCAAAACCAAGTGTCCAAAGCATTAACTGGCTGTGAGGGAGATGTTTCCTGATGGTCCCCAGCAGCACAGCTCTGAGACAGCCCCACAAACAGAGATAAGGTGCCCGTCAATAGGCAGACAATCCTAAAAGCAGGAGCTGTGCTTTGCCAGATCACCTGATAAAAGTGGCATTAGTAACATTCTGTGGTATAAACCCAGACTGAGGCATCACTGTGGATAATAATGTTAGAGGGCAAAAATTTGGAATCCTTTATTTTGTGGAAAATTTGGTTATTTTAATATCTTTTGTCATTCTGCAGGAGTGCGTTAATGTAGCTCAACTTTTTTTCTTCCTTGTTTTTTCTTTTTTTTTAATATTTTTATTTTTGTTTGGGGTTTTTTTTGTTTGGTTTTTGGTTTGTTTTGTTTTTCTTTTTTTTTTAGGGATTTGTTTGTGTGTTAGTTTGGCTTTTTTTTTTCAGTTTGGTTTGGTTTGTGTGCTTGAATTTTATTTATTTTTTTTTTCCCCATGAAGGAGATTGCATCACCTTTTAAAACTCAAAATTTTTCCTTACCCCTAATCTGCATTACTTGAATGCCACCTCATGGAGCCTCTAAAAGAGCTGGAGAGAGAATTTTGACAAGGGTCTGTAGTGATAGAACAAGAGGGAATGGCTCCAAACTGACAGAGGGCAGGGTTAGATGGGATTTGGGAAAAAATCCTTCCCTGTGAGGGTAGGGAGACCCTGGCACAGGGTGCCCAGAGAAGCTGTGGCTGCTCCATCTTTTCCTTTCAGCCTTTAGCTGAGCTCCACACTGGTGCTCTGACACCCCATTTTCTTCTCCCTTCTTTTCTTCAGAAATCAGTGCTTTATTCCCCTCCTCAAGTTTTTACAGCAAAAATAGTGATGAAACCTTCCAGAAACAAGAAGGAGAAAGAAAGGCTTGCTGAGAAAACAACTCTAAGCACAGCCTTTTGTACAAAGATTGGATTCCTTTGGGATCCTGGTGGGGTTTTTTTCAGTTGTGAGGTGATTTTTCATCCTCCACTTCAGCACAATACCCAGCCCAAGAAGGAGAAGGAGAGAAACTGGGAATAAGCTTGAGCACTCCCAATTATCCCTGCTGTAATGAGCTCTTTGCCCCCCTTCTCCAGTGGTCTCCCCATTCTCGGAGCCCCTTTGGGGAATATTGGGGTAAGAGCTGCAGCACGAGGCACTCACTGGAGCTGCCTGCAGGGAGGAGAGAAAGGGAAGAACGTGTGTGCTAGCAGAGGGCAAATAGTTTTAATTTAATTAGCAGATTAATTAAAGCTTCTTCCCCTGGGCAGGGTATGGGTGTGTGTAGAAAGTGTTTCTGCAGCCTCCCCGTAGCTGTTCATCAGCGCGTTCCTGTTCCAAGTGTGACTCAGATGGGGCTCCACTGAACTGGCTGGGAGCCTCTACAAAACAGATTTCCTGCTGGGGACCTCTTCTCTTCAGGGTTTTGTTTAAAGGTAATGAAGTTTAAATGGGCAAATAACAACGAGTAATGACAAGAGCTTGCTTTGCAAATGAACGCGGCATCCAGCGGCACGGCAACCGCAGAGCTCCTCAAAGTTTCTCTGTTTCTCCTGTCCCCGCAGTGAGAGAGGCCTGATGGCAGCACAGATTCCCTCAGTGAAAGTCCCCAAGAGCTCTTTGCAGCGTGAAAAACCATCTGAGAATTTTTGGGAGACTTGACTCCACGCACTTTGCACAGGTCCTGAGGAAAGCAGAGAAGGCTGGCAGTGTCCTGGACTGGATTAAGAACAAAGGCAGTGGATACAAGGAAATGTTTATCCCCATCTGCTCAGCACTTGATGGATCACTTAGAGTATCACAGAGTCACAGTCACAGGGCTGGAGGGTGATGCCTTCTTGAGGCTGAGCTGGAACAGAGACCAGGCAGAGCAAAAGGATAAAGCAGGGATTTATTAAAAGGTTCAGTGGGCACACCTGGGCTGCACAAGAGCCCAGCTGGGATGCACTCAAGGTGAACCCAAAGTTATCACAAAATGAACACCTGATCACAAAATCCCACACTTTTATAAGTTTTGGTCCATCAGCATATTGGAGTTAATTGTCCAATACAGCTTCATGTTATGAAGCTCCATCCTCCTGGTTTTTCCCTCTCACTTCACCGATGATTTTGTTCTTGGGCCTGAAAGTTGTCCTTGGTCCCAAGCTAGAGAAGGAATTGTTTTGTTTCTCTACTCTGTGAAGAGAGCTTAGAAGCACTGAATATGAAACCTAAAACTACCCACTTAAACAGCACAGAGAAAAATATAAAAATATATAAAATATAAAAATATAAAAAATATAAAAGCAAAAACTTAAGGCATCAAGGAGACCTTAAAGATCATCCAGTTCCTGCCCCTGCCATGGGCAGGGACACCTCCCACTATCCCAGGATACTCCAAGCCCCAATGTCCAACTTGACCTTGGACACTTCCAGGGATCCAGGGGCATCCCCAAATTCTCTGGGAAACCTGTCCCAGGGCCTTCTGACTCTCACAGGAGAGAATTTCTTCCTAATATCTCATCTAAGTCTACTTCTTCTGGAATGTTACATCCAGTTTTAGGCTCCTTAATACAAAAAATACTGCAGTCAGCTGTAGCAAGTTCAAAGGAAGGACATTTATATTGCCTGTGAGAAGAGGATGAGGAAATTTGGCATTTTTGCCTGGTGTAAGGAGAGAAAATTAGGGGTCAGCTTTGTAGCAGCCTTGTGGTATTTATGAGGAGGCCATCAGGAGGAAAGAGCCAGGGTTCTCATCATGATGTGTGGCAGGAGAACAAGAGAAAGTTGGTGTAACCTGAAACAAGGGAGGTTCATATTGGAGAGAATCCTTTTTACTCTGAGGAAAAAAGAGCATCGGAGTGAGTTCCACTGAGGTTGTGCCATCTTCATTCTCAGAATTTTCCAAGCACAGGTGGAAAAAGCCCTGAGAAGCCTTAACCAGTTCTGTTTCTGACCCTGCTTCCAGTGAAAGATTGAGCTGGGTTCTTCTGGAGGACCCTCCCAAGCTGAATTATCCTGTGCTTCCATGGTTCTCCCTGGAAGGACACGTGTGATAGTTGACATCAGTCAGAGAAAGCCACCAGAGACAGGGATGTCTGGATGAAGGCAAAGAGTAGGAGACACTAAAACTTGAAACATAAAATCTGTAGACCAAGAAAAGAAGGGTAAAGCTCTAGGTTGTCATTTACATCCAATTGATTTTGGGTTGCTCTGGTAGCTGATACAGACTCTGCTTTAAACAGGGGACATTCCTTTATTGCCAGTGCTGCCTAAAGAGTGAAAAAGGTGTGCTTTTCCTGAAAATCCTCTGGAGAAAATGGGAGAGGAGAAGATGCCTCTCTGTCTGTTGCTGTTGCTGACACAAAATACAGCAGCAAGTGATGGCCCAGGACCTTCTTAAGGATCATCTGGAACCCCCTATTCAGAGTTTCTGTGGAAATTTCAGGATTCAGAGTAACCAGTAGTTTTACCAAGACAGGAGATTGATCTAACAGAGGAAATCTAGAAGCTGAAAAATCAATATCATTGTCACCTACAGGTTTACCCCTCTGGATCAGCAGCTCCTCAGATTATATGAACAACCTGTCCCAGATTGTTTAGAAATTAAAGTGTTTCTATATCAGCTCCCTCATTTCAGGTGTTCAGCTGAATCTGAACATCTCATCCCAGATTTATATCTGTATAAATCCTCACTTCTCAGCTGGGCACAATGTGTTAAAAAACATAGATCCTACCAACTTCCACTCCAGTAATTTTTATTAATTGAATTATCTGAACTTTTGTGCTAAATCTGAAATGGTTACCTGAGGCTGGAGTAGTAGGACCACAGAGGAAAAAAATACTCTTTATTTTTCCTCCTTTGTCAGCCACAAATTCCAGCAATTTACATATGCATGACTTGCCTGTAACGCCCCATCCAGGAAATCTCTTGCTGTGACAGAGACTTGGCCAAGCCCTGGATCCTCGCTGGGCTGTTCTCCTGCCAACAGCTCTGCCCTGTCACAGCCTGTGTCAGGAGCTGGAAAGTGTCCTTGGAAGAGATTGTCACTGATATTTGCAAGCCCTGAACCCCTGATACCCTACAGAGAGGCCATGAAACCCAATTTTGCTCCATGCTAAAAGCTCTGAAAGTGGTGAGAATCTTCCCGTGAAGTTTTGTAAGGGACTAGACCCTGATTTAAACACCTAAGTTCCCTTTCTTTTGAACAATTTGAAAATAAGTGGGAATTGCAATGCTGGCAGGAGGTTATCAGCTTTTCAGGACAACGTTGGCCTCTGAGGAATGAAGGAAATATCTAAACTGTGCTATTGGAAGTTGTACTCCAGAATTTGATCTTTGGAGAAGAAATTCTCAGGAATTGCTGGAGAAAGCCATTTTTATGAAATATAAAATCAGCAGTCAGAAGGGCTATTAAGCCCTTAGTTTCCTCCCAAGCACATTATGTGTAGCAGGATTTTTAATCACTTTTCCAGTGAGTGGTTCATCCTGCCAGTAGAAGGCTTTGAGAAGCATCACCTGCTGTTAGGGATAGGGTAAAGGAATATGTTGGTTTAATCCAAGGTAACACTTCCCATGGGAGTCCTCAGCTGTCCTGGGAATGCTTCACAGTGCTCAAAGAGGGGATTTACAACTGATTTCTAAGAGAAGGGAACAAAAATATACAGAGCTGTTATTTATAAGAGCATGTGGTGACAGGACAAAGAGAAATGGCTTCAAACTGAAAGAGAGTAGGTTTAGATGGGATATTGGGCAGGAATTGTTCCTTGTGAGAGTGGGCAGGCCCTGGCACAGGGTGCCCAGAGTAGCTGTGGCTGCCCCTGGATCCCTGGAAGTGCCCAAGGCCAGGTTGGATGGGGCTTGGAGCAACCTGGGATGGTGGGAGGTGACGCTGTCCATGGTAGGAAAAACTGGGAAAATATATCTAAGGTCCCTCCCAACACAAACCATCCCGTAATTCTATGATACTACAAAAAACCAGTTAAGGCAAACTCAAAAATAGTTTTCCCCCATGTTGTGTAACACATCTTTTGTCCAGCATTCACTTCAGAAGGCATCCACTGAGAGATGGGAATGTTGATTGTGCTGCTGCTATTTTCTGATCTGCAGTGGGATGTGCATCTCTCCAGGAGCCAGGAGTGTTAGATGGTACCCAAATCTTAAATTTACATCAGCCACTTTGAAAGGGATCGATGCCTGTTCCTGGCAGCGTGTTCTGCTGGTGGGCATTTTTTTCCCCCCTGCACAATTTGTTGAAAGCGTGGTGTCCAAACCCTTCTGAAGATTGCACCATTGTGGCTGGGTTTGAACGAGTTCCCAGTGGCTTTGCCCTTCCACTCAGTGTGAAGGGTTTTGAAATCACAGGGGTTTGGGTGCCATTTACACAGGAAAGCAAAAAAATGCAATCGAGTGACAAACCTCAACCTTTCTGGGGACAACAACATGCTGGACTGCCAAGCCAGCATTGTGGGGCTCAGCAGTGATGCAAATGAGTTCTGGAAAAAAATCCAGATAATCAGAGCTCCTTCCCAAACCCCTCTATTTTTAACACAGCATTTTGCAAGTCTTGGCCCTGCTGTGACCAGTTGAATCATTGCTTGGTGAGAACAGGGACTCAACGGTGTTGTTTCCATGACAAAGTGAGCCTCTTTTGGCAATGCTCACAGAACAATTTATCATTTTTGAAGCTAACTTTTCAATACTGGAAGTCATAATAGAATTAGTAAAATGTGTGTAATTCAGCTTGAAGTGAGTGATCTCATCTACCTTGTGGATTAAACTCCTCTCTTGCATTATTTTAGAAACAACACTTATGCAAAAGTTGAATCACACTCTAATTCATCTTTGTGTTGATGCAAAACCATGGCCATGAAGGATTTAATGAAGATTTGCTGTCAGTGTTGTTGTTGATTTTTATCTGCTCTTTACCCCCTCTCGTTGTCACAGTGCCTGATATGCCATATCCTGAATGGAGTAGAAATGCTCCCATTCATTAAAAAAAAAAATTAAAAAAAAATTCCAGGACTTTACAGACTTAACACAAAAATGCAGAAGATGAAAGAACAGCCAGTGGTACTGAATTGCCATGTTTGATCTGGTCTTGGTCTTTATAGAAATGCCAAGTGAATTCCCATCTCACCATCACATCATCTCTAGGACTTCAAAGCAGATTTTCTGATCCTGGAGGTTTTCAGGAAATCTGGGGACATCTCACTTCTGCAGGTCCACTGAGTAAACTCATGTAGAGAAATCAGTTGTGAATATTCTTATGGAGAACAAAATGAGCAAAATGGTGGTTTTTGTATTAACAGAATATAGTCAAAGACAGTTCAGGTTTTTTGGCTGGACTGTTCTGCACAGTTGGTGTGTACATATAATTATTTAGATGAAATTTATATTATATAAATATATATGAAAGGTGTAATTATATATACCAAATTTATTGTAAATACACAAGTTGTAATATAACATGCTTGCTATTAATTTTCCCATAATTTCAAGGGAACAGAAAAGAGTTAAATACTGGAATTTGCACAAAACACATGCCAGTTTATATTTGTGGTGGCCACCCTAATAAAAACCATGTAAGGAAAATGAATGCTCTGAATTTGTTGTACCTCTATAGTGTCCTGCCAGCTTCTTGTGTTCTCTCAGAACCAAACTAATATTGACTGTCTTTTACCATCTTTGTGTCTAAATGAATATACACATTTCCTAAACTGTTGTGAGTCAGAATCTTTCGCTTCATTGAGAGTAATAAATTTTTCAAAGACCTGTGAATTTCATGCACTATCGACTTGGATTCTTGATTTTTTCTACTATGTGTCAAAACACTCTTTAACTGCACATATCACTGATCTCTTCTGGGAAACTGAAAGCAGACTGTCTCTGCTGAGGGCAGGAAATTGCAAATGTCCTCGAGGCAAAAGAAGTGGGATCTTGAGGCTGGAGTTGGAGCTCCCCCTGCATTGGAGTGGGGCTCTGCCTTCAGTTGTTGAAGCCTGGCTTGGCAGATGAAAGGCTCTACCACTCCATGGTTGATGGAGAAACATCAAAGCCCTGGATCCTTTCAGGAAAATGAGATAACATTAAAGCATCTCTGCATTCAACAGACAAACCTTTTGTTATTAACAATTCAAGCCTTTTGATTTTCCCAGATATGGAATTGTTTGTTAGCAGGGATGACAGGCAGCTCCTCTTCTCTCCTCTGACACTGAGGATGATGCTTCCTCCTTTGCTTTGCTTTCTGTTTTGGTTGCCATGTTCCCCGAAATTATTTTTTTTTTTTAATCTATTGATGAAGTGCTGATGGAATGGCACAAAGATGGTGATGGGAAGTCACATCAGAATATTGTGGCGACAGTGAAAGCCTGAGGAAAGCTGCTGGGACAGGTGAAGCACATGGCTCTGGTGCTCTGTCCACACCTGAGCCTCCTGAGCCAGACTTGCTGGGGTACAGTTGGCTAAATTTGATCAGTTTAGTCAGAGACATCTGACTAGATGTGCCAGTCTGCAAGGAGAACAGTGAAGTCTGCACTTTTAACCTCTGGCTTTCTTCACAATCAATCAAATCCTGGCTTTGAAACACCTCTAGCAAAGAAGATACAAAAAAAAGTAAGGATAAATCACACTCTTTTGCCTTTTCACTGTAGATTGAATCTAAATTTTCTTGTTAAATGTCTCTGAGGACAGGGGCATTGTGGGTTTCCTAATATTCTAGAATAGAATCATAGAATGGTTTGAGCTGGAAGGGATCTTAAAAATCATTCCACCATGGGCAGGGACACCTCCCACTGTCCCAGGTGGCTTCAAGCCCCATCCAGCCTGGCCTTGGACACTTCCAGGGATGCAGGGGCAGCCTGGAATAACCTGTTCTAGTGTCTCACTCACCTCCATCATTTCATGGACTTTGGATAAATATGTGCATCTATATGTGGCATTGAACATCCACAATTTCAAGCTGAAGAGTTCTGCGAGTTAACACTGAATGTGTGAAGAAATATTTCATTTTGTTTAGTCACATCCTGCTTGCATAGACAACACAGCACTATTATTATTTTTAACAATTACAATAAAGACAATATTATTGCTAAAGGACAGGTTTTCTAATCTGTACTGGGTGAACTGTATAGAAACTGCCTTATTTTTGTACTGAGACAACCCCTGGGCACTCCCCTCAGACATGGGCAAACGTGGAGAGTGAACCTGCAATAACAGCAGAACTCTGTTTCTCTTGTTATTTCACTTTTTATCTTTTTATAATATATTCTAAGCACTTGAATGTCAGCCAATGCAATTTTCTCTATCTTTGGGGGTGCTTAGGGGATGATGTGGCAATAGCCCTTATGTTCTTGGGAGATCCTGGAGATCTGTGACAATTTATCTTTTCCAGGCACTTGGGAGCCCTTAAAACAGAACTGTGTTTGTTTTGAAGACAAACAAATCTAATATGGTTTTGCCTGGTGTGTCCCCTGGGGGAAAATAGCAGAAATTTATTACTGGGATCTTGGAGATGATGAAACTGTGCAGCGTTATGAGTTCCTACAAATGGTGAGGAAAGCTTTCCAGGAGAGTTCATCAGGAAACCCTCTCTGTCCTTGAAATAGCAGTGGTGGCTTTTAACATTTACAAAAGTGTGCAGATGGTTCAGAGCATCATCACACAAACAAAAGCACAACACAGGCATCAAACTGGATTATTACAGACTCACTGAATGGTCTGGGTGAGACAGGACCTTATCCTGAGGCAGGATAAATCTTATTCCACCCCCTGCCATAGGCAGGGACACTTTCCACTATCCCAGGTTGCTCCAACCTGTCCTTGAATGTTTCTATGTGCCACAGCTTCCCTGGGTACCCTGTGCCAGGAGCTCACCACCAAGTGTCTTGGTTTGAATGCCAGGTGTCTGCTAAGGAAGGCAGAAGCCTCCCTTGGAATGGAGAATGCAAACCCCCTCCCTCTCAATTATTGTAATTTTGAAATTAAGGGGATCTCAGGCAAAGATATGGGGATGGCAATAACAGTTCTGCATTAGGAGAATTCAAATAAAAATGCAGTGATACAAAAAACCAACCCCACTGCCAGAGTGAGGATCCNAGGAGATCTGTGCCTGGAGGGAGGCTGGGTCCTGGCAGGGATAAAGAAACGGCCCCAGCTGGTTTTGAACAGCTGGGCCATGGACAGAGGGTGACCCCACCCCAGCCCTGCCCCATTCCAACAGCTGGGGACAGAATCCACACTGCTGGGGACAGCTGGCACTGCAGCCCAAGAAAACAAGCAACAATTTCTTCCTAAGTCTTGGTCTGAATCCCCCTCTTTTATTTTTTAACCATTCCTGCCTGTCCTGTCACTGTCTGCCTGGGTAGAATTTTCTCTCTCTCCCTTTTTACAAGCCACTTCAGCTGCTGAAAGGATTTCACCTGCCAGGGGATTTTCTTCCAGGTTTCATTGATTGGTGTATCCCTGATCCCAACTGTTCACTCCATTCCCTGGGATATGAGGGAGGAAAAGTTGAACTGTGCGGATGGGGCTCCAAAATAACCCAGAGTAGATCAAATTTGGGGGTTTCTTTCCCTGTTTGCTTGTCCCTGCCTAGCAGATCAGGGGAAGCAGGTCACACACCACTTCCTCTGTGGTTTTCCATTGTCAAGAGTGAAGGAAATGGGATGGGAAATGAAATAACAAAATTGCTCCAGTGAACCACCTTCAGCCAGAGCACTGATTTTCATGGTATTTTCCACTGGGTGAGATTTGAACCTCAGCCATGCCCCTATAATGCAATCTCATGAAATCTGATGTTTTATTCTTCTTGAATTGATATTCCCTTGTCACTGTCTGCTATAGGAATGAAATCCTGTATTCATTTCCAGAAATGGGTCACATCCTTATTTTGTTGCTGCTTTGGGATTGTTTGGATTGTGCTGGCTGCAATGTTCCTCTCACAAACTAAATTTTGTATTCCCTTCTTTTTTCCCCTTTACTTTTTTCTTGTAGTGGGCTGTACTAGAGAGTTAAAGATAGAGAATAGAAAAAAAAAAAAAAAAAAGAAAATATTTTAATCAAGTCAGCCTGGTTTATTTGGCATTGTACTATTTTTGGCAAAAGAATTTGCCTTGAATTCTCTGGAAATAAATAAAGGTAACACTGAGGAATGAACAGAGTGACAGAATAAGAGAAACAGCTTTTAATTTGGTTTATATTCCAGAGGGATTTTAATGAATTGTGCAAACACTCATAAGAAATTGGTGGAAGATCAAACCAAGCTTAAATTCATCCCTAATTCTTCTTTAAATTATTTCGGTGTTCTGAAATACCCTTGTTCAGCTTTATGTAAAAAAAGAATTCAATAAAATAAAAAAATACATGTTAGAAATCACATTTTGACAGGGAGAACAACATAAAACTTCTAAGTAATTTATAAGAACTTTATTTACATAATTTGGTCTTACATCTGCTAGAAGAAAACAGAAGAGTAAAAATAAAGAAGAAAAAAAGGAAAGAAAATGAAGTTTGTTACAATTTTTTTGTAACTTTAAATGGTATTTTTCTTCTTTTTCTTTTTTTTTTTTT
>VYXF01007921.1:9025-37903 GCA_013397295.1 Polioptila caerulea | reverse complement strand
TTTTTTTTTTTTTTCCCCTATTTTTCAGGTTGCAGCAACCCATTCCAACTGCATCATTAAAAAGGAGCAAGAGACTTGTCTGGAGAAGATCCGGAGGGCGACGGCCCTGAACCCTCTCAATGACTCTTCTCCAGGTGAGTTTCAGGTCCTGCACATTGAGCTGACAATTGAAAGTGTTTTTCACCTTTTCCTGTGGTGCCTGGAGGGGTTTTCAACACTGCCAAAGCCAACTCTTCATGGTAAGAGGAGCATCACTGCTGCTGAATGAGCTTGGCAAAATAAGGACAAAAATTCAATCAATGGGGTGCAGAAGAACAATTCCTGGTTATTTTCAGAGGTCAGGAGTTTGTTTCTTTACTTTAGGTAACAGAGTTACAATATGTCTGCAAAACTAATAATAATAATAATTAAAATAAATGAAAAAGAAAGGATGCCTGGATGATTTTTGCTTGGGTGATGACAGCTTTGGGGACAGGATGTGACACAAAGTGCTGCTCTGGAGCAGCTCCTTTTCCTTCCTCATCTCAGTAATAATTTGTGGCTCTCTCACATGATGCTTTGCAGGGATTAACGTGGTGGTGGCTGTAATCTTGATGAAGGATACTTGTGCTGTTGCTGAGATAAGAAACTGAGGCAAAGAGCAAAGAAATTTATAGTTTAATATCCTGTCTTATTTCCTCCTGACTGCAGCAGGAGCTGCCTGTGGCCAGCACCAAGGAGAGAAGGGCAAAGAATGACAAAGAAACTAATTGGAAATCAGGGTCCATTTACTGAGCCCTGTCCAAACTGCTTCTGCTGTGACTGGAATTGATAAAACCGCCGAGAAAAGCTGATAAAACACGTTGAGTGTGATAAGAGAGGGGAGGTTTGTCTCCCCTTTTTCTTGCAGTGCATTTCAGAAAAGAAGCAAAGGAGGGCAGAGCACAGAGTAATCTGTGTTACCAGTGTCCCCCAAAGGAACCCATTGCTGCTTTTTAACTGCTGGGATTATTTATAACCCTCCAGAGAGGAGGGTTTCCATCAGGGTCCTGCTGGTCATCTCATGTGTAAATTCATTTCTGTTCTGCTGCCCAACTCTGGGCAGATGACCTGTGGGGTGTGGTGGAAGTGAGGAAAGCTCAGAGTGCTTCGGGCAGTTCATTTCACCCCCAGGGATGTGTTTTTGAGACCCTCTTTGTGCTTTACAGAAGAGCTTCCCAATGGGGCTTTGGTCCAGAAGCGGCAGGAGCAAGGAAAAAAGGAAAAAAAAAGCGCCTGTTCCTTGTCTCCTACCCCCAGAATGGTGCCTGGAGCTGATCGTGAGACCTATTTCTTATGCTTATGCAATGGCTATTGTTTGGATTCAGGAATTCATAGAACTCCCCGGGTGAGAAGAGACCATTTCACTAGCCAGCTTTTATTTCATTATCACCCAAATAGCGAATAACCCTGACAGCTGGGGACTATTCACCCTGAACTCTTCCCCCTGCCTGTTCCAAATGGAAAGGACAGAGACAGAGGGAGCCCAGAGCCATTGGAAAGACTTTTGCATCTCAATCTGATGAAATTGTATCATCCACTCAGGCAGGCAGGGACTGGATCCTTTCAGGCTCTCAGAGCAGAACCCAGCTGCTCCCCATTCTGCTCCCCCAGTATTTGCAGGCTGAATCACTGAGAAGATTTTCCCAGGGCCATTGAGCATCTTTTAGCTGTTCCCCACATCCTGGGGCAACGAGTTCCACAGCTGATGTGGCTTAGAGTAAAAAAAACCCAACATATTGCCTCCAAGAGATTAATCTTCCAGTGAAGGATTCTTGTTTGAAAGCCCTTTCATTCTGTGGATCCTGCTTGCTGGCCTTTTTTTCTGCATTTTATTTAGGTTTTCTTTTAATTTTTGTAAACATGTTTTAAATTTATTTCATTTCACCTCTGGGACTACAGCATTTCATTTGGAGTCAGGACCTCGAGACTCACCTTTCATTATTTCATGACACTTATTTCAAGCCAGATCCTGCCACCCTCATTCCCAACAAAGCTTTATCTCGTTGAATTTTTGGGATATGTTTCACCACAAAACTCCCTGAAGATGCAATAACTCTGCAGAAATTAAGCAGTCACAAGTGCAGGGTGTTGATTCCTCTTGAAATTCTCCTGCTGCACACAAATTATTTTTTATTTAGGAAAAATGAAAATTGTCCCATATAATTTTTTTATATTCAGCACTAAGACTTACTAATGATGGCAGTTAGTGGAGAAATGTTATCAGTTTGTTTCTTTCAAAGAAAAAGATAGGGACTAGTTCCTTTGCTTGTCAGAAACAGCTGAAAGAAGGAAGAAATCCCTCCTGACTGGTGAATAAAATTTGTTTATTCAGAGGAGAAGCACACAATTACCTCCTTGACAACTCCTGCATGAAAATTCCCATAGCAAAATTCAATATATAAATTTTCTGAGAATTTATTTCTCCTCAGTGGGGCTGCAAGGTCTGAAATGGGGTCTTGAGCTTTTAGGAATTCTGTTGGGCCTTATGATCATGGTCAAGTTACTGTGACTTAAAAGAAAAATCCACTTTTTATGACAGGTGATACAAAGAGGGTCACAAATAGAACCTGGGTCTGGGACATGAGCAACCTCTGTATTTGTACAGTATCTAGAGCAATATTCTGAAATATTCGGGTTCCTGAGTCCTTCTCCAAGGTGCCCACGTGGTGCAAGATGTGCTGATGGTAACAGAGGTTCTCTGCTGTGGTTTGGGGACCTGGTTTTCTGCACTGGTGATTCTCTGCGTGGGGAGCCCCATCCTTGGGTGGCAGGAGAGGAGGAACAACTTCTGGGTTCCAACATTTTGCAAGAATTCAGCTCTGCTGCCTTTGCTTTACCCCCTTGCTGTGTTCAGTGAACACAAACATCGACCAAATGGGGTTTCTGATGTCTCCTCCTTTCTCTCTCTCTCCCCCTCTCGTGCCCAGATGTTCTGCTCATTTCTTCTTTATTCTTCCCAGCACTCTTTCCTTCTGCTGCTGGGCCATGCCTTGAGTGCTTCATTTGCCTTGAGATTTTCTGTTTGGTTTATTTGTTCTTCCATTAGTTTTATGATGGATTCTTCCTCTTAAATGCTTTAAATTCTTTAGGAAACTTTATTTGAGAAGAAATAAGGGGCATGTGCTGAGCCTATGTATCCGTTCCCATTCAGTCATCACTTACAGCCTGAATGGAAAAGAGAATTTGAAGGAAATGAAATCTCAGCAGGACCCAGAATCTGACTCCCTTGCTCTGGAGAAGGAATTAAACTGATAAAGGGGAGTAATGAAAGCCAAAGGCAGACAAGAGAGGAAGGAGAGCAGTGATTACTTCATACTCAACTTCCCCAGGCAGCGGTGCCAGGCTATTTCTTACATCAGTGTTTCCAATTTCCTTGCTTTGAGTTTTTATCCCTGTCCTACTGTGGAGCTGCCCCAGTTTGTGCTGGACCCTCTTCTAGCTCTCACCAGCCCAGCAGGTATTTTCTGCCAGATCAGAGTTGATAAATCTTGCTGCTGATCCACATGCACCTTTTTTATTTTTATTTTTATTTTTCCCATCCAGACTCTTCTGACCTGTTCCCAACCCTGAGGCTAGGAAAGAGTGCCACAGGAGTTACTCAGATATTAATGACAGGTTCCTGGGTTATGTGCATTTAGCAGGGGATTTATCTAATTAAATGTTGATACCTTGAAATGCATCTGCACTACAAATGAGCACTCCTCAGTGTGTAGTTCTGGTTGTCTGTCAGGTAGAGCCTGAGATCTGATTTATTTCATCCTCAACACAGATTAGATGATGTCTATTTTTTCTCTCTGGACACATGGAATAAAGGGTGACCATGTCAGCACTAAATAATCACATTTAGGTGTCTACATTTGATCAGACAAATCCCACCTTTAGCTTCTGTCTTTGTTATATTGACTAGGTCATGCTAGAGGTCTGGATTACCCCAAAAATCTGAATTGTGATGGGAAGAACCCTGCTGATGAAATGGAGAACTGTAGATTGGCGTGAAATCCTTTTCTCAACTTGTTCCATGTCTTGCTTTCCACTGTTGGAGCCAGGTACTCCAGACGTGTCCCTTGAACGTGGCTCTCTCTCAAATGGTGGGGGAGTTCCTTGTGTCTACAATTTAGTGTTCAAAGTGCTTAAAATGCACAAACCTGGAACAGCCAAGGTGTGACAAGAGTGAACTGAACACGAGAATTTGAGAAGAAGAAGTGATGAGGCCTTGGTGGTGGTGATGTGGTTCATGACTCACTGCCAAATCAATCTTTAACTTGCAGCCCTTGTTTTCCAGTCCCACTCCTCCTGTCCTTCCTCTGAAAAATGCTGAGAGGGAGCAACATTCCCAGGCATGTCAAGGAGTTGAAAGGAAATAAGGAATTGAAGGGATGTGATGATTCCTGTAAGGAATCAAATTGAATCCTTATTAGAAGTTACCCTCTAAAATCAACAGGAAGGAAACTGGGAAGGGCACCACGGGGGTAGGAGATGGAAATTAGAGGCAATGTGGTGATGCAAGGAGAGATTTATGTTTCCATCACACAAAGATGATGGAGCAGGTTTTTTTTCAGTGTCACATTTTTTATTGACTGTCTCAGCAGCCTCTTATTCTCTCAGAGCCTTTGAATTATTTGCTGTTATTTCCCCTGGCACCACTGGGAAGACATTACTTCACTGTGTCTCCCTTATTGAAGCAGCTGTGCCCAAGAACAATGGGACTAGGATTGAATCCAAGCTAATGAATTCCTAGAGTTGGAAAGGCATAGATAAGAAAATGTCTCTGCACCTGGAAGTTTTCCCTGTGGCTCCTTCTAAAGTAGAATACAGACCTAGATAGCTTTGATTTCTATGGATACGTCTCTCCTTGGTCAAAGATCCCCTTTTTTTTTGGCACTGATGGATTTATCCATGTGACACTGCATAAAGTGTCTTCTACTACTTTCATATTAGAGCTGGTAGGAAGAAGGAAGGATTTCAAGGGAGAAGCCAGGGGCATGTGATGACAGACACGGGGTCTGTGCTTATTTCTGGTATCCATTCTGTAGAGTCTTTGTCTGAACAAGTCTCCTGTGCACTCTTTGGGCCCCAAGCTGTGATCAAACTTTGCTTTTTCTCAGGCAAATGCAAGGAAAAGTGCTTCACTTTTCTCTGTGTTCCAAGCATTGATTAATTCTTCAGCTCTTTGCTGAATTTCTCCGACTTTATCATCATGCTTTTTAGGTGTTTTTTGAGAAAGGGGGGATGGTTTTAAGTGAAAGAGGGTAGATTTAGGTTAAATATTGGGAAGAAATTCTTCCCTGTGAGGGTGATGGGGCCCTGGCACAGGGTGCCCAGAGAAGCTGTGGCTGCCCCTGGATCCCTGGAAGTGTCCAAGGCTGGATGGGGATTTGAGCAGCTTGGGATAGTGGAAGGTGTCCCCATGGCAGGGGGTGGGAACAGAATGGACCTTAAAGTCCCTTCCAACCCAAGCCATTCTAGGATTTTCTATAAGTTTGTTCACCTGATAGAGTGGATGAATTCATGTTACCTCAAAATGGATTTATAAAGTGAAGAGATCTTTATCAGNTAAGTTTGTTCACCTGATAGAGTGAATGAATTCATGTTACCTCAAAATATAAAGTGATCTTTATCATTGCTAGGTATTGCAACTGCATTTAAAGTCAAGAGGTCAAAATCAGAACTTGGACCACACTGACACTTACAAATACTTACAGAACTTACACTTGCCCTATTCTTGCCTCCTCCTTCTGCTGAGAAAACTGTATGAGAGGTGTCCATTTTCCTGCATTGCCTACTAACACAATCCTTGTGGAGGTCTGAAGCTGGGTTGAATGAATTCTGTTTGTGATAATTACCAAAATATTCATTTTCCAGGCATAAACCAAGCTTCTGGCTCCATAAAGAATCTTTTCCTCAAATGGAGCAGCTGAAGCTAAAAAGGTTGATGCTGATCTACTGTGAATTCAGTCACATCAGTGAGGCTGAAAGCCTGGAAGTTCTTTGCTGTTGGAAAAGTTCAGGATCTGATTTGGCAGGGGAAGGAAAGGGTCACAGTGTCACAGTCTGCCTTGGGATAATTTAAGGAAAGGTTTCTTTGCCAGACATGGCTGCAGACAGGACAAACCTCAAGTGGATGAACCACCACATTTCTTGGAAAAGCCTCTAGGATGTTTCTCATCCCTCTTTAATACACAGCCCAGCTACATTTGCCCAGATGTTCTGCCTGGAGAGGCAAAGAGTACAACAATAGCTTTAATGGTGAAGAATTCCTGGAAAGAGGCATTCAAATACCATCCCCATTGCACCCTAGACATAATATTAATGGCAGATGAGCAGGAGTATTCCTTTGGCATTGTACATCTCCCAGTGCTGGGAGCTGAAATTGTTTTTGTGTGATCCTACAGCTTTTTCTTCCAGGCTCAGCTGGATTGTCACTAGACTGGGAATCTCTGGGCCATTCTCCATCAGGGTTCTCAGTGTGGTTGGAATTGTGTGTGTTTCATATCCAAGAAAATAATTCCTAAACACAGCATCCCCTTGTCTTCAGAGCTGTGGGCTGTCCAGGGGATGATGTTAAGCTGTGGCAAAGGGCTGGAGTGTGAAGGGCCACAGGTGTGTCCTGCATCACCTGGGCACAGCTCTGCCATGGATTTTTCACAGCACACAGGCTAGGTGTGGTTACTTCAGTCCCTGCCATAAGAGTCAAGCTCAAACCTTACAAGTTCTCTTTCACTGCTTTGTCTCCAGGGATGGAATTTGTCTCTCTGGGTTTTGGTGAATAACACCTCAATTCTCTGACCTGAAGGAAGTCTGGACCCTGTAGAGCCCTGGGTCCTTCCTTCCTTGGAGCTATTCCTTTCCTGCTCTGGGTTCTGACATTTGGGGATAAATCATTGTCTCTAATGGCCTTTTTCTCTCTCTCCTGACTCAGGAGGGAGGCCAGAGGATGAGTTGGACCTTTGGACTCTCTAACCTGGTTAAAGCTTAGGCAAGGTGATCATCAGCCTGGGGATGGTCCGGGCAGATGACTCAGAGAAAAAGATGTAAAAATTGCTGTAATGGGGCAGAAATTTCTCTGATCTCCTCGGGCAGCAGGAACACGCTTTGGTGGTTTAAACAAGGACTGCCACCTTTGCAAGCCCTGCTGATAAATCTGAGTTTAGTCATCTTCTCAGCATTTGCTGGGCTTCCATTCAGAAAAAAAGGGGAAAGAAAAGTACTGGAATTTAATACCTACATCTCTGCAAACACCATTAGCTGTGAAACACATGTTTGAGCTACTGTTCCCATCCCAGAGTGTATTCATTGTGATAATTCCCACCTGGTTCTTTCCAAGCCATTACTTTTGTCATCTCCAGAGTTGCCAGGAAGTTCTTCTGTAATAGGCAAGGAACATAGGTAAAAAGAAAATGAAAGGTGAATTAGAATTTGTCCAGGCAGCTGGGTAAGATAATGACTCGGATAAGATGAGTTTCTGGGAAGCAGATTGAATAAAAGTATTTCTCTGAGAGTGGTTTAGTCATTGAAAAATGCAGGTTCAGGTTACCTTTTAAAATAATTAAGGCTGAAAAACAGCAACCATTAACAAATTTGGAAAATGAAAATATATGGCTATTTCGTGTTGTTCTGTTCAACAGAACATTGTTTCAGAGGTATTGGTACTTAAATTGAATTAGGGATAAAAAGTAAAGGAATTATAAAATTCAAGATAAAAAGCTAAAAATGAAATTTCCTCTCTGCCTGATTCTCTGTTTTCATGTCAGACAAGACAAAGGAAAAACTCTCACTTAATTAAACAGAATGAGGTTTTTGAGTGTTGTGTTTAAAAATAAAATATGCATTATTTACACAGCTCCACCTGTGAGTTCCTTGTTTCTATGGTGACATCCAGTTCATTAAATCCTCTCTTTTCTTTGGTCCAGACTTAAATACTATCAAGAAGACCACTCTGACCCTCTCGTTCATGGTGTACATAATGATCTAGAGCAAAGAGAGCAGTTTCTTCCCAGTTTATAAAGAGATTATGAAAATGTGAGGGTTTGCCCATCTATTGTTTACTTATAGTGGTTTTTTTTATTTGTGTTTTGTTTATTTTTTCTTTCTTGGTTTGGGGTTTTTAATGAACATTTTCAAACACACAGTGTAGTAGATTCAGCCTGGTCCAGTGTAACGTGTCCCTGCCCATGGTGGGGTGGAATGAGGTGATCTTTAAGGTCCCTTCCAACCCAAACCATTCCATAATTCCTTGACTTTTGATGCCTTTACAACTGATTTTACTCCTGGAACATGGGTAGTCTTCTAATCCTCGCTGTCCCAAGCACCTGTGAGCAGCCCAAGTAATTGCAATCATGTTCTGCCACACCACTGCAGTTAAAGAATGGATGAATGATGAGCAGCAGTAAAACTTGACCCAGTCAATGAGTGATGGTTTCATCTGTCAGTATCTGCAGAGTCATGAGCAGCTGGAAGCTGTGACAACATGCACTCATTGAATTTTTAATGTCTGGAGCACCATGGCTAAAAGAAATCCCCCAAAAATTGTTAAGGAGTCATCTGAATTATAAGTGAGTGATAACTGATGAGTGATCTGTGATGGTCAGCTCCTTTTAAACCACTGCTCTATCCCACTGCACTCTCCCTTAGTGCTGGAAAAAGTGTTTGCTTGCATGGAGATTGTGTTTCCCTAAGGGTCCTGTGAACACGTTGTGCTTCTGTAAAAATGAGAGAGTCAGGTGTCAGACAACTGGATCTGCTTTTCAAAGGGAATTCAGCACGAATCTCTTTTGTTCCTATTCCCATGGCTTGTCCTGTGGCTGGCTGCTGGATTTCCTGACAAAGCAAGGCTTTACTGCTGCTTCAGACTGTTTGTGTCCCAGTGAGGGAGAGCTCAGGCCTTGCTGGAGGCAGTGGCACTGCTGACTGGTTTCCAGGATCTTGATTTCCAGGGATTAACACGGATTCAGACAGCTCTGATGGACTCTGGGTTTCTCCTCTCTGGCAATGCTCACTTTTCCAAGGAGCCCTGGGTGAACCCTTGACTTTGCCTGTGAATTGCTTTCTAGTGTCCAATAAGCTCCTGAAACAAGAGAAATAGGGAATTACTTTGGAGATTTTTAGGAGCAGATGCAGGTGTACATAAACACAAGAGTCTCTGTATTCCTTAGGGTATCCAGACATTCTGACATGGGGCCTTGAGAAGATTTGTGTCTATCCAGACTGGAAACTCAGACCCCTGAACAATCTAAGGTTGCAGTAAAACCTTACCTTTGTTAAAATAAATTGAATCCTCAGAGACAAAATATCTGAGAGAGCTTCCTAAAAACCCCATGTCCAGTCTAAGTCAGTCACCCAGGCTCCCTGAATAACCAGTAATGGAAAACAGAAAACTTCAAAGTGCAGATCATTGCCCAGAGACCTCTTCATTTTATCCCTGGAATTACTTTCAAGGCTTCAGTGAATACATTGACTACTGGAGTGGAAGGCGAGACACTGAAGATGTCTCTGATCATTGCAGCAGATTTGGACTAGATGATCTTTCAAGGTCCCCTCCAACCCAAACCAATTCATGGTTCTAGGAATCTCAGTGAAAAGAGACAGGCATTTCCAGAGAAGCAGTTGTGTTTCCTAAGAAAATCCTACCAAAAAAAATTTGAAAAAAAAAGTAAAAAAACAAACTAAATTTTGTTTGCTGGAGGATGTTAATCAAGCTATGAAAAAATGCATTGACTGTAGACACAAAGGAAAAAAAAAGATTCCTAAAGTGCATAATTCTGAGCACTTGTTGTTTGTAACAGAAAAAACACAGGATTACTGCACCCCACATCCAGGAAATTTGGTTGTTTTAGTCAAATTACCCAAAGGCAAGGAGAGGACAGTACAGCAATAAAGGACAGTACAGCAAAAATTTATTATCTCTGCTTGAGCTTATAAAAGCCTAGAAGGATGTAAAATATGTTGATATACCCATTAATACAGACAAAATGCAGATTTTGATCCTTTCCTTAATTCTTCAGCTTTGGGCTTCTGCAGGTAATTAATTCATTAAATATGGCCAGTGAATATAACAGGATCTAGCAATACAGAGTGAAATTAGGACTCTGGGCTGTGTTCAGGGCATGTTTATCCCCCTGGTGTGATGGGAAATCTGTGATATCTGCTCATTCCCACTGCGCTCTGCAATAGCTGCACATTTGTAGTGATGTTCCCAATTGCTGGTGGTGACAATCAGGATCCCTGTTCCCTCTGGGCAGGAGCACAAACAGGAACAGAGTCCCTGCAGCAGAGACCCCCTGTGTGATGCTGCTTTGTGGACATGGACCCCATGATCCTTGTGTGTCCCTTCCACCTCAGGATATTCTGGGTTTCTGTGAGTTTTCCTCACAGAATTTGGTGTTTCCAGCTTGGCTGCTGCCCCAGCGCTGCCTTCCCAGTGCAAGGACAAAAAGCTGCTTTTTGAGGGAATGACCCATGAGATGCATTTCCAACTTCTGCTTTCCAAAGGGGACAATGTTCTCCAGGGTTACCTGTTCCTATCTATGCCCACAAAAACGTCGAGGGCCATTCAAATGTAGACGTTGGCAATGGTCCATTAAATCCCATATTTGCCAGGTGCTGCTTCCTTTGTCCATAGGAATCATTGCCTGTACTCAGACCACTGCTGGGAGAACAATGAAAGTGATGGGAGGAAGAAAGGGTTGGAAGAAATTCCCTTGGCATTCTGTTGATAACTTCCATGGATTTCTTTTGATGACTTTGACTGGAAGATTCTTCTGTGCCCCCTTAAGAATCACCTCTTCACCAGCACTTGGGTTTCTTGGGGAACATTCTGACATTTGAGATCGCTCCTTTTTCGATTTGCCTGTACTCTAGGATCACTTGGAAAATTCTAGCTATGAATAAAATTTTATTAGACCAAAGACTCAAGAGAGTCTTCTTAGCCTGTTCTTACCATGAAATGCTTTTCTTCTTATGAGATTTCACCACGCACTGAGATTCTCACAGAGGTGGCCTGTGCTTAAAACTGCCCAACTGTACAATTTCATTTCTTGTTGCAGCTTCTTCTGGGCCACATCCACTACTTCTTAATATACCTCACAAACTTAAGCCAAGAACTTCATTACAGGGAACTGCCTACTCAATAATACATGCAGCTGAATAAGTGTAATAATTTGGACTCCTGACAGGCTTTGCATATTGATTTTTCCTCAGCAAAATAGAACTGAAGCACAGTAAGTTAAATCATCTTCAGATGGACGAGCAAGTTACAGTGCTGTAACAAGTTTTTCACTGCTCTGTCTGCTAAGTGGTAGAAAAATCTCAGTATATACTTATCTCAGCATGGCAAAACCAAGATAATTCAGCCCCATTTACCCTCAAAAAGCAGCTGCACAAAATCACAATCATATATTCCATGCCCATGGCAGGGGAATTGGAATTAAGTGGTCCTTAAGGTTCTTTTCGACCCAAACCATTCCATAAATATCAACTCCCTGAGCCCTTACTAAGCTTTTTTTTCTTTTTCCCCACGAAGTTCTTGGCCTTTTCCACCACAGGAAGAATAGGGGAGGAGGAGCTGTGGGTCCAGTCTTTGTTGCATTTTTTTGCAGTTTCTGTGCAAAGGAGGATGAGGGTGGGGACGGGAGATCCTTGGCTTTGCCCCTGAGCTGCTTTCCAGCACTGCTGGCTCAGAGTGGACGTGGTAATTTGCTCCTGGAAAAAGGCAGGGAATGAAAAATATGCAATTCCTTCCCCAAATTCCTCTCAAGAAAAGGAGGGAAAGGGAAAATTCTGCTATGGGATTTCTCCAGTCCTTTGTAATAGAAATGAAGGAAAAAAGAACTCATCTTTTGTTTTGGGGGTCCTAATATGTGTCAATATTTCCATCCAGAGAGGAGAATTTTGCATTCTGTGCAAGAAAACAAATTAACTTGGCCTGTGCTGTTCTGCTTCCCAGCTTGAGATTTCGTTTTCTAACATGAGTTCCACCACAGAACCAAGTTATTCTGTGGTGCAGGAATTCTTAAGCAACGTCACTCTTGGGTTTAAAGGTGAAATTAATCTCACTTTAGCTGGATGAAAGCAGAATATTTGCATAAAGTGGACGTGTAAGCTCTCCTATGAAAAGAGAAAAATGAAAATAAAAGAAGGAAAAAGGTTGATTTGACCAGCCTATGTTTTATAACTATTTTAAGAAAATATATTAAGATACTTCAGAAGTAAGATAGAAGACCTTCTGCCCTATTGATTTGTCATCTGATTTTCTTTCATTTCCTATCAACAGGAATATTGAACCTTGGAGTCCATTTTCTTCCCAGTAGAACCATTTTTCCTGCAAAATAATTAGAAAGGAATAGAACTTAGAAAACTTGCCAACAAGACTTCAGATTGATCTGTTAAAATAAATGTTCTTTCCTCTTCTTTTCCTTTGTGAATTTTGCTCCCGGATGCCATGAAGGCTCACGATTTTGACAGCTCAATGAATGTATAATGTCTTTTAAATTATTTACAGATGGATCAGAGTAATTACCTGTCTCTTGCACAATATTGTAAACATGGAGTTTAGAGGCATTTTTAGTTTTAACTTTAATATTTTTGAGCCTCAAGCCATGTGGAAATACCCAAAAGCCTCACTTCCCAGCTAATAAAATATTTATAGATATGATCAGCTCGTTTTTTAAAAAGATCTCTGACAAGTCACATCTTTAAAATTTTGATGATTCTTTGAGTCAACACATTTTTTTGTACCAAAATGAAAGCAGCTGGCAGAGGAAGGGTTCTGCTGTCAGCACCAAGAACAGGTGGAATTCTCCTGCTGTCAATCCCACCTCAACTCCCACTGAATCCAGCAGGCATTTTTGGAGTGTTTCAGTGAAGAGAACTGTGCTGGGCTCCATATTTAGGGAAAAAATGCCTCCCTTGGGAAAAAATTGCATCACTGGCTGTTAGACATCTAAATTATTGGCTAAATTAGCTGGCGAGTCTCCCAAGACTCCTTGTAGAGTTGATGGATACAGAGATTTCCATCCAGTTTGCATATTAAAAAACATAAATTAGGGTGCCTTAATAAGCAAGTTGAGGATGTATCCATAACCTCAGAGAACTGATTGCCTATTTCCCTTCCCAGTCCTGGAATTCCTCTTTTTTTCAGTGTTCATAGACATTATTTTGTTTTTCTGGTTGGTTGTTGGGTTGTTTGGGGTTTTGGGGGGATTTTTTTGTTTGTTTAGGGTTTTTTGGTTTGGGGTTTTTTGGGGGGGGTTTGTTGTTTTGGTTTTGGGGGGTTTGGTGGGTTTTGTTTGTTTTTTGTGGGATTTGTGGCTTGGGTTTTTTTCTTTGTTTGTTTGTTTTTTGGTGAACCAAATGAAAACTTCACTCAAATAGTTGGACATTGGTTAAACAGCATCACTTCCACCCTTCAAGAGCAGATAGTTGAGTCTTGAGGACAAGCACCTGCAGATGCTTTTCTTATTGATCCTTTTCCTGGCCTTTCTGATTTCCTAAAAGCCATTTCAGACTTCCATGGCAGCTTGCACTTTTGGTAATCAAGCCATACATCTCCTGCTCCCACAGCTGCTGGAATCGATTGGTTTGTGTCCTTCTGCAGGAAAACAAATCGAAGGGAGCAGAGGGAAGCAACACAAGTGCAAATCACAACCCAAACAAAAGGCAAGGCTGGAAGGAGCCATCACTGAGTGACCAGCCAGGACCTGGCTGGAAAAATTACTGGACACAGAAGTCAATGCACAAAGAAATGCTTTGGAGGAGAAAAACAATTATTAGAGTATGTAATTGCTTTGCCTGTGCCATATGCCAAGAGCAAAGCCAAATTGAAATAACGAACACAAACAATTAATGAAATGCTCTGAAGGATTGTGGGGTGCATTTTAAGAATGTGCCTCATCCTTATTCCTGAGACTCCTCAAGGAAAGGACTTGAGTCTGCTCCAGATTCCTGGACATGAAAAATAATGACTTATGGAATTCCACCCCTTCTCTGCTAACCTGCAAACTGCCCAGAGCAGAACCCAGTGTTACCAGAACTGAATAATCCTGAGCAGAATTAAACAGAGAGCTCCCAGTCAGCAGCACTATTTCATAATCATCTTCATGCAGGACAGGCCAGAACTGCTGGTTTGGTTCCCATTATTCCCCTGGATTGAGAATTGGTAAAGGGATTTTCCAATGGTGTGGTCACAGCCCCTGAGCATTCCTGCTCACAGGAATAGGATTTCTCACTTGGGTTATAAGCTGAGTGGATTTTGTGTGCTTCCTAATTTTTCTTCTGCCTGTATCTCAAATAGACTCTGGACATAGTAATCTATCTGAAGATAAATATAAATATAAACCTATGCTCTATACCTGCATAAATACACTCCTGCAGCTATAAAAAAAATTTCATCTGACTGAGGTTTGCATCAGGATTTAATTTTGAATCTGCTAAATAACACATCTGTTCATTTGTAGAATATCGGGAAGAAATTTATTATTGTCTTTATATATGACACTGAAGTTATTGCCATCCCTGCAAGTCAAAAAATCTCAAGGGACTGAAACACAAAGAAGTTTTTGGATCTTTGTCACTCAAGCACACAGAATTGTGCCCTGTAATACATTTTTTTTTCACACTTTGTCCAGCAAATAAAAACGTCACAGACAACGAGAACTCCCCAAATCCATTTTAGATATTTTAGTGATGGTTTATTTTGCCTGGATGCAAGGAAGGATCTCTATGAATTCCACAGGTCCCTTTAGGATTATTTTCCATTTTTCCTTATTCCAATTAAAAAATATTGATTAGACATATGCAAATTTTCATATTTATTACTTCACATGGGAGGGTAATTACCTGCCCACAAATATTTTTGAGAGAGACTTCAGAACAATTTCCTTCCTACTTAATCTTTAACTCTTTCTAATAGGAATAGGGGGAGAAGGAGTAATAACATACTTACCTAATTTTCACATTTCTTTTTAACCCATCTCTAAATTTTCTAAATCAATTCACCCCTGACTAATAACAGCTTTAGACATGGAGAAACTAATTAGCTCTTTTGGAATTAACTCCTTATTTACAGGAGTAAGCCATAAGAAATTGAGGACATGCAGACTTTTTTTTTCCCAAATATTGTTAAAATCCACATTCTTTCCAAAATATTTCTTTCTTCAATGATTCCATCAATGGCTTTTATGGAGGTGGTGACTAAACCAGCAGTGTTGAAGGTTTGATCCATATCTCTGTATGTTCTTGGTGTTACTCCTGCTGTAAATTGACCATAAATTGTCAAGTTCTCTTGGCAACAACTTCCCATTCCTTCGTGCATCCTGCCAGCCTTTAGACAAAACCCAGACCCACCACACTTCTTCTGGTCCAAAGACAAGAGAAGAGAGATTATTTTGTCTCTATTTATTCAGGTTTTTCATTAACACAACTGTAATTTTGGGTCTTCCTGTGGTTTTCTGGGCATTTTCACCTAACGTGTTCCCTGTACCTAAACCTCAGAAATACTTCTGACATCTCCTCTGCTGTTTATACCATTTCCAGTAACCCTAGGGAGGCTGGGTCACACTGAATTGGCAGTGTTATTTCTTTTCCACCCTCTAAATACATCGTGGGCACTCAGAGAAGTTCAGCACAGAGGAAGAGAAAGGCTTTGTTAAACTCTGCCCCTGTGTTCCTGTTCAGGAGCACGAAATGCAGGATGTGCTCATCCCCCTTCACAGGGGATGGGCTGGCCTGGCAGTTTTTAATGTATTTATTTCCTTTCTTTCCTCCACTGCACCATAAGGTCCCACGAGCTCTAACAAAGAGTTGTTTGACTCACCCCCAGAACAATTTCCAGGACAGATTATGGAATTTGCACGCTGGAAGAAATTAAGTTGTTTAATTCAGTCATTTCTCATCCTCTGAAGGTTTGAAGGAGTAAACAAGGAACAAATGCCTCTCAGGAGTGTCCCCACTGGCGTCACTCTGGTTACATCAGGAGTGAATTTGGCCCAAGATCGGTTATAAGTTGTCTTCTCCTGCATTTTCCACTGAGATAATTCTATTTATAAACACCAGAAAAGCCAGAAGGTTGGGAGCAGGAGTCAGAATATGAAGGGGCAGCTTGATTTTACAATTCTGGCTCTAGAGAAACATTTAGTGTCACCATTTGTTGTGGTTTGTTTGGTTTTGTTTACCAGCTGTAAAAAAGAGCAGAAAATCTTTTTAACAACCAGAGCAACCTGAAACAAAAATAGTAATAATTTGTAAATTCCTTTTGAGGGATCTTAATATATGCATACCACAATTTGATTTGATTTCTGAAATTCTCAATCGTATAGACTTGAGGTCAGTTGCTCTTTTCAGTTGTTTATTGCTTGCCTGCTTTCTTTGGTCTGTTTATCCTTTCAGAAACAAGTCAAAATTCCTGACAAATGTTACTAACTGGGCAATTATTAACCTCAGGCTTTGCTTGAATAATTGCCATTGAAAATCCTGTTCTCTTGTGTTGGGATTTTTTAAAGACTCATACTCAGAGACTGTTTCAAGGTTTGTGCTCCATTTTAGTCCCACTCCAGTGCTGTTGTGAGATTAGTTGGAAATGAACAAATCAAAGAAAGATGTTATCATTCTTTTCTTTTGAGACAGAAAAGATTTGAAGCCATGAATTTATTATTGTGAATCCTCAAGGCTCAAGAGACCTGCTGTTAAATTTTCTCCTCATCTCCTTCCATGCAATTAAATTCTGTCTCGATTTTCAAAGGAATGCAGACTCCAAATTACCAAAAAAGACAGTCTGAAAAAATTTCTACTTTCTCTGTCTCCATGGCAACTGTTTATCCCAGACATCTTTCCAGATGCCTTCTTCGCAGGCCCATAAATCTCAGAATGGGCCAAATATCACTCCAAGGGTGGCAAAACTGTCAGTGGGCTGTTCAGCTTTCCAGCTTGGGAAGATTTTTTTCCTTTTTAGCCTTAGCTGAAAGCCAGGTTCACTGTGAGGTGCGTTAATCTTTGTGGGAATAATATATAAAATATATATTATTTTATACATATGTATTTATTTCAATCCAGCTACTTCAACACCTCAACCAGCTGCATGCTTAGATAATATTAATTAAACTATTGACAAAAACAGGCCACAGCTGACAGTGCTCCACGCTGCTGTCCTTGGTCGATCCCTTTTTATGGCCAGGTTGTGGCCACAGGATGTGACCAAGGGAAGATGAGGTTGTGTGGAAGAGCAACACTTGTTTCCTGGTTTTTAACCCATCTTCTCAAACTCTGTCTTGACTCTGCAACCTTCAGACAGGGTTTTTTACGATGCCCTCCCCAGAAATTACTGGGAGCCGTGTGAGGATTAGAATTTGTAGCAGTGTGATGTTTGAGAATCCCGCTAGGCACGGCTGGAGCAGCTCCCTCTCCCCATCTGTCTCAGCCTGGAGAATTAATGAAAGACAGAGCTGATAAAGTGCAGGACGCCGTCTCCTTCCCCTCAGAAGTGAGTCAGAGCAGGTGCTGGGGGAGAATGATGATGTTCAGGCTGCCCCCAAAAAAAGGAAGCGAGGGGGACCAGGTGGTGCCAGGCAGAGCTGCCTCCAGCAGCTCCCCGTGGTCTCGCACATCTCGTGTCCTGAGCAGGGCTGGATCATCTGCAGCTGCTCAGCCTGGCACTGCCTCGGCTTCTGGCAGCTTGGAAGTGTCATCCTGTCCTCCAGCAGTGATGGGGAAAGAAAAAAAAAAAAAANACTTGAAGGTAACTCTATGGGGAAAAAAAAAAAAAAAAAAAAAAGAAACAAAAACCTCCCAGTTTTTTTCAGTAATTTCCCAGAGCCTCCCAACAGCAAAGCGGTGACTTTCTCAGAGAGGAGTAGCCAACCCTTTTTATTATATTTAAAGCAGGTTTAAAAGAAAACAATGACTCTGCTCGATTTCCCAGCTTATTGGCTTTTTACTTCCCTGCCTAATTAGAGAAAGAAATGTTCCAGAGATTTTGCCAAATTGAAGTTTCCCTTTAAAACTCTTCAAAGCTCACCTAAGGCCAATTGGCTGGCAGTGCTTAAGAGATTCTGGAGATGTTCTTGGATGAGGTTTTCCTGGCAGGTATCAATGCAAGTAAGTGTGACCTTAGAAATAAATATCCTGTGACTGCAAGGAACTAAACAGCTTTAAAAGCAGAAAAAGGATTTAGGCTTCTATGACTGTAAATAACAGCTCCTATAATTTAAAAGCTGATCTTTGCCATTGATAAAATCTTCAAGGAATAAAAATGTTGTAAAATACAGCATATTTCATAAATAAAATACGATACATTTTTTAAATATTTAGTTATATTTATGATATTTAAATTATTCTATATATATAATATAAAATATTTACATCATATAATTAGGATAATAATATACAATAAATGTACATTTGTAATTAAAATATATGTGGAATTTATCACAGTCATATTTTTATAATAGCATAATATTTATTTTGTAAAAATAATATGATTAAATCTGTTATTCCAATCAAAAAACTCAGTGTTTTGAGTGGTCTCCCTTTTAGTTTTTAATATATTGTATTACTAACTCAGTATATTAGAAGTTAAAGATCTCAAATAAATTTCTAACATTCTCTTTGATTAATTAAGGTGATATTTTTAGAAGTTCTCTGCAAACAGTGCTGCACTTGGAGCTCTGAGAATGTCATCCCATAAAACAAGTCACTCCTGATAATGCTGCACCAGTAGAAATTGCTCAGATGGTTTATAAATCTCATTACATAAAGAATGAATTCTAAATAATCATCACATAGTTCTGAATAACTTTGTACTGAGATAGCAGCCAAGGACAGCTGATGGAAAATATTGAGGTGGGTCAAGTGCTGGTGAGCTGGGTCACAGTTTATTGTTCTTCACATTCCACTCGGGCAGAGAAACTTGGATGATACCTGTGGAATTGCTCTAATTTCAGCTGGTTTAAACTTAAAATTAGGCTTTCTCTTATTGGCTTTTCTAATTAGGGGAAGAAAATATACATCTCCAGGTGATGATTTGTGTTAGAACAGGGTGCCCAGAGAAGCTGTGGCTTTCCCTGGATCCCTGGAAGTGCCCAAGGCCAGGTTGGATGGGGCTTGGATTAACCTGGGGCAGTGGAAGGTGTCCCTGCCCATGGCAGGGGTGGATGAGGTGATCTGAAGGTCCTTCCCAATCCAAACCATTCCATCATCCTGTGGTTCTGAGATAATTAGAAACTTTCTAGCAGGGCCCTCCACAGTTGCCTGTTTTGGGTTTTTTATTTTGTGCACTGTAAAAGAAGTGCTGAACTTCCCTTAAAGTTACACATGAAACTTTTATGCTGATGAGGTGAATGAAAACTGAGTTAGGCAGCATAAGGTGCATGTCTGGGCAGCAACAGCATTACTTGGATAGAAAAAATATTTCCTGGTGTGATTACTGGGCCAGGTGATCAGATGAAAGGATAGATAGACTTTGTTCTCATAATTCTAAAATTTATCAGGAGCAGAACTGAGAAGGGGGAAAGAAACTTTCTCGCTTTTACAATTTACTCTGAACTTCCATTTGTTGTTACATTTTTACTCTGTTATGGTCTGGACTTCTAATGAAACTAAAGGATCCTAGAACTTCCTAATGGTTTGGGTTGGAAGGAAACTTAAATTTCATCTCATTCCACCCCCTGCCATGGGCAGGGACACCTTCTATGGTCCCAGGCTGCTCCAAGTCCCAATGTCCAACCTGGCCTTGGGCACTTCCAGGGATCCAGGGGCAGCCACAGCTGCTCTGGGAATCTCTTCCAGTTCCCACAGTCAAGAATTTCTAACGCCTTATCTATCCCTGCCCTTGGGCAGTGGGAGCCATTCCCTGTGTCCTGTCCCTCCATTCCTTGTCCCCAGTCCCTCTCCAGCTCTCCTGGAGCCCCTTTAGGCCCTGGAGGGGGCTCTGAGCTCTCCCTGGAACTTTCCCTTCTCCAGGTGAGCACTCCCAGCTCTCCCAGCCCGGCTCCAGAGGGGCTCCAGCCCTGGAGCAGCTCTGTGGCCTCCTCTGGGTTCATTCCAACAGCTCCACATCTTTCCTGTGCTCGAGGGGGGACCTCAGCAGAGCAGAGCAGAGCTGCAGAATCGCCTCCCCTGTCCTGCTGCCCACCCTGCATTTGGAGCACAGTTGGCTCTCTGGGCTGGGAATGCATGGTGCTGGCTCTGACAGAGTTCCAGGGTTGGTGCCCAACTCCAAACATCTCCAGAAACAACATTTCTGTGACAGGAACTCCTCAAAGACACCTGCACTTTGAAATGTCAATTACTTTTGGAAATCGTATCCCCATACCCAGGCCACACTCAAGCCCTTATTTATTTTGGTATTTACCCAGATTTATGAAGGAACAGAGAGCTCCTATCTCATATTCCCCTCTCTCTGAAAGGCTTTATATGTAGCCTGCCCTTTAGAAGTTATTGTGCACCACATAATTCAGTTTAATATGCTGGTTTGTTGCATTACGTTTCCTTTGATATTACTCTCCTGAAGGCAATACGACCTTGAAGGTGATATTTTAAACCAATAAATGAGGAGAGGAACTGAAAATCAAACCAAATGCTGTAAGCCAGAAGGGTGGGTTTTCATCTCAGGCCTTTATTTCCCTACATGAAAAATACAGAAGTCTAACATTTATGTAATTACATTTGTTCTTGATTTGCCAAGGGAACAAACTCTATGTAAATTCTTGTCTATTATCTCCTGTCTATGTATGAATCCATTAATTCCATTGCCCATCACACTGCTACTCCTTTCTTCAGTCCTCCATTTTTTAAAAAGGGATGCTGGATATAAGCAAAATGTCAAAATAATAATTTTGATAGAGAAGGAGACAGGTAGACTTTGCTTAGAGGAGGGAATGAGTAAATAGTGAGTTCCTACACAGGGATTTGCCATCCAAAAAAAACATCTCTGCTTTGCACCTTCTCTTGCCAAAAAGTTGTCAGGGATGAGAGGAAGTATTTTGCACCAGGTCAAGATGAGGACATGGGAGGATGTTGTGGAGAGTATTAAGAGGATTTTAATATAGAGAGTGTAAATAGAGAGGAGATTGAGATTTAGGTGCCATATATGATATAAACAGGGCATAAATCTACAACAAAAGTAAGGAAACAGGACACAAATCTACCAAAAAGAGGGTTTTGCACAGCCTCAGTGTTGGTGGAAGATAACAGGCCCTGTCCTCAGCTGGTTTAAAATTAAATCTATTCCTTCAACTCTGTGAACTTCACCTATGGGCCTGCCTAAAATATGTTTTTAAATTCTACCCACTAGTGAACTGTGACTCTCAAGACAATCCCAGACAGAGGGGAAAAGGGACATAAGGGACTGATGCCTAAATATTTTTATCTTTTTTTTTTTTTTTTGTAGCTTTGTAGATTTTTCATATCTAGCTGTAGAGTTTCTAACNTGATGCCTAAATATTTTTATCTTTTTTTTTTTTTTTTTGTAGCTTTGTAGATTTTTCATATCCAGCTGTTGAGTTTCTAGCACTTTCTTACACTTTGGAACAGTAGTTATCCTTTCTCACAGATTGTGTCACCTTCCTGAAGTTCTGTTTAGTCTCAGAGACAACTCCCACTATCCCAGGTTGCTCCAAGCCCCATCCAACCTGTCCTTGGACTCTTCCAGGGACAGGACATCCACCACTTCTCTGGGCAACTTGTTCTAAGATAAATTGTCAGCTGGACATGCATAACTTCTTCCCCTGGTTAGAAAAGGCAATGAGGGAAAGCCTAATTTTAGAATTTCTAGAGACAAGAAGTTTAGAATTTCTAGAAGAAAAGCATTTCTAACAGCATTGCCCCAGCCCTTGGGAGACAGAAGATAAAGGGTTAGAACCCATTGGCAGAACTCCAGTGGGGCAGGGTGGGTTACCACAACTACCAGTCTCCTGTGGGATGGGGTTTCTAGATATCCTAATGGGTTAAACTTATAAAAATTGTGAAAATCCCATCCCATACCTGCTCATAGGGATATTTTATGCACCTGGAAGCTTTCATTAAAAGACTACTCTTTATGTTATCAACCCTAATATGGTTTTGAGGGTTTTTCTTCCAATTCCAGGCAACAGGACCATCAGCAATTTCAGAAGAGCTGTTTATCACTGCTCTCCTGCCAGCATGGCTTGCTTTGGGGATTTTTTTTTTTTTTAGCTCTTGGTGCTTGTCCAGAAATTTCTGTCAAGTGGAAACCTTTCAGCTGCCAGGAGTAGCAGGTTAGGGAGAGTGTGAAATGAAAAATGGGAACAAGGTTTGTGAGGACCTCTATGGAGGAAGGATGAGTAGAATGGTTTAAATGCTGGATATGATTTTAAAAATTCATCAGAACACCCAATGATAAGTATGCAATGATAAATAAATGTAGTTTCCTTGTTAATAAACAGTGGTCTTTCTCTGAAAGAGCTGTTCTTTTTCAGTTGCCAAGTCAATCCATCCTTAGGAGTGTGAGGCATCTCCCTCACCTTCAACAATGTGGAATTTAAACTTGGGTATCATGGGCTTGGCATGAAATTTATATAAAATCCACCATATAAAATCCACAATCTGAAATTCACATAGAGATTCATATAAAATTTACATAAATACTGTGCTTCCGCAGAAAGGACTCTTTTTTTTTTTTTTTGAAGCAAAAGAAAAGTACAAAGTGGATCCAGTCACAGGGAACTCACAGTCTAAAGATGAATTTTATTCCCCTTCTACAAGGAGAAGGTTGAGGCAGAGATATAGGGGCTGACCATGAGGGCTTGCCTGTGGTTCAGATTCCTCAGGGACATGTCCCAGCCCTCAGCTGGACTCCTTTTCTCAGCATTGGGAAGTGTTTAAAGGAGTCTGGAGCCACTGGTGATCCCTCCAACCAGAGAACAGAGCTGGTTCATTTCTACCCCAAAAGACCACACTGCACCTGTAAGGAATAGAAACATTAAAAAAAAAAAAATAAAGCTAAAAAAGCCATGTCCAAGCTAAGCTTTTTCTTACCCTCCTTCTACTGAGTGTAGTCAGTGAGGAGATGCAAGTCCACAGGGTGATTCCCCACCAGTGCCACCTTAAAATGGGATTATTCCTGTCTGGAAAGGCTCTCTGCCTGGCTACAGAGGAAATTTTGGTTTGCTGAGTAGGGCAAATGGGCAAGAAAAGAAAGTTAGACATCTGAAGTTCAACTAAGCCAGACTTAACCTAAAGTTGAATGATTTTGTGTTTCCTCAAAAGTCAGCAGCACAGAACAGAGGCTCCCAAAGGATCATCCATCCCTCAAAGGAGAGGGATGAATAAGTGGAATAACTGAATGAGTGGAAGCATTTCTCTGCCCATCCTATGAGAAGGACAGAAGCACTGACCCAGGACCAGATGCCAAATTTTGCACCACTTCTGTTATCTGGGAAGAATCCCACAGTGCTCCCCAAACAGGAATTCCAGCTGCAGAGTGCAGTGCACACACGGGAAGGGAAGGCAGGATTTGTGCTTTCTGGAAACAGCCTTGTGTTGTGCCAGGGGGGTTTAGATTGGATATTGGGGAAAGTTTCTTCACTGGAAGGCTGCTCAAGCATTGGAACAGGCTGCCCAGGGCAGGGGGGAGTCAGTGTCCCTAAAAGAGTTCAAAAAGCACATGGATGTGGCACTTGGGGACAGGGTTTAGTGGTGGGCTTGGCAGTGCTGGTTTGATGTTCTGAGAGGGCTTTTCCAGCCTTAATGACTTTGTAAATCTGTGGTGATTTTGATTCCAAGACCATCCATTAGCAAGACCACTATCTGTAATGTTCTGGTTTTTTTCGTTCCATCCCACATGGAATCTTATTCTTTAAAACTATTCCTTGCTATTACTGATTTCCTAAGATGGTAAAAATTAGGAAAATTTGTCCAGCTTCAAGTGGAGTGTGTGAGGCACCTCTTTCCAAGCCTTTTTGGGCATCCCTACGTCACTGGGCAGTGGGGAGACCCCGTCAGTGCCAGAGGAGGCCCTGCTGGGCAGTTTCACACTCAAGTCACTTTGATTTCCGTGGGCAGATTTCACCCAGCAGGAATTGTTGGCTGCAGCACGGTTTACAAATGTAGGGAGATTGTGCCTGCTGCCTTTTTCCATTTCATTTTTAGTTATTTTTTTGTTGTCACCCTTTTCTTTGCTCTTCTAAATCGTTTCTTTCAAATACGCTTTTCCAGGTGGGATCAAACAATGTTCTTATTGATGGGGAATTCTTTACAATCTCCATCTCTCCCCTATTTTAAGGTAAATTACTTGACTTTCTTCTCTCTCCTCATTCTCCCAATGTCAGCACATCAGTGTTTTCTAACACAATGAACTTGTAATTTCTTTTTAAATGGGGCTGGTTTTTATCTCTGCATGGAATTACCACAAAATCAGCCACCTGCTATAACTGAATTTCATCCACACTGCCATGGGATATTTATGCTGTGGCTGTTCCTGTTCTGCAGCCTGAGGATATCCTTGCATTTCTCTGGTTTGCATTATCCACTGCTGGATAATATCTCTGTATTGGAAGATATCTATGTTGAAACAATTATAAGGAATAAGAAAGTTTTTCCTATTCCTATTCAACACAGTTAACTCAAGCAAGACCAACAGGTGTTTCTCCAAAAATCTCATTAACCACTGATTATCTCCAGCATCTCTTGTAAGCAAATGTCTCATTAACGTGGATGTTCACACATCATTTACTTTTGTACATAGTGCCACACTTCAGTGAGCTATAAACCTGTTTCTGGACACCCTCAGATTTACATGGGAAGTGCATTTCCTGCAGCGTGGACAGACACAAGCTATCAAAGACAATAAAATCTAATAGCACTCAACGTGGTCTTGGTTTCCATCTTTAGTACAGAAACAGTATCACAAAATTATAAAATCAGAATATCCTGAGCTGGAAGGAAGTCCAAGGACAATTGAGTCCAATTTCTGACCCTGCACAGACACCTCAATGTCCCCACCATGTGCTCAGAGATTCCAAACCTTTCAAACCCCAGGTTTTGGGACTTTTAGAAATATTCTAGTGAATTACAGCATTCATGGGATGAGATCCTCATCTGGCAAAGGAAACAATCTGGGATAGGAGTGGGAAAAGAGAGTCAGACGAATAAATGTAAAGGATTCCTATATATTTTCCTATATATTTTTCCCAGCTCCTGTGATGATTCATTGAGCATTTTTGCCACAATTTTTTTTATTTTGGTGTGTCTGGTGGGTCTTGTTATTATCATGCTGAACATCACAATGACGTTGTTTGACACCAACCTAATTCTCCAAACACCAGCTCGCTCAGAGCTGCTCTGCTCACCACACGTGGTACTCTCAGCCTTCTATTTTTGTGACAAAGCAGAGGCCTGGATTTGCTACCACTGAATTTGATGGGAAAAAAAAAGACTCCAGTTGCTGTCCTGAGAACATTCCTCCTCCACTGGTGGGGACCTGCTGCTATCAGCAGAGCTGATGGAGCCCACACAGCTTTTACCAGTTCATCACCCACATCTCGTTCTATTGGACTCGTGCCAGGCAGAAAGTCACACTTGGAAGCATTATCTGCTTTTCCTGAAGGTTTTATTTCCCTTGGCATGTGGTCAAAGAGAGAGAATTTGGACAGAAATCCTCATAGAAAATCATGGAGCTGGAGGCTCTTTTCCAGTTGATACGATTATTTGCTCAGTCTCAACATCAAATGCAAATAAGCAATGGAAATATTTAGGTTTGGTTCTTCTTTCTCTTCCTGATGAGGCAAAAGATGATTTTCATTTGAGATTCACTCACTAGGTAACTCTTTTTAAATATTAATAGGAAATTTGAGAGATTGGCCTGAGTTTTTGTGTACACTGGATAAACCTTCTAGGTTTGTGAGCTGGTAAGAAGGTGGTTTGCTCAATTTCAGGAAGATTTATTCTTCTTGAAAGCCAGTTTTTCACACCTCTGGTACAGAGACCAGAAAGAAGCAGGAGCTGGGTTCCTTTACTGTATTTACAATAAATTATAAATTAGTTTTTCTTATATCCCAAGAGAAGACTGCTCCCACCCACAGTCCCAGCACCTCTTCTTCCTGCATTCATGTAACAGAAAATTGGGATTTTTTACCACTCAGACTTTGCTTCAAAGTTTGTTACCTGAAGCTTTGTCTTTGAACTATTAGAGACCTGAATCTATTTTTAGCTTATACAAGAAATAATTAGAGGTCAAAACAATCCTTTTTAAATATGGTGAGTTTATATTCTCCTGAGTAAAGACTGCAGTAAAAATAATGAATGATATTAGGACAGTCCTTTGGTAAGGAAGGACATTTTTTTTTTAAATAAGCAAGATGGAAGAGTGAGTTAGTCCCATATACCCACAGAAATGACTGCAGAATGAAGCAGAAATTGCATTTCAGTTTGCAGACAAATTCAAAAATGACCAAGTTCCCAAACCTTCACAAGGATTAAAGCCAAGAGAAATTCACAGAATTTAACCAAAGATATGATTCATAAGTTTGTTGCTGTTTTTTATTGTTTTTTAAATTAACCCAGCGCTTCTGAAAGAAACTAAATGGCAGCAGGTTTCATACTCAAGGGAAAATTTGTTTCTGGCATGTTGAAGTGATTTAATTGGACTAAGGAATGTCATCTTCTGGAGGAGTAGATCTGACCATTACTCTGTGATGCCACTAAGGATTTTATGCTCTTCCTATGAATTAAAAACAATTTTTCCCCAGGAAATTGACACTGTTCATTATTCTAAACAAGAATATTTCTATTTATAGGAGGAAGAACCAACCAAAAAGCTCAATAGCAGTGTGAGGAAAGGGATGAATTTCCAGAACTCATGTATTTTATCCTTCCTTCTCTTCCACAGGTTGCCCAGGAATGTGGGACAATATCACATGCTGGAAACCTGCAAGTGTGGGAGAAATTGTCTTTGTCAAGTGTCCTGCACTGTTCAGATTTATCATCTCTGAAGATGGTAAAGTATTTTCTCTTTGTTCTTCGACTCTGCCTGGTAAAGCCTCGTGGCCAGCACGAGCGTAAAACCTCAGATCCTCAGGATAAAAACATCAAAAACTCGACAGCTGGGCTGCAGTTATAAATGAATCACAGGAAACCAGGATATTTGTGTGTAGATACGTGAGTGTGCACAGGGTGGGAGGGAAGGAGTGCAAAAAAGCCTTCACAGACTACACAACATGAAAATTGTAGGAGACTGTAGGTAATTGTTGGAGAGCGGGTGGGTTCAATGGACAGAGACCAGAGATCTCTAAAGCCAAGTCCTGGAACTTAGAGTTTATTGCAAAGGGTGTGAGCACAAAGGGCCCTGCTTGGAGCTGCCAGACACAGCTCAGAGCAGGCCCAAGAGAGAAAGAGATAAGGGCAGAGCACAGGAGATAAGAGCAGCGAGAGGAGGGAACAAAGAACGAGAAGAGCAGGGAAAGAGCAGAACAAAAAGAGCGGGAGTAAGAGAGGGAGTAAGAGAAGGGGTAAGAGTGTAGGAGAGCGAATTTCCCGTTACAAAGCCATAAATCCTTTTCTATGTTGAATATTCTAATTCCTACCAACCAATCTAGTACAGAATACAAATCCTATAGCATTTACATACAGCCTATAAGAATCCTTACATTACCATGCTTATCTGTAAGCAGAGGGTCTTGTTTAGACAAGAGGGGGTTACATTCATGCCACACATTCCATTGTCTTTGGTTGTTCAGTAACTGAGGTTTGGTGTGGCAAAGGTCGCTTTCATTTCCATCTCTCTTACAGTTTCCATATTCTCCAAATCTTTTGTCAGACAATCATATTTATTGAGGCTTTCCTGTTTCACCTTCCCCAGCAAAAATATCACAAATTTGAACTGCTAAAGGGAACATTCTGCCCTTGGGTCTCACTGAATTCAGTGGGGACCCAAATCCGTGTTTGGGTCTTGGGTAACACAGCTGGAATCTATTTTAGGGGATAATTAAAAGATGGAGCACGTTCTGTCTGTGCTGCAGGAGAACATGGGCTTGAGATGGGCAGTGGGGAGCTCCCCTGTTGGGGTTCAGGGAGGAATTAAAGATTTCTGGAGAGAGGCTGGAGTTCCATCGGACTTTTTCTGTGGTCTGTGGAAGTGAGACATAAACATCCTTCTGTCCCTGTGCTGGTAATTAACACAGATTGGTCCATTTGCTCCCAGCACCCACTGCAGATCCCTTAATTAGCGCTGTCCTTTGAGGAACAAGTTCGTCACTGTCCCCCAGGATCTTTTTTCCCCAACTTTATTTTACTAATTAATTATTCATTTGCAACCTTGAGTCCAAAATCTGCCTTTTTTTGCATTGCCACACACACAGAGCACCATTTTTAGGAGACAGTGTTTCATACACAGCTCCAGGAACTCCAAAATCCTCACTTTTAACACATCCATTCCAGCATGTCCAGGCACAGGCATCACCAATGTCACCCAACACATGACCCAATTTAGAAATAAGATTTACTCAATTTGACCTGTTCCAGGTATTTAATAAATGGTTATTTGTTAATGGAAAACACTTTAAAATAATTTTTTAAAATTATTTTTCTATAAAGTATTTAAATAAAAATAGATTTTTATTATATATATTTTATACTTAAACAAACATTTTATCTATTCAAATAAAATNTTATTTCAATAAAAATAATAGAGCCTTTAGAGGAGCAATGATATATATATATGTATATAGATAGATAGATAGATACATATAAATATATATATATAAAAAAACTCTATTTATATGTTTACAGCTTTATTTATTTTACCTGTGTAAAATAAAGGGCCAAAATAACAATTTAAAATAATTTTCCCAGGATTTACTGATCTCCTCAAATACTGTACTGTGGTAATCCCCTTGCTTTAATGGTCCTTTTTTT
>VYXF01007920.1:34780-54094 GCA_013397295.1 Polioptila caerulea | reverse complement strand
GAGAACTTGCACTGCAACACCCCACTCCTCTCCCTGTGCACTGTGAGTGCTGTGAACTAGCCCACACCTCTCCAGCTTTTTGAGAAAATTGTTACAAAAACACAGAGAATTTGTCACGTATCCCTCGCCACGCCACAGTCTGGGGTTGTGAGAACAAAAGCAGCAAATGACACAAGCTGGGCCTGAGGTTTCCTGTGTCAGCTCCATATGACATATATAGAGGTTGCCATTCTGTACCTGTCTCCTGCTTGGCCATAGCAACTGGTTTGGTTCTTCAGGACAGAGGTAGAAGATGCTGCTTCTCCTGCTCACAAGTGCTTTTGTCCTTTTACCTCGCGCTGGGGCTGGTGAGTACAGAGACAGGACTTGGACAAGAACATGCAGGGGCACAGATGGACACTGAGTAGTCAGTCTCAGGCAAGGTTCCTGCCCCACCTTCTCTCCTATGTCTACTCTCCTACTTCCCTCTCTCCTCTTATCTTTCAGCTCAGACGGTGCGTGAAACCAGTGAGGCATTACAGGCACTCGAGCTGTGCCCTTTGATGGCATTTTGGTCATCCAGAGTCAGGCGTGCTCAGTCACTTCAGGCAATGCTGCTTGTCTCTCTCTCCATTGAGAGACAATGGAGAGAGACACCAGTGCCTTGGACAGCCCCAGGAAGGAGAGTTGCTGGTACCAGTGGCACATGACATTAGAGGATGACCCTCTCCCTTCATGCAGCCCCAAACTTGACAGGAAATAGCAGCATACATCATATTAATGTTTTCTATCTCTCCTCCAGGAAGGATCATTGGTGGATGGGAAGTTAAGCCCCACTCCAGACCCTACATGGCTTATTTAACAGTTGAACATGGCCCACAAACCAGTCACTGTGGGGGATTCCTGATTCGCCCAGATGTAGTGCTCTCAGCAGCTCACTGTGTGCCTAAAGAAGGGTAAGACCCTGTCTTTCTTGTACAGGTGATTTTTTCCAGCCTCATATAGTCCTGAAGGGCTTCATCCCTGGCCTGGGCTGAAACAATACCCCGTGTCTCTTCAGGCAGAGCAGGGATCTCTGGAGCTGAGCTATCCTCTGTGAGTTGCAGGAATTGTCTGCCAGGGGCTGAGTGTCCTTGGGGACAGGAATGCTCACAGTGGTCTCCAAGGCCATGGTTCCCACTCTGGCTTAGAGCTACTGAGGGGCCCAGTGTCTCCCCTTCTCTGCTTCCCTTTGTCTTTAAGTGGGGGACAAAGGCTCTGTGCCAGTGTGGGCTGAGGGATTCTCAGGTGGGCTGTGGAAGGAGCCCAGGTTACAGAGGACAACTTGCTGAGAGCTGCTCTCTGGGGAGGTTTATCCCAGCACCACCTCCCTCCAAACACCTGCACTGGGGGCTGTGTCCCTGCAGCCAGTGCAGCTGGAACATGTTGGTGTTTCCTGGCAGGACAGTGAGGGTCACTGTGATTCTGGGAGCCCACAACATCAGGAAACAAGAACGGAGCCAGCAGAAGGTCCATGTTGGACGCTGGATCATCCATCCCGAATATTGCCCTGTTAGCTTCAAAAATGACATCGTGCTGCTGAAGGTATGGCCCAGCACATCCTTCCTGCCTGAGGGATCTCCCCCTGCTCAGCTCCCCAGACCTCTGAACTTGTTCCTAATCCTCTGCTGGCTCTAACCCCGTGCTCTCTCTGCCTGACAGCTGAAGTCAAAGGCCGTGATCAATAAGGCTGTGCAGCTCATCTCCCTCCCCAGGAGCAACGAACATGTGAGGGCAGGAGAGAAGTGTAGTGTGTCTGGCTGGGGCTTGACATCCAAGACACTGAACAGGACTGATGTGATGAGGGAGGTGACGCTGAAGGTGCAAAATGAGGCAACATGTCAGCAGAAATTCCCTGACTACCAGCGTCAGTCAATGATCTGTGTGGGTGATGAAATCAGTGGAAAGGCAACTTACCTCGTAAGTGTTGTTTTGGGCTGCAAACTTGGGAGGAGGCTGGGACTGGACAGTCAGCTTGGCTCTCAGGTGAAAGTAAAAGGACACCAGAATGAATGAGGACCTTCAGAATGATGAGCTGAGGGTCCTCACAGAAGCTCTGAAGCTGATGTTCTCCCTGAATTGGGGTGCATTTTCATATCAGCATCCTTTGTGTTTTTACTTCCTTGGGGATGTTCTACCCAGCCTAGCCGGTGCTCCAGTGTGTAAATTCTTTGTGATATCCTCGCTAGGATGGCTTGGGTATTTCCCCATCTCTAAAGCAGGTCTATATTCTTTTTGAGCTTTTGAATCTCAAAGAGCCTCCAGGCCTGAATTATTTCATGGGTGGGCTTAGAGGAGTAGAGAAGCAGCTACAAACCCTGCAGAACTGGGTCTGGAGGGGGGGAGGTGGTTGGGAGAGGAGGTTCTTCACATGGAGGGAGGGAAGAGGAAACTTGCTCCTTAAGGCAGGGAGAGCAGCGCTGTGGCATGTCTGACCTCTCTTCTTTCATGACACAGGGTGATTCTGGTGGCCCATTAGTCTGCAATCAGAAGGCTCATGGCATTGTTTCTCATGGATATGAAGCCTGCCTCTTCCCTGAGGTATTCACCAGAATCTCACATTTTGAGCCCTGGATCCGTGAGCAGCTGAAGAGGTTTGCACTCCAAGAGCTGCCTGGCTCTCCATCCTCTGACTAAAGTGCTCAGTGCCCCTTCTCTGCAGTGCATCAAATACCCCTTGGTGCTCAGAAGCTCCCAGGGGCAGCTGGACTGGAGCCAGAGAAGCCCCCGTGGTGCAGGCACAGGCTTTTGCACTAAGGAGAGTCTCTGTGGCAAGGCAAAAATGCACAAGCACCCACAGCNCTTAGAGGAGTAGAGAAGCAGCTACAAACCCTGCAGAACTGGGTCTGGAGGGGGGGAGGTGGTTGGGAGAGGAGGTTCTTCACATGGAGGGAGGGAAGAGGAAACTTGCTCCTTAAGGCAGGGAGAGCAGCGCTGTGGCATGTCTGACCTCTCTTCTTTCATGACACAGGGTGATTCTGGTGGCCCATTAGTCTGCAATCAGAAGGCTCATGGCATTGTTTCTCATGGATATGAAGCCTGCCTCTTCCCTGAGGTATTCACCAGAATCTCACATTTTGAGCCCTGGATCCGTGAGCAGCTGAAGAGGTTTGCACTCCAAGAGCTGCCTGGCTCTCCATCCTCTGACTAAAGTGCTCAGTGCCCCTTCTCTGCAGTGCATCAAATACCCCTTGGTGCTCAGAAGCTCCCAGGGGCAGCTGGACTGGAGCCAGAGAAGCCCCCGTGGTGCAGGCACAGGCTTTTGCACTAAGGAGAGTCTCTGTGGCAAGGCAAAAATGCACAAGCACCCACAGCTTCCCACTGTTCCCTTTCTCCCATTGTTGCTCCAGCTCTGCTTTCTGGCCATCAATAAAATCATGTTCAAACTTGTGTCTGCAGCCTTCTTGGGACCTGGATGCAAACCCTGAGTGTGAGAATGAGATGACACTTTTTGGGAGATCTTGAGTGAGACTGTAGGTGGGACACACCGTCCAGGTCTCCGTCCCCAAATGCTGCAAATACTCCCTGTCTCCATCAGCCTCTGGCAGCCAAGCCAGCAGGTTGACACAAGAGGCTGTGCAGAACATTTATCCAGCCCTTCAGAAACAGAGGCATCCCCACACGCAAGGGGAGTACATGTGGGTTTCTAGTCCAACTTGAAACATTCTTAGGATGCTTAGACAGACTAAAGACCAGCCTGTGTACACCTTGTGTCCCCTTCAATGTCCTTGAACCTCAGGTGAGGCATTTTCTCTACACTGTAAAATGCCTGTGGGTTGAACTGGAAACTTTCTCAACTTTGGATCAGCTGATCAGACCTGTCTGGGCCAGGAGGTGCCCTTGTGGTGTGGTGGTGGGATGGAAAATGTCAAATATGGCTAAGGCAAAAGCAGTATTGCAGAGACAAGCCTGATCACTTGTGCAAGGAAGAGTTGCATTTCTTTTTGGCTTTTTTTTTTTTCTGATCACTTATCTGAGAAGGTGTAGAATGTACCCTCAGCAAGTTTGCTGGTTATGCAAAACTGGAGGGACTGGGTGATCCACCAGAGGCTGATCTGTCATTCAGTGGGACCTTGACAGGCTGGGGAGCTGGGCAGAGAGAAACCTAAAGAGGTTCAACAAGGACAAGTGCAGGGTCCTGCTCTGGGGGAGGAATAACCCCAAGTACCAGGCTGGAGGCTGGCCCACCAGAGAGCAGCTCTGCAGAGAAGGACCTGGGGGTTTTGGTGGGTGACGAGTTGACCATGAGCTGGCAGAGTGCCCTCAGGGCCAGGAGGGCCAAAAGGATCCTGAGGTACACCAGGAAAAGTGTGGCCAGCAGGTCCAGGAGGGGATTGTGCCCCTCTGCTCAGCCCTAATGGGGCACACCTGGGGTGCTGTGTCCAGGCTTGGTCTCCTCAGAGCAGGAAAGAAAAGGAGCTACTGGAGAGGGTCCAGCAAAGGCCACAAAATGATTCAGGGACTGGAGAATCTCTGATGAGGAAAGACTGTGGGAGTTGGGCCTGTTCAGTCTAGGAAGGGAAGAATGAGAGGGAATCTCATAAATGCATATAAATATCTCAGAGCTGGGTGTCAAGAGGATGGAGACACGGCCAGAAAGGACCAAGGGATGCCTACTGTCGGGTTTTCTGCTTTTGCAGAAATGTCCCCGAGATGTTAAAAGTCCTTTTCCTTGCCCAGGATGAAAGTAAAAGCGTAGATTCTTCTGCTCGTGTATTTTCTTTACCATTTATTTTATCTTATCTATAACATTTTTTCTCAGGCCTGCCGAGGTCCTCCTGGCAGGACAGTTCAGAGCACTCTCCCACCCCAAAGGCAGCGTTTGTCTTTTATACTAAAACCGACTTTATTTACAATTATTTTCCAATGCCTATCACCTCTGTTAGACAGTCAGTGCCTACTCTAAACCAATCACCAGTGCCACCATCACAGCAGAAGCATGGAGTTCATGAAGAAGAAGGAAGAAGCCAAAAAACCACGAGATTCCTCTATTTTGGCTTCATTTACCCCCACGTACTAAAACCCAAAATCTACTTTTTCACCCTGTGACAAACTTATTATTATTCTATTTAAGCTTGTGTGACTTGTAAATTTTCTCTCAAAGCTGGCAAATGCTCCCATGGGCTAAAATCCAGACCACAGGTGTTGTGGGCTCGGTGCCAGGTTCTCCGAGCCCCCTGCACGGGTCTCTGAGCCTCCAGGGCAGGCAAGGACAAGCCCTGAGTTCCCACACCTACAATCTGGCACATACCCCCTCCACACTTTCCATACAGTCCTGCACCACATTGGCTTTGATCTGCCACCCCATAAAAGCCCTTTCCACACAAGTTCCACCTCATAATACTCCTCTCGAGGTGCAGCACTTTGTTCTCTTTCCTGTACTCAATGTGTGCCATGATGCCTTGGGATTTCAGCTTTTATACTTTTCAAATCCTGTACTGCATTAGTGCCGAGCTCTAAACTCCATTTAGAGTGTCAGTTCCTGTCTTCACGATTTGGTCAGACAAAATAATCCCTCTAGGCCTGAAATTCAAGGACACTCTACTGCCTCAGGCCCCAAAAAGTATAAACAAAAGTGATTTGGGGGTGGGGGAGCAAACTGGGGGTAATTGACTTCATTATCTGAAACTGTAATTGGAGGATTAATCCTGATATGTAAATGGCCCAAACTTAAATCAGTCTGAAAAACTCATGACTGTCCATCCATTTTGGGTGCAGCTCCTCTCAGAGGCTTTTGGCTGCCCAAGGTGCATCTACTGAAGGCCTTTAACAAATACCCACTTTATTCTCCTAACCTTGGCTAGCCTCTGTTCTAGGCAGCCACTCCAAGGCCTCAGCCATGTGAGCAGGAGAGGAGTCAGCATCTCCAGTGTGGAAGATGAACAGGGTCTCCCCCGGGCATGTTCCTGTTGTCAGGAAAATCAATCCACAAATACCAGAGGTTTATGTCCAGAAAGGAAGCAGAGGAGTTCTTTTACTGTATTCGAATAAGGGCAGAGGCCATGGGGCATTTCCCCTGAGGTCTCTCCAATTTTGTAGGATGCAGCCTCCTTTTTATCCAAATTTCCCAGCTGTATTTCCCTCTCTCTTTCCCCACTGGCTGAAGCACTTGAGAGGTACAGACTTCCCTAAGATAACCCTCTAATGTATAACCCTCACTTTTCATTTTTAATTCTTGTGGAATTTATGGGTTTTCCCCATTGTTTCATTCATCTTTCAATATCCAGTTTCATTTGTCAACAAATCTACAATTTGTTTGTAAAGGCAAATACCTTTTATAATTAAAAAATCACCTTTTTTCCATTGATCAATCAGTGGAATCCTTCCCATTGTTTCCTTTATCTCTCAGTGCTGGTTTTATTTACCAGCAGACCCACAGCTTGTTTGTAGAGACAAATCCCTCATTCCTCTCAGTGTGTTCCTCTCCAGGTGCTCTGTGGGGTCTGAGGCTGGGACTCACCAGAACCAACGAGGTCTGGCACAGGGTCAGATGGTGAGGATGGAGAGATCAGCAAGGCAAGAACCAAGGAGCTGCCTGCCTAACTAAAGACATGAGAAATGAGGAAAACCAAAAGTTCTCTTTCAGGGGGTAAACTGTGAGATGGGTGACAGTGTAATTTTTCCCTTGCATCTCTCTGTGGTCCTCCAGATTTGGGCAGAGCTCAAATGCAAAGCCTGGGCAGCAGCAGCAGGAACAAACAAAGCTCAAAAGAGTGTCCAATCTACAGACTCACCTTCAAAAGAACCATGAAACTGCAGGAAACTCCTTTCTATAGGAGTCTGGCATATGACACTGGCCTTTAAACCACTTGTCTGCAAAAGGTGAGGGAACCCATGAGATTCCAGAGCCATTCAGGGGAGGGGTCTTTGCAGTCAATTGTTATCACCTCATGCTCCGTTCAGGATCAACCATCAGTGCAGACTGAGTTGCTCAGGGCTTAGTCCAGGCACATCCTGCCAGTCTTGAAAGATGGAATTCCACAGACCACTGTCAATGCACCGTTCCTGTCAGAGCCACTTCCCAATTTCCTGAAAATCACTTAGACCCTCTGCTTTCTGAGTCTGTGACCATTGCCATGTCCCCCTCTCAGGTACCTCTCTGAAGGGCACATGTTTGCCTTCTCAGTAGCCAGTCCATTGGGACTGGAGAGCTCTCAATTGTGGTAAAAAATCAGATGAGACTCCACTTCCTTCAAGCAGGAAAAGCCAATTCTTCAGTCACATAACCCATTTTTATACAGTTTTCACAGACCTCGTGTTGAACTCCAATTGCTTTAGAGTTTTCTTGCCAGTTACTCTGTTGGTTTGTAAAGGGTATTTTACTTGTCCATCAAATCTCTCTATTCTTGGTGAGTTTACATATTTTATTCACTGATTCCCATGAGACAGATTTTTTGTTTATAGCAGGTGCAGTTGGTTTTCACCCAGGAATAGTCTGTTTTGTTAATGAACTCTCATTCCTAAGATTGCTTTCACATGGGAACTTGCAAACCACCTAGCTGCACAGAGAAGTGACAGGCCAGCTATTAATTTAGCAGAGCAAGGCCTGGTTTTATGAGGCCTTTCTTTTATAATTCTTCTACCTGTCATGACACTCACTAATCCTCCTGTTGTCCACGAAACTCCCCCCATTCCCCGTGTCTCACCAAACACTCTGTGCTCCTCCAGCACCTTGGCCAGCTTGGTCACCTCCATCAGACTCATCCAAGCCTTTCTCATTCTGGAGGACCCCAAACTGGATGCTATGCTGGACAGGCTATTCCAGAGCCTATCTAACCACTGCTGCCTAAAAGGGAAAGAACACTTCCCTCCACAGGCTTTGGTTCTCTTGGTGCAGCTCAGGACACCGACAGTTTTCAAGCCCAAGAATCACAAGCCAAAGTTTTGAGCTTGAGAATTCAGCTTTACCAATGTCAGTGTTGTTGTCAAGGAGGGAAAAGCAGGACAAACTCCTCCCTAAGCAGCAAATGGGCTCCTAAAGCCCTCTGGGTCCCACCCCACTGGGCATTTGGGTAAGCAGGTCAGGACTTCAGTGCTAAGTAAGTTTCCATCCCTTGGCTCCTCCTTTTGGACATTCCCTTGGGCTGATTCTGGGCTGCATTCAGGAAGGAGAAACCTCCAGGTGAAACTGCCTGGATAGATGGGGCATATTTTAAGATCCTGTTACAGTCCTGCAGGGTAAGCCTGGGCTCTGCACAGGTCCCTTCAAGGCACTTCCACCTGCTCCACCATGGTCTCATCCACTGGCTGCAGTGTGGGTGTCTTTTGCAGTGGAGTTCTCTCCACAGGCTGCAGGAGAATCCCTGCTCCACCATGGTCTCTCTCAAGGACAGCAGAGGATTATCTGTTCAACACCTGGAGCAATCCCTCTCTCTTTCTGTGATTTGCTGTTCACAGGATTGTTTCTCACACTTTGTTTTGCCTCACTGCTCACTGCCATGTAGCATTTTGCCCTTTTACAAATTTTTTTTTGGAGAGACACCACCAGCTTCATTGATTGGCTTAACCCTGACCTGAGGTGAATCAACAGTCAAGACCTCTGGAACTGTCTGTGGTGTCAGAGCAGCGTGAAGGCAGCCTCTGGTCTGTTCTCACTGAGGTCACCCTGCTGAACACCACAGCCCTGTCGACACCACTTCCCTTTCCTGCTCTGGTGGTGTCACCCAAACCTTTGTGCTGCAGCCAGCTTAGCCTTTCCCACCCTGAAGACATTGCCTGCAAACCATTGATCTGTGAGTCACAGACAGGAAACCTTGCATGCAGATGGTCACCAGGAGCTGTTTTCTACTCTGCTGCACACTGACACTACCCTAGAGTCACACAAAATGGTCAAGGTGGGAAGGGACCTGCAGTTTTTGTCTGGCCCAATGCCTTGCCAGAGCATGGCCAATGAAAGCCCCACATGCTCAGGACCAGTTCCAGGTGTTTTTGGAACATCTCCAAGCATGGAGACACCACAACCTCCCTGGCCAACCTGTGCCAGTGCCTGGCCCCCCTCACAGATAAACATGCTTGCTGATGCTCAGACAGAGCCTCTCATGTTCCAGTTTGTGCCCCTTAACTCTTGTCCTGTCACTCCACACCACTGTGAAAAGAATGTGTATGTCTCCCACATACATCCTACCTTCAGATATCCATGGATAGCCCACCACAATCTGCTCTTTCCAGGGTAAAACTCACAGCTGTACCAGGCATTCCCCACAAGAGAGATGTTCCAGTCCCTGCATCATCTCCACGCCACTTTGTTGAACTCTCCCCAGCACATCTGTATCTCTCTTTTACTGGGAGCTCAGAACTGCCCACGGTGCTCCAGGTGCCACCTCACTGATAATGGGGTGAGGGGAAGGATCACCTCCCTCTAGCTACTGGAAACACTCATAGAACCCTGGAATAATTTGGGTAGTAAGGGATCATCTAATTCAACCCCTGTGCAATGAGCAGAGACACCTTCTGCTAGACCAAGTTACTCAGAACTCCATCCAGCCTCACCTTGAATGTTTCCAGGCATGGGGCATCTAAAGCTCTCTAGGCAGCCCATTTAATTGTTTTGACACCCTCATCATAAAAATTTCTTTCTTATATCTAATCTCATAATTAAGATGCTAATCTTCTTCCTTACATATATTCTAATAACTAAGTGGCTAATCTACTGCCTTTTAATTTAAAACTATTAGCCTTGCAGGATTGCAACAGGCCCCAGTGCAGACATCTGAGTGCCATGACTCATCATGATCTCCAGGTAGATATCCAGTTTCTCCTAATTTATTGTGTAAGTATTTCTTATTCTAATTGTGCCAAGAAAATTTCTATCACCTCTCCATCTCCCCACTGTGCCAGTTCTTTTCAGGGTTCATGTCTGGAGAAAACTGGAGTGTGGGGGGATCAGAGTAAAAGATATGACTTTTTTTTTATTAGGATTTTTTTTTCAATCATTAAAAAAGGCCTTGAAAGCCTTTTGCAATGGTGATGGATAGTCCTTCTGTTTCTGTGTATAATTAGTACAGCAGGTAAAGGTAGTGCTAATTAGAGCAGAGAAAGGCTTTGCAAACAAAGCCTTTGGCACTGCTGTGGGTTGCAGTAAGAGGAGAAGAGACTGGAATAAGAATTGTCTCATTGCCAGCACATGAATCAAACTTTGACTCAGGTCTCTCCCTGCTTAATTACAAAGAGACTTTTCCTCTCTCTGCCTGATTCCCACCACGGTGTAAACCAGACTAATTCCCCATTAAAATGTTTCCATTTTCATTCTCCCTGTCACGGTAATTAGAACAAAAGACAAACAGAAATTAAGCTGTAGGTATTCATTGAAGCACGGCTGGGAGCTCCCTAATTAACCACACAATGCTTCCAGCGCTATGGGGAGTGGCAGAAGAACAACCACAGAGCTCATTAGGGCTGTCCGCATTTTAATGAGCCCCTGCAGGACCGTGGTACCACCTCCCTGCTCCTGTGGCAAATCTGGCAAGGTGCCTTGAGGAAATGACAAGGCAGAAGCAGAAACAAACTTCACTCGGAGATTTAATAGAGCCCAGTGCGAGGTGCGAGAGCAGAAACAGAGCTGGATGGAGCATTCCCAGCAGGGCTCGTTAGAGCACAAACTCAGACTTTGATTACAGACAGCTCAGGAAACCTCAAACTAGTGCATCAGCCTTCCCTCACAGAAATCAAACAGCAGTGCCCAGGCAGTGCCAAGGCAGTGATTTCTGTCAGCAGTCCACCCACATGGCAGGTGGAAAGGAATGGAGCCACCTCCCCAAAGCTGCTCTCCCAAAGCAGGCAGAGGCACAGAGCCCGCTCTGCAGGCAGCAGCTGCAGTGCTCAGCCCAGACACGGGCACTGCAGCACACACTGCAACACTGTCACTGCAGAACTGCCACTGCAACACACAGTGACTGCAACACTGCCACTGCTACAGTGACTGCAACAGGGTGACTGCAACACTGTCACTGCATCATTGTCACTGCAACACTGCCACTGCAACACTGCCACTGCATCATTGTCACTGCAACACTGCCACTGCAACACACAGCGACTGCAACAGTGCCACTGCTACAGTGACTGCAACAGGGTGACTGCAACACTGTCACTGCTACAGTGACTGCAACAGGGTGACTGCAACACTGTCACTGCATCATTGTCACTGCAACACTGTCCCTGCAACAGAGTGACTGCAACAGTGACTGCAACACTGTCACTGCATCATCACTGCAACAGTCACTGCAACACACAGCAACTGCAACACTGCCACTGCAACACCGTCCCTGCAACAGAGTGACCGCAACAGGGTGACTGCAACACTGTCACTGCATCATTGTCACTGCAACAGTGACTGTGACAGAGTGACTGCAACACTGTCACTGCAACAGTGACTGTAATAGTGACTGCAACACTGTGACAGCAACAAACACAGTCACACACAGTGACTGAAAGTGGCTGCAACACTGTCACTGTCACGCAGTGACTGCAGCACACTCTGCCCACTCATTCAGGACCCAGCAGCCACCCTAACTCCCAGCTCCCTCCTTCCACCCCAGGCTGGGTGAGCCCTGCATTCAAACACCCAGGGTCAAATGTAGCCCCTCAGGCCCTGTCCTCTGCTCCCCCAGGCCTTTAGCACATCCTTCTCTGCTCAGTGAGATCCCTCACCACGGGATGCTGGCTAAGGCACGTCTGGAGAACTCACGTTTACATTTGCCATCAGTGTTCGGCCTAGAAAAGCAACGTTTTGAAGTTCACATAAATGGCTGAAAACAGCTGACGTGACAATTACTATAAAACATGAATATGAAATATCTCAAAGTGTGGAACCAGTTAAGAGTTACCAGCATATCATTTATATATTTAAAAAAATTTTCACACTTGCAGCTGTTTAGCATTCACATCCACTGAGACAATTAGAGTCATATTGGTATAGTTCCTCTAAATGAGAGATTGGATTCTTCCCTCTGAATGAGATTCATTCTTCTTTGGACCTATCTTTAGCTGTCTAAAAAAATGACTCCTTAAATCTAAGTTATGAATCTCAGACTCAGCTGTCCTTAACAACTCTGATAAAGTGACACGTTCAGAGGAGTGGGATTACAATCAGCTGATTTGGAGAATCACTGATTAGATGAAATCTGAACTAGACAGCCAGGCAATGGGTGCAATTCATAAAGAGAGAACCCTTTTCCACAGAAAAGTGCCTCCTCCTCACTTGGGCAGTTAAAGTCACTCAGATTAGCCAATGTAAAAATCAAGGGTAAATGTCACAGACTCTGAGGGCTAAAAATTTAATGAGAAGCTTTCCTCAAATACATCATTTTCTTTCATTGTCTTCTAGGGGAAAAAACAGTTTCAGCTTCCTAATCTTTAGGAAATATTCACATTTCTTGACAACTTTGCTCAGATTATCCTTCAATTCTCTATTTCTCAGACTGTAGATGAGCAATGGAATCCCAACAGTGTAAAAAACTGAGAAAACTTTATTCAGTGCTTTGACAGTCCTTGTTTTTGGTAGGATGCTTATTAAGCTTCCATAATGAAGTGTGGTAACAGTGAGGTAGGAAAAGCAGGTAGAGAAAAATGGAAAGGAGGAAGAGAAAAGATTGCATTTCTGGGATATTTCTGAATTCCAGGGTCAGAAATGCTGAGATTACTGTTTTATTTCCACATTCCCCCTTTGCCATGTATCAAGTCATGAAGAAATGCATCACAGCCTGTAAAGCATCAAGAACTAAATTTAATCATTGACCCATCATCACTGAGAGATTGCAGAAGAAAAATGACACTGTTACACAGCAGACCAATACCAGCAGTGGGAAACTGTTATACACATTTTCTAAGAATTGTAAAGATTGATGAATGTTTCTGGATACCAAACTTGATAAAAATCTGAAATATCCAGAAAAACATTGAGGAAAATAAGGAATGGTATGACTTACCTCCCTTGGCAATACTTTTTGAAACCTGCAGGGTCAGAGAGTGCTGATACTCTGACCAACAGACACAAGCTCTGACTTAGAAAACTTCAAGCTAAAGAAGAAAGGAAAAGAGAGGAATTCCTGAGTGGGTGACCATTTCAGCAGCAAATGCTTTATCACCCTGGTTTCAGCTGGCACAGAGATAATTTTCTTCTTAGTAGCTGGGACAGTGCTGTGTTTTGGATTTAGTATACAAATAATATTGATAACACATGGATGGTTTAGTGTTCACTCTAAACCAAGTTTTCAGTTTGCCAGCTCAGCCAGGGAGCAGGGGAACAAGAAGCCAGGTGGGAGCAGGGCCAGGACAGCTGATCTGAACTGGCCAAAGGGATATTGCTCAACACAGAACAGCATGTGTGGAATATAAACTGGGCAGAGCTGGCTGGGAGGCACCAGTCACTGCTCAGGGATGGGCTGGGCATTGGTCAGGACAGGAATTGTGCTGTGCACCCCTTGATTCCTTTGGTTTTTATTCCTCCCTCTTTGTTTCATTATTATCATTGTTATTATTATTATATTTTACTTTATTTCAGTTATTAAACTGTTCTTATCTCAAGCCCTGTTTCACCTTTTTCCAATTCTGCTCCCACCCAGCCTGGAGGAGTGAGTGAGTGCCTGCAGGGTGCTCAGTTGCCAGCTGGGGTTAAAGCTAGAACAAACTAGAAAATATAACAGATACTGAAGAAAATAATAAGAAGAAATGTTTTAATTTTTTTTTATTTCAATGCAATGTTAGTTATTATAATTATACATTTCTCTTCTTTCTCTATCCCTCTTCTGTCCTGTCTCTTATTATTATTTTTGTAGGGTTTTTGGGGGTATTTTTAGGGATTGGCAGTCTGTTGTTCATTATTTGTTTAGGAAGAAGTGATTTTCCAGGGACCTGGCGTCACTTGTTACATTAAATATTTTTGCACACACAAACGGTCTCTGCGCAGACCCTCACACCTGGACACACGAATGCCACAGTCAGTGGGAACAGTCGGTGTCCAAGGGGCCAGTGCCACGAGGGTCAGCCAGACCACTGGCCAAACTGGACAGGAAACATCACTTAAGTGGCCATGGGCTCTTCCCCTGGCATTGCTGAGAATTAGAATTCAGCCACGCTCCAAGGAGAAGGTAATTCCATATGAAATCCTCTATGGGAGACGATGTCAGGCTGTAATTACACCCAGGGAAAAACACACAGTAAGGAATCAGTTTGAGGGAGTTTGGGAAAAACCACTCTCATCATTGCATAGGTTTATTGTTTCAGCGTCATCAGTGCCCTTGGATGTTCAACCACACTCTCACAGTCCAGGAGACTGGGGAAATATCCAGACCTGGAGTGAAGAACCACTCAAGCAAAAGAGGAAAGGACCATTCCAAGTTCTCCTAACTATCCACACAGCTGTAAAAATTACTGGTGGAGATTCCCGGATACACAACCAAAGCCAGCCCCAAACCTGGAAACACCTTTACAGTTAAGACTGGAACAAAATGTTCCATGGATTGTACTTGGGATCAAGGATTATCCTACACTGAACTAGAGGGAGGGCAAGGAATTTTGTGATGGGTACAGTGTGTATGGTAATGACTGTAAACACAGCTTTGTGGAAGTTCTAAAAACAAAAATATTGATAAGAATGATATTCCTGTACTTGCTTTGTAGCGTGGTAGCTCAATGTGTTCTCCATAGCCTGTGGAGGACCCACAGTGGAGCAGAGGAAAAGTGTGAGAGGAGAGAAGCAGCAGAGGGGAAACCCCAGGCACTGACCATAACCCTCGCCACCCACCCCGGTGTGTGCTGGGGACAGTGCTGCAGAAGTCTGGAATGAATGAATGAATAAACTTGAGCACAGAAAAGGCAGAAGTACAGGTGTTTGGTATTTAATTTTGTTTCTCACAATCTAAACTATTTGAGTTGGCAATAAATTACATTGGTTTTCCCCAAATCCAGTAGGTTTTACTCCTGGTGGAAACTGGCAAATCATCTCCCTGTCTTTATGTCAATCTATGTGAGTTTTTGTTTCTGTTTTTTCCTCTTTTCTGCCTCTGCTCTGTCCCACTGTGGGGTGGAAGGTGTGAGTGGGAATTTGGTTGTTCACTAAGGGTAACCCATCCCAGCAAGGGGGAGAAATGCTGAGGCAAAGCTGACGCTATGTAACAGAAGACCAGAAAATGCTTTCTGTGTTGGTGTATTTTCATTGCCAACAGAGGGACTTACATAACATCTAGAAAGCATAAACCATTTGAAATCAGCATCTTTAATTCACAATACAGGTGTTGCATCTGGGAAACAATTCAGATACTTGGACGGGCTACTCCACTGCTCACATCTGCCTCAGGGAGCCAGAAAACTTCAGAATTCTCTCCTTTAAAGCTTGCTTGACTTGCCTGTTCCTGAGCGAGTAGATGTAGGGGTTAAGCGTCTGAGTCAGCACCGAGAAGAATAAAGAGAGAACTTTGTCAGAGTCCTGCCCCCCTCGCTGTGCTGGGCGGATGTACCTGTAAATACACGTGCTGTAAAACACTGTCACCACGATGAGGTGAGCTGAGCAAGTGGAAAATGCCTTCCTCCTGCCTGCAGAAGATGGTATACGCGAGATGGTGACAATAATGCAGCCATAAGAAACAGCAGTTACTATCAAGGTACCCGGCAGGATGATGATGAGTATGATAAACATCAGCTCTTCGATGAAGCCTGTGTCAGTGCAGGACAGTTGCAGCAACAGGGAAGCATCACAGTAAAAGTGGTTCATGACGTTGGGACCACAGAATGGCAACTGCACAGTCATAATGGTGGGAGGAAACATCAGGAGAAAACTCACTGCCCAGCTGCTCAGGATCAGCTGCAGGCAAAATCTGTTGTTCATGATCGCTGTGTAATGCAAAGGCTGGCAAATGGCAACGTAGCGGTCCAAGGACATCACTGCCATGTGGAAAAGTGTGCAGGTGCCCAAGTAGTAGAAAAACAGCATCTGAAGGAAACAACCAGGCAGGGAAATCGTCTTCCTCTCTGTCAGGAGGCTGTACAGGGTGCTGGGAATGAATGTGGAGGTGAAGGTGATTTCCAAAAGGGCAAAATTCCTGAGGAAGTAGTACATTGGGGTCTGAAGGAAGTTATTCATTAGAGTGATGCTGATGACAGAAATGTTTCCAAGCAGGATCAAGAAATAGGCAATGACAAGAAACAGAAAGAAGGTGATCTCCAGACGGCGGCTGTTAGCCAGTCCCAAGAGGACAAATTCCACTACAGTTGTGTGGTTCATTGAGACATCACTGCTGGCAGAAAAAGAAAGGACATGTTTTGGGAACTGTTGGAAAACAACTGAACATGTGTCAGTTTGGCTTTGCTAACATTACAGGGCAATACCAGCAACAAATCTCTTGCAGAAGAATGAAGCAGTCTTTTTCATGAGTACCACATATTAACCACTTATTAAAAATCCTGGTCCTGTAAAAGGAGTCCCAAGCTCCATTTGTAAGACTAAGTCCTCACTCCAGTCAAAACAATTCCTACAGTTCCCTCAGAGAACTGTTATAGACCCAGGGATAAATGTCTCTCTGAATGATCTGACAACATCCACCCCCCAATAAACTGAAAAAAAGGCCAAATGCCCAGAGTGAGAATTTTGCCTGTGTCCAGAGACTTATCACAGAGGAATGGAATCACACTACAGACTGACTCTGAAGCAGCTTTGATTGGTTCAAGAACACATTAATATTGCAAAAGAGAAAGTTACTGCAGTTAAAAGGAGACGGGAAAAGAGAGAGAGGTAGAGACTGAAGAGAAGAGGCCAGACAGAAAGGCAGCAGTGCTGCGGAGTTAAGGCTGTCTGGCTACCACCGAGAGAAGGCAAAATGCACAGAGCAGTGGCTGGATGCCACAGCAAGCACCAGCATGAGAGGGAATGGGAAAAACTGTGGGGAAATGGTCAGGTTCTTTACCCTCAGCTCCACAGCTTCAGTAGACATTCTTTGTTCTTCAGAGCCCTGTGCCCAAGCAGCGCCCACCCCAAGCTCAGAGGTGTGCTCTGACCAGTGCACCCTGTCTATGGCACTGCTGCCCTACACCACCACTATCTGCAGAAGTGAAACCTGAAAACTCTGCCTGATGCCCTTCAATCACAGTCTGTTTTTGCAGGCTTGACAGGTCTCATCTGTGGTTTTCAACTGCACTGTCCCTCCTCTTCCTCCCAAACACCAGCCCTCCTTGTCCTAAAAAGAGACCTGTCTTGTTTTGCACTCCTGTTTCCCAGGTTTTATCTATTGTGTCATCTGGATATTTTATTTTGGTTTTAGATTAATTTCTGACTCATTTCAGATATTTCTGAATGACTGAAGTAAACACCAACACAATGAATTTCCAGGAAAAGCAAGCCCATCTTATTTAGCTGATAACCCATATCAAACAAGACACTCAGATTTCCCCCTTCAAATGCTTAACAAAAAGACAGCTATAAGCTGGGATGCTACAACCCTTCTTAATACACTATTCCCATCAAATCTTTTCCCTTAGTGCCCTTTTCCCAGAAAAACACAGGAGTTTATTGGCATCATCTTACAGTTGTTTCTCAAAAAACAATACAAAACAACTTCCCTCTCACAAACCATACAAAATATAGGGCATATTTTTCAATACCACAGATGGACAGATATTATCTGGAAGTTGAGAGTGGTCCTCTTAACCAAGAAACTCCCTCAGTAACAGCTAAAGGCTTTCACTTTAGTTTGAAGACTAAAGGTTCAGTTTTCCAAGTCAACGTCCCTTTAGACTTTCCCTATTCTTCAGAAAACCCACCCAAACTCTAAGAAATGCTCCAGGTAGTTACCAGTATATCCACAACAATCCAGGATGCTACAACAAGTATTCTGAATCTGATTCTGTTTCTCCTTAACCTAGTTTGACAATTGATTTTTTTGGCAATAAAATTTCCTCCCTCTTCAGCTCCTTTATATAATAGTGGCAGTGTATTACAGTCTTGTGTTTCCACACTGTGTCAGACCTCAGGGACCAATTAGGCATCAAAATCGATGAAAAAACACCTTGTGGGAAAACACTTGTGAAAGAACAGCAAGAGTATAATCAAACCATGGAGAAAGTGAGGTTGGGAAGGACCTCTGGAGGTCCAATCCTTGCTAAAAGCAAAGCTGGACAGGGTTGCTCGTGACCTTCTCTCAGTGAGTGAGGATATCTCCAAACACGGGGATGTATCAACTTCCCTGCAGGGCCTCAACTTCCCTTGTGTTTTCATTGTGAATATTTATTTCCTTCTGTGCAGAAAAGATTTACTTCAAGCCATGACCTGCACCTCCTGTTCTGAGAGGTCTGTCTCTAACTTGGCTCCAACTCCCCCGGGGTGGACAGTTCAGGCAGATCCCTCTTCTCAACTTTGTCTTCTCTCTGCTTCTCCTCAGGTGTGATGTGCCCCAGTTCTCTGATAAATTCACTTGTCCTCTACTGGACTCACACCATGCTAAAAACATCTTTGGGGTTTTTTTTTTGTTATAAGTACGTATTATATTATTGGCTTTTCACAAATAGTAAAATGAATGCTATATGTATAATGCTAGAAAACTTTGCTGTAAAAGTATTGTTTCTTTTATTTCTGCTATTAACAAAACTTGGAAATATTAGTGTGATAAATATATTTTTCTTGGGTTATAACATGGTAATGTAAAGAGCTTTTGTAACTAACTCAGAGAATGATGAAATATAATCAGGAAATTATTCACATTCTTGGATTATGCTATCTGTATGCAATGATGAGGACACCAGAGCCCCAGGGAAGGAATTTATTGATCATCCATTATCAGAGAGTCTGTGACAGACTGGAACCACAAGGAGAAATAAAATTGGTTTACAGAACGGAATAAAGGGGCAGGTGGAGGGGAACACAAATGAATGTTTTGGAATTAAGCATCCGGGTCTATGAATATACAACACATGGGTGCATTTAAAGAAGTGTGTTCTGAGTTAGGGTGTGCTCTTGGCTGAATGCCAAGCACCCGGCTGTATCACTTTTTGTTGTGTTGTCTTGTCTTTTATTGAACTTTTAAAGTTGTACCAGGAAAGCAAACCTTGCTTTTCACATTTTGTACTGTGCACAGTTGTCCCAATAGAGCCTCACAAGCACCAAGCAACGAGAACTCAGTGCCTGGCCAGAACTGGATGCAGCCCGGGGTGCAGTGACCCATCAGTGTCCCCAGGGCACTGCTGTGTGCTCAGCACATCCTCCAGGAGCCCCAGGGCTGCCCAGAGCTGCTCCACAGCCTGCAGCTGGGTTATCAACCCCATGTGGAGGCAGACTCCTGTTTGATGCCTTTATCAAGAGTCAAGTCCAAGGGG
>VYXF01007920.1:1843-18715 GCA_013397295.1 Polioptila caerulea | reverse complement strand
CTGCTGGCAACCAGCGCTGGCGAGTCCCGTTCTGCTGAGCAGCTCCTGAGCCGCTCCTCCCCCAGCCTGCAGCTGCAGGGGTTTGCTGTGACCCCAGTGCAGGGCCAGCACTTGGCCTTGAGCCTCTTGCCATTGAGTTTTGCCCACTGGTCGAGTCTGTTCAGGTCTCTTTAGAACCTTTGTGTCTCAGGTTCTGTCCTCATGCTGATCCTGCTTTGTGCTTGTCTGGTTTTCCAGACAAGCAGCTGAAATGCAGAGGAGGTAAAGCCTTGAGAGCTTGGAGACTGTGGCATGGAAATGTTTGTGTGCTGCACTTCGGAGATGGAACTTTGGATCTCTAGCTTCAGAAGGTCTCAGAATTCTATTCTGCTCCTGTTTATCACTTTTTTAACATTTCCAGCTGCGCTGCAGCCATTAAACCTGTAAAAGGCTGAAACCTGGGGCTCCCAAATCTCATGCCTGACACTGAGGGTTAGATTTCAGACTTTTACAGGTTTAACACACGGGCTGTGAGGTGTGAGGGGTCAGGGTTTCCACTGTCCTAGACAATGGGGTCTGGGTCTGTGCCAGGAACAAAGAACTCGTGCCAGCTTAGGCACCACCACTCCTGGACTTGTTTGCAATGGCAGCAGCACAGAAGAGCAGGCAGGGACTCACAGGGTGCAGGGATGGTCCAGTGGATTGACTGGTGGGTGTCAGGTGCCCACTCAGTCACTCTATCACTCCCACTGGGACACTGGGGAGAGAATAAGATGGGGAATGACCAAGGGGTGAGATAAGGCAATTTCATTACAGTAAAAGGAAGAAATCAGCAGAGATGTGCACGTGCATGGGCTAAAGAGAAAAAAAAGTCAGTCTCTATTTCTCATTAGCAGCTTCCCGGGATGCTGGGCTTCAGCATGCCTGATGGTTCCTCTGGGAGGCAAACATTGAAAATTCACAAGTGCCCCCCCTTCCTCGCTTATATATCTGAGCTGACACCAGGTGGTTTGGAGCATCCCTTCGGCTAATTTGGGTCGGCTGGCCGGGTTGTGTCCCCTCCGGGATCCCGCCCGCGCCCATCCCTGTGCTGGGGGAAGGAATGTCAGAGGGGCAGCGCTGCTGGGCTGTGCCCACACCCGGCCAGCCACCGATGCAAAGCACGGCACGGGAAGGGCGCTTGACCCTGGTCAGACCCAAAGCAGATGGTGAATGATCCCCCCAGCTCTGGCTCGGGGCCTCCCCTGGCCGCTGCTCGGAACTGCACAGGGGCTGAGCGAGAGGAGAGACATGCGAGGCTTTGCTGTGGAGGTTTGTGTTTCTGTTTTCCTTTTTCCTGCTTCTCACCTGCTTACAATTCCGCCAGTTGCTGTTAGTTTGACAGTAATTCTTGAGGGAAAGTAGAATTGCAGAGGGACTTTACACAAAGTAGTGACAGGGCAAGCTGGAATGGTTTCAAACCTACCCAGGGGTAGATGATGTTATAAATGAGACTATATCTCTAATTTTGTACTTGGTGAATCATGGCTTTATTAATTTGTTCAATAAAGAATGAGCAAGCAGCTCTGGGTGCATGGCAACAGCCAGAGGCACCCCCAGTCCTTCAGTAAGCAGTCCTTTATAATGTTGCAGTTTCATTACTTCCCCAAATGACTTTGCACATCTCTCACAGCCTGTTAACCACAGCTCTGCCTCAGGTTGCCACAGCACTGGGTAAGTCCACAGCTCCAGTTTCTGAGGGTCCCTCAGGGAGGCACTCGGGGTGCTCTTCTGATGCCTCTTTAGGTATTTTCCTTTTATTTTCCTTGTTCTCAGCCAGTGCAATCTAGGTTATACATTTTGCAAAAGCAGTTGTATCTTGTGATACATCTCTTGCAAGCACGCTTACATCTTGCTTTGTGTACAATTTTAGTTATACCATCCACAAAAGCAATTGCTCGTGTGCAGTTATCACAAAGCTTATATAAGCAAATATAATATTTGCATTGATCAATGTTTTCTAACCACAGCATTCTGTTACCTGTTTGGCAAACTAGTCTCCATTCCATGCCTTATGAGGTGTGCTTTCATAACTCAGTTTTGTAACTATCCCAAGGTACCTTTCCACAATGTCATTCTCCACAGCTACAAATTTTGTTAAATCAACACGAATCCTAATTCAATATCTCACAGATGGGATATTGGGAAGGAATTGTTCCCTGTGAGGGTGGGCAGGCCCTGGCACAGGGTGCCCAGAGCAACTGGGGCTGCCCCTGGATCCCTGGCAGTGTCCCAGGCCAGACTGGACAGGGCTTGGAGCCACCTGGGATGGTGGAAGGTGTCCCTGCCCATGGCAGGGGGTGGGACTGGGTGATCTTTAAAGTCCCTTCCAAGTCCCATCACAGCTCCTTCTGCATTGGAAAAGTTTCAACAAATCCACTGACATCTTCAAGCTCTGGTCCTGGTAAAGTCCACACTTGGGTCCCTGGCCACACAAGGAGGAGGAGGAAAATAAGAGAGGATGGTTTGTGCACAGGGCCGTGTTTGATGAGAGGTGACAAATGGTGGGCAGAATATTTCCTCCAACAAAACCCTGAAAAAACACACAAATTCATCTTCTACCCACAGGAGGTGACACAGGGGAGAAGATGCTGAAGGTGGACCATGCAAAACCTCCTTCCCTGGCAGTGTGAACAGACCCTGGCCTGTCCCTTCATCCTTCCTTCTCATCTGGGTCAGAAGTGGAAGGATCTTTCTGCGTGATACATCTCTTTAAAAATGGTGAAGAGACCTATCAGCAAATTCAGAAATCTGACACAGTTCTAAGGGCTCTCCCCACCACACTTCATAATGCATTTCTCCCCTCCTTTCCCTGCCCACTCTATACATAGCTCAATCCTTCCTGCTGTACCCAAAACAACTCCCCAAGTGCAGGCTGTGGTCAGGGGTAGGAGGGGAGGGCGTCTTGACCTCATTCCACTTTGGCTTGTGGTCTAACGTCTGCTGTTCTTTTCCACAGCTTCTCCCCCTCCCTGCCACGTGCCACCCCCACCCCTCTGCTGCACTTTCCAGAGGAAGTGGTTTTTGTGGCCTGGTGTAGACGAGCATCAGTGGTGACCCAGATCTCGATTGTGGCGTCATGGAACTTGTGCTGTGGCCTCTTCCTGCCCCACCTGGGCCACCAGCCCCTTTTCCACCTCTTGTCCTGCTGTGTTATTTCCTGGCTTTGCTTTGCTCTGTGGTTTTTGTATCTCGAAATAAACAAGAAAATACAGGGAAGGGGGTGGGGGGGGCACATTGTGGTGGTGGGAGATTGGCAGACTCATATCTGAAAGTGTTTTTGAAGTAGACCTTGCAAATTCAGTGCTTTACTGGTCACATGCCAGGAGCCATTTTAGTCAAAACATTTAACTCATCTCCCCCCTGGCAAATCCTGTCCCTGGGGTCAGTTTAACCTGGAAGAGGAAAGACTGAGATGTGAAAACAGAGGCAGCACAATCCTTGACTCTTGCCCTTTCATCTGGGAGTGAGTTTGAAGTGCAACATAAAAAATTTACGATGGTTGTTAATTTTAAAAAGTGATGCTAAAGGTAAATCAGTATGGAAAGTTTTCTTCCACACACCTGAAATTTTCTGGAATTAGGTTAATTGGTTGGAAATCTGTGAAATGCAATGACTTGCTTGATAGTTCATATATGGTTTTGGCAGCTTCTTCAGGCTGCCTCCAGTGACATGGCAGATTTCATAATGAGTGGAATGTAGGCTCCAAGAGCTGCCTGGAATCCAGCACTTAAGGAGCCACAGGCTTCCTGCAGCTGGAGAGACGTGAGAATGATGGTTTTGTGAAGGGAGACATGAGAACAAGTCCCTGAACATCTGTACTATAAAATAATCAGGGCAGTCGACAGGGAAAGTTTGAAGTTGTTCCTTGTCAGGAGGGGTCAGGAGCTCTGTCCCCCTGTGACAGATCCCTGCTCAGTGCTCAGGTGCAGGACCAAGGCAGGAGACCAGGGAGGCTTTGTCGTGTTGCTCAGCAGTGTGGGGCCAGATCCTGGCACGGTCTTCCCACAGGAAGCACCAGGGCTTTGGGCTGAAAGTGTTTGAATCGTGACCCCCTCCAAAACCAGCTCCTTGTGCAGGCTGTGATCCCAGCTGGGTGAGGGACAAGTGGCTTTTCCTGCCACTTGGGAACTGCTGGGAGGCACAGGCAAGGTTCAAGCTTTGCAGGGAGAGTGTGTTTCTGTCAGAACACACTTCTTATTTCTCCTCCACAGAAGAACCTCTGGTGATGCCTTAGCATTTTATCTTTTCTATTCCTAATCTCTTTCTTCTCCTGCCATTCTTTAGTGTCTGACTCCAAACTCCATGTACAGTGCCAGCTGCTGCTTTCCCATTCTCCTCAGACAAACCATTCCTCTCTAGGCCTGGCAATCAAGGACACCTCACTGTCTCAGGCCCCAAGAAATGGAAACAAAAGTGACTTGGGGGGTGAGCAAACTGGGGCTAAAGGACTTCACTACCTGAAGCTGTAATTGGAACATGAACGGCCAAGATGCAAATGGACCAAACTTATAAAAATATGAAAACAAAACTTGTGACTCATTGTCCATTTTTTGGGTGTAGCACCTGGGGCTGCCCAAAATGTACCTGAAGGCCCTTCAGTAAATGTAACTGCTTTTTATTCCATTAATTTTGTCTGGCCTGTTTTTAGGCAGACCCAGAAAAGCATCACTGTGGCATCAGAAGATGTTGGAGAAATTGATGTCCCAAAAGGAGAACATTTCCCTTCCAGACTTGCCAGGGACAGACAGAACCTGGAGGCAGAGGGGGTCCATTGGTGTCACCCCTGCAAAGCAGGTACCCTGTGCTGCTGTGAGTCTCAGGAGTGGGGGGCTTGGGGACAGGGCACCTCAGGGTCCTGTGTACCCCACAGCAGCAGCAATCTGCCCCCAGGGACCCGGACCCGTGAGCAGCCCCCTCACTGTGGCCAAGCCATGATTTTGTTGTCTCCCTCGGGGCACCGGGGCTCCCCCCTTCTCTCTCTCCCCTCCATCCTCACTCACACGGACACAGCACACATGTCCTGCAGGAGGAATTTGTTCCCTCCGTGGTGGACCCAACCCCTTCCCTCCTCCACCCTAAAGCTCAGCTGGAAGGGTGAAGCAATGCCTCAAACAACAAATACACGAGACAAACAAGTTTCTCGTTTTTTGGAAGGATTGTTTGATAACAGCTTAAAGAAATGCCAAGACATCTTGTGGGTGCCAGTACAGTTCATGAATTAGCAGCATGCAGATGCCACAGGCAAGCACTGTTCCAAGGTGGGCACACATGGACAGGTAAATATTTCAGTACATTTTTATGCAATTGTTACAAAAAGAACTTGGGAGATGTCAGGTTGTTAAAAATAAACAAAAAGAGCAAAAGTACTTTGTATTTTTACTAAACACAAAGCCATATCTTAAACTGGTTTAAATTAAGATGATGTTATGGTCAGATAGACTTTTAAAAAATAACAAAAAATGTTCTTTTTCCCTTTTTGTTCTGTGATATTGAAGTGACAATTTCACTGAATTCAGGACTTCTGGGAGACCTGCAGCTCATCCTTGAGGGAAAAGAAGGGATATCTTCCTCTGATCTAGCAAAGGGTGGAAGGACTGCATCCTGAGTCAGTCTCCCTTTTCAAAGTATTTCATTTGCACCTGAAAAGGTTTCTGGGAGTGCACCCTGAGAGACCTGAATACCCTAAAGCTACCAAAATAGGAAACATTCCCATTCAGATGATATTTAGCTTGCAGTTTTTGACGAACAGCACTGCTCCAGGCAGGAGCTGTCATTTTAACGCAAGTAACAGCGATGCTTGGCAATGTATAATTATAGCAAAGTCTGCTTCATGCAAAGGAGGCCCTGCATGGTGGATGACCCAGGCATCTGGAAGGCAGAATGCTCAAAATGTTTTGTTTTGAGTAGTTTTAAAGCAGGGAAAATAAAGCAATTTAGAACATAATGGCTGGTGTGATTTATAAGAACAGCAAGTGATGTCCCTTGCACAGGGAATTTCTCTGTGCTCCCTCTTGCCCACGATGCTCTCTCAAAGCAGATGGTTTTGGTACTTCAGGACTGCACCACCTGGTTACTTCAGTCCTGCAACAAAAACAAAGGTGTGTTAAACCATTATTTGGGTTACAGTCACAGATGCACAACTGTAGAGCTGAAGTGTCCAGGCAAGAGAAAGAGAAGAAACAGACACTGGGCAAAACCTAATATATTAGGATTTATATTAAAGTCAATAACCATCAAACTTTCCTAGCTGGAGACAGGTGAAGGGAGAAATCTGATGGATGAATGCAGGCAAGGGAAGGGATGGATGTACAAATAGAAGGGAGAAATGTCTTGAAAGGAAAAAAACTTTTCTTATGGACAAGGAAGAGCACTTGGGGGGTGGGTGAAAATGGTATGGCCAGAGGAATGGAGGGATTTTACTGTCAGCAGACAAAAGTCTGGATAAACTGCATAAAGAGCTGTTCCAGAGAGAAGCAGCATTCACAGCTGAAGAACCAATCCAGATGTTTTCTTACAGATGTTTTCAGACCCCCCCACAAGCATACTCACCTTCTTTTTCTTCCACATAAGCATCGTCATCAGCACATTAAAAATCATTGCTTTCATTAGAACTATTTTGAGGCCCAGCTGTGATAAGGACAGTGTGTTCAAGTGTTCATCTGGAAAAAAACAGAAAATGAGAGTCACAAGAGCACCGAGACGCCCTCGTGTTCCAGACTGACTGAAAAGCCATTTTTGACCAAGCTGCTCCATTGTGTGATGGAGTCAGCTGGTAGGACAGGAAACCAGACAGGGAGTAGGAATCAGAGACTTTAGTGTCTTCCACTTGATAACCACTTAATTATCCAAAATGCCAGTCTGCCAGCCACCCAAATGGTTTTAAGTACTGTGCATTGTGAACACAGGTTGCTGGAGGCAGCCCTCCTTCCTCTCTCTAAATTTTTTTGAAGATGGGCAGGGGAAAAGCAGTTTTGATTTTAATCATGGAACACAACTGTATCTGAATTTTATATTAATCTGAAGTTACAAAGCCATTTGTATTTGAAAATACATTGATCTATTCTGGAGAAGGAGGGAGCTGTCAGCAAAAGCTCAGTGTATGTTTATCACTGAGAACCTTCCAGAGAGCTGAAAAGCTGATGGAATCAGCCAGGTTTAGTGATGAGTATTTTCCTGAAAGGGTGTTTTGGAAAGATTTGCAAGAGCACAGCTGCTCTGTGAACAGGGCAGGCACAGGCTCTGCTCTTTGAAGTGGCAGGAGCAGCAGATCCTCGGCCTGCAGCACTGCCCTGACCCCTCCCCAGTGAGCTGGGGCAGAGCTGGGGCAGAGCTGGCTTAGGTGCAATCCAGCTTTAGTGAACCCTGAGCACAGAAACCAGCAGCTTTAGCTGTTGTTTCACGAGGTGTTTGTGCACCCAAAATAACCCAACTCCTCTGAAGGCTGAAATGTGGCAGTGCTGACTCAGAGCAGAACCTGGAGTCCCTCTGGGCTAGGCAGCAGCTCTGTGGTGAGTGAGAGCAAGAGCTTGTGAGCCCTGGTGCACTGCAGAAAATTACCAGCTTGGGTCAGGAAGGCTGCATTGACACCATGACTTTCAGCCTTGATGTTTAAAACCTGTGGGGGGCCTTTTGGAAATTTTCTGTCTGAACTTTTTGGTGCTTCAAAAAAGAATTCTGCAAGCAGGGAAAACCAGGAAAACCTTGGGAAGACATTTACTTTAGTCAGGCCAGACTTTTTTCCTAAACTGCTGTGTTACATACCTGTCCTGAAGTGTAGGGACATCCCTGTGACACAGACAGTGCTGGCACCTGCAGAGAGTAACAAGAGATTTGATTAATAACAAAAATAACTTCTTCAGAGGTCTATAAAGGTATCTCTGCTTAGAAGGACTAAAATAAGAGTTTCTGCCCAACAAACCCTCCCATAAACACTCTTCTTTTTTTCAGGGCAAGCATAAAATATGATCTAATTAAACTCTAGTGTTCCATTGGACAAAGGAATTTCAAGTTTTCTATCCCCCACAGGTTTTTTTAGGATCTCTCTCTTATGACTGTACCAGTCTACTGACCCTTAATCCTTTTTCCACCAAGGAGGAAGGAGAGAGAAAACGGAGGCAAGGAGGCAACATTCCTGTGTCTTGTGGGACCATAGTGGGCACTGCAGCCCAGTCCTGCTCACACCAACAGCACCCAGAGCACCTCCAGCCCTGCTCACAGCCCCAGAAATGCCATTACCACTCTCAGGGTCCTCGCCCTGCAGCTCTCCAAAGCCCTCGTGGCTGGCACCACAGTGCAGCTGATCCCTCCTGGCCCAGTAGGTGGACAGGTAGCTGGACTCCTCCCTGCTCTCAGCAGTTGCCACCTCCACGATAGCAGACGTGTGCTGCTCAGCCGAGTTGAGAGTGAGCTTTTCAGGGGAGTAATCTGTGATAAGGCACATTTCCAGACCCTGGTCATCTTTAGAGGTCAGCCTGTACACTGAGGGAGATGGAGTGACTTCTGCAAGTGGAGAAAAGAAAGAGTAATTAGGTCAGATTACACGTTCATGGTTCCTGCAGTCTTAACATACAGCCACTTGGAAATGCAGGTTTCTGAATTATTCCAGTGGGATGCTGCCTGATCACTGGGATCCTGTGCCAGGACACTTTAGAGAACCAAAGCCTCTACAGCAGATGATGCAGAAGCTATTTCTGTTGGTTTATGTTGTGTGGGAGACACTGAGTGGCCAGGCAGAATTCCTGGAGGATTTGAAAAAGCTCGTGGACATCCACACCCAACCTGGCCGTTCCTCTTGGTGACAACTCACTGGACTCTGGCCCCTTGGCCTGGGTGCACCCAGGGATGTGTGTGGCAGCTGCAGGAGCACCTGAGCAGCCTGGCCCAGCAGAAGGTGTCCCTGCCCACAGCTGGAACATGATCCTTCAGATCCCTGCCAACCCAAACCATCCTGTGATTTTGTGATTCTCGGGACAGCCCAGGCCCATTCTGCCTTTCCTGCAAATGTTTGGTCAGATCCATGAAATGCAAAAATTCCACTTCCCCCCTGTGTCCTGAGGGGCAGTGGATAAACCTCTAAACCTTCAGGGTGTCCACATTTACCAGCAGTCTAATGTTGGTGCTCCTACAGCCAACAGCTCGAGAAGCCACTGCAAAGTGAGAACATGGGGCTGCATTCAGGGACAAAAGGGGGAAGCAAACAAATGTTTCATCATGTTCCACCTCTTGTACCAATTGTTTTTACAAAATTTTACCCTGCAAAGAGGTTTGAGGCACTAAAGGCTGCAGATATGACACCTGGGGCTCATTTCTGTCTCCTTGCTTCAAACTCTGCTAGCGAGTTCAGCCAGACTGGGATTTTCCACACATATCAAAACAAAACCTGTGGTTAAACCCTCTTTTGCATATTTAGCTTTATAAACTCGTACTCTAAGCATACATTTCATCTGATTCTATGAGAAGGTGCATTCCTAAATCCTTGTTCATGGCTAACAGTAAAATGTTCCAGACACTGCAGTGCTCTCAGGATGACTAAATGAGATATTACAGATGACTAAATGAGATATTACAGACATGCTACAGCCACAAGGCAGGTCTGGGGCTCTCAGCACCCCCGTGGCTGCATTTTCCATTGGCCTTCACAGATCTCAATGAGAGATTCAGTTCACATTTATAAACTGATGAAGTGTTACTGTGTAGGACTGAGAGCTGAGATTAATGTTTTCTTTCTCCCTGTTCACACACCTCACTGATAAAAATTGAAGAAATACTGAAGACATTCTAGCTCCGAGATTTCCTCCCCATTTCTTTCCATGGGGAAAGTCTAGAAAGTGTCTCAAAATCCTATTTATCACTGAAATAAATGTTCTTCATCTGTTCTGTTCCCAGCTGTTGCCACCTCAGAGAAATAGCCATACTTCTCTATTAGTATCATCTCAGAAAAAAAAATAATCCACAAAGCCTAAGGGTCCATTTTCTGGCCCATCTCCTGAATTGTAATTCATCTGTTCTGTCTTTGTCCTGGCTTTGAAGAACCTGATGAGACTCTTTGCAAACTATGCAGAAATAAAGCCTAATGTCTGCTGGGAGTCCCTCACCTCCCATCCTCCCAGTTAGTGTTCTGGAAATAATGATTGTTTATTAGGGAGAGGAAGGCAGGAGCTGGTAAAAAGCTTGATGATAGATCCCTGTATAAAATACAGATGAGCCAGGGTAGATCACTGCCATGGAGAACATGGAAATGAAAGAGAAGAGGAGGAGAAATTTATCAAGCTGCTCCCCTTCTCTCTCATCACGAGTACTGTGCTTTCTGAAGAGATAAATATCTACCTCTCTCCAAATTAGGGTGTTTTTCCCTTTTTCAATCCGTGCAATGCTTTGATCTTGAACACATAAAACAATAAAGTCTGTTTTTCACAGGAAGCTTCAGCAGTTTTGCAAAATATTAGTTTCCTGTTCTTACTCAGAGTGGCGGCTGCCTCTGTTCTGGTGCTGCAGTTCAGTTCCTGTAAGTTCCTTGGTGTATTTGCCCACTGCTATGGTTTGAGATAGTTTTGATAAATAACATCTCCTCTAACCACAGCCCTGTGACCTGTTACTCTGTCTTAATGAGCTGCTGCCTGTGCTGGAGAAGCTGTATGTTTATGACCTCTGCAGGGAAGAGTGAGGAGTAAATAATGCTCTGAGCTTCCCATGCTGCCTAATTTTATCTTTCCTGAAGTATATCTTCCAGGTGGAAGAGCAGGAGCTGACTGAATGCTATTCCTGCCCAGTCTATAGAGACAGCCAGCTAGAGGCTGATTTCAGGGGAGTTGAACCCTGTTCCAACATCAGGCTGGAACATGTGCCCTTTCTTTTTTCCCCTCCAAACAAGCTGTAGTAGAAATCCTGAACTGGTTTAATTCCCAGGTGGTATCATGCAGAAAATTCTCACATTCTCCATTCCTTGCAAGGCAAACTATCTGCATCTGTGGTCAGACTGGAACTGGTGTGACAGAATCTTTGGTGCTCTTTCCACCCCTCAGCCTGAGAGATGACATTCCACAGCTGGAGCCAGCCTGGAGCTGTTGCCCCTCTCCAGGAACACCTGCACCCCCTGCCCACTCGTACAACTCCAAAGAATTAACATCCCATTTAGTGATGTTTCCTGTCTATCCTCCAATGAATGTTCCAAAAGGTCTGCCCGAGGTCCTCTGGGAAATCTCTCATATTTTAGAAATACTGAAGACAGCTTAGCTCCCACATTAAGAAATTTTAATTTCTTTCCATGGGGAAAGTCTACAAAGGGCCTCAGAATCTTCTTTATCACTGAAATAAATGTTCTTCATCTGTTCTGTTCCCAACTGGATGCTGGGGTGGCTACAGCAAGACAAATGAACACATTTAGGACAGGAACCCTTCCCAGACTTTCTAGACTGCCTGGAGACACTGAGGTAGCAGAAGCAGGCACTAGTCCAGCATTAGCCAAGTCATCCAAAGTGCAGAGAACTCTGAGGAGAGATTCAGTGTTTGCAAATACGAATATGCTGCTTTACTGACAGACTTCAGGCCTAATTCTGGTCTCCTTCCAAAAAATGTGTTTGTTATTGCCTCTGTGATTATACTTTGGGAAGTCAAACCACCAAAACGATCCAAAGTCTTCCTCACAAACCTTCTAAGGGAAAGATTTCCCGCTGAACCAAAAGCAACTGTGAATTAATAGAGGAAGATATCCAGTATGTGTGGATAAATCAAGTGTCAATGGACTAAATAGTTCTCTAGTACCAAACCAGGACAAATCCTGGGCTTTTAGCAAGTGTTCATGTTCAGAAAAAAAAAAAATTGAGATTAATTTATCTGATTTTTTTCTTATTGGGAAACAACACCCTGTTTGTGTTCATGAATGGATCTACTCATGCACCATCTAAACCACAGGAGAGATTTGCTATGATCTCCTCTGCTGCTCCTTAAATTAAGGAAATATTTTTGGGGACCAGAAGGAGAAATTCTGCTTATCTATCTGATCCACTCTCTCACAGGTGACTGAGACGGATTAACCCAGCTGTATGGGAATTTCCTGGAAACAAAAACACTTGAAATGGCTGCCCATTAACCTCCTGAGAACCTCTGTCATTTTCACAAAATGGTTTTCCATGCTTTTTCTTCCAAGATCAGACCAGTTTTAAATTGCCAGGTCAATTTTTCATTTTCAATTATATATAGCAGAGATTTTGTTTCCAGGAAAAAAAAAAATCTTAGAATCATAGAGTGGTTATAGATTTTCAAACAGAAAGATCATGACATATTCTCTTAGGCTAAGACTTAGAAAACCCAGTCTCTAAGCCCTTGGTCAGAAGAACCTCCACAAGTGACTCAGGCTGTTAAACCTGGCTGGAAATCACCATGTCCTGTCCTGCAGTGGTCACTGCCACACCACAGCCAAGCCCAACTGGCATTCCAAGACAGCATCTCTACTCCAAGTGGCTTTTGCCAAGGGAAGCTGAAAAGAAGTTGGAACACGCTTCCATGAAATCCCTGCTCCATCTGATGCCATGAGGGTTTTTTGCCTTTTCTTTTTGTATTCCTTTTATGTATTCTCAGGACTCTCAGCATTCATACTTGTAATTCTTTAAGCCTGATATCTTGGCATATTCTTGGTATTCTGTTAGGCCAGGAGACCAGACATCCTAAAGGATGGGGGCTGGAAAACCCTTCCCTATCTTGGGAATCCAAGGCTCTCTCCAGAGCACATTCTGTAAACTAAGATTAAACCCATCTGGGGGGAATACATTAGAGTAGGGAAATGTCAGGCCATTCATTTGAGCTTCTCATTAGGGAATCTTTGTCAGATATGCTAATTTGCAAGGTCTATAAAATTGTATCTGCAATCTATTGTGCGTGCATCTCAGTGTATTCCACCTTGACCAATTGTTGCACCTAAGAATCCTCATTAAGTACTAAGGAAAAAGCCCCTTTTATCCCTTAACCATGTCTGGCTCTTCATTCCAGGACCAGAGAAAAAGACATCACACCTACCCAATGAACAAATGATTTACCAGACCTGGTGTTTATACAGAACAGAAAGCTCAAACTTACTTGGGGTAACAACAAGCTGGGTCCCAGTTCCAAATGTGGGTTTTGTGAATCCCTGGTTGGCACACTGGTGCCAGCCTCTACAAAAATGTGGGCAGGTTTTTGCAGTGCACACTGGCAGCCAGGTCAAGAGACAGTCCAGAGCAGGAGGTGACTTCAGGGAGCAATAATGAAGCATGCTGACTTAAGACTCTGTCGAAGTACCAAATAAATCTGCTAGAAAATTATCAGGCTCAGAAACACAGAGATGAAATGAAAAAAAAAATCATTCACTGGTTACAGTTTTGTGGTGTTGCATATTTTGGGCCAATTCAAGGAATGATCTGCTTTTCCACCTGTAATATCACCTAAAATTCCAGTTCACTGAGCCATGCAGGTGTGGCCACAGCCTTTCAGTCCAGCTTTTCTCCTGAGTATTTACTACCCATGTGCCTTGATCACCAACAAGGTTCTTTTTCCTGATGTCTGTTTTATCCCCTCCATCCCCATAACTCACACGACACAGGAAACCTCTGTGAGGACCCCCTTGGCCTTGGTTACAGTCATGTCCTCACAGGTTCCAGTGGCACACTGTGCCCCTGTCGAGGTCTTGGAGCCTCGTGGGCAGTCTGATAATTCCATTTCTTGGGAATTCACACTCTGCCTCTCAGCTCTGCCGTGCCTGGAGCTTTACAAATGTTCCTGCAGCTGTGACAGCTCAGCAAAGCTGCAAGTCCCAGTCACAAACAGAATCCCCTTGCAATATTTGTGGATAACACAGCATCCATACATCAGATAATCCAGCTTAAAGCAGCCAATCCCCATTCCAACACTGATATTACAAATGTTGTAGTGCAATGCTCCTTGGTGATAAAATGGTGATAATCACCCTAAGTGGGTATTTTCTAAATCACAGAACCACAGAGTGGTTTGGATTGAACTTTAAAGATATCTGTGTCAAATCTCCTGCAATGACCAGGGACAACTTCAACTCGGATTGCTCAGAGCCCCATCCAACCTGACCTTGAGTGTTTCCAGGAATGGGGCAAATACACTTCTCTGGGCAACCTGTGCTGGTGTTTCACTGCTCCCATAGTAAAAAAAATCCTTCTTTGACTCCAGATTGAATTTACCTTCTTTTAGTTTAAAACCATTACTCTCTGTCCAGTCACTACAGGTTGTTTTTAAAATTTATTCTCCATCTTTCTTGTAAGTCTGTAAGTACTTCTAGGTATTGAAAGGCTGAAATAAGGTCTCTTAAATAAGGAGCCCTGTCCAGGCTAAACCACCCACCCCTCTCAGCCTGTTCCCACAGGAGAGCTGCTCCATCCCTCTGAGTGTTTTTGTGGCACTCCTGTTAATCCCCCCCAGCAGGTCCTTGTCTTTCCTGGGACCCCAGAAGTGGGCACAGCTCAGTACGTGGGGTCCCACCAGGGCAGAGCAGAGCAGAGGGGGAAAATCAATCCCTCAATCTGCTGGGCAATGCTGCTGGGGATGCAGCCCAGGATGGAGTTGGCTTTCTGGGCTGTGGGTGCACGTCCCTGGCTCTTGGCCAGCAATGGAAATGTCTTTTCAATGCATTTCCATCTGACCTGTACAACCCATGACTTCCCTTGAGGCCAATGGAAATGGCATGGATAGACCCTTTAGGAGAGAACAAATCCCCTTGACTGACTTTGCAGAAGAGCAGAACCAGGCTTTGTCTTAGCTGATCCCAGGCCTGCAGCTTGGACAGCTGCCCTGAGCTGCCCTGAGCTAAATGCCACTGCTTGAGGTGGGCTACAATGCCCCTGACAGGTGCCATTCCCCAGATCTTGGTGTGTCTTAACACACTTGCAAATTAGTAAAAAAAATCAGGGTGAATGTACCTGGCAAAACCAGAAGTCTCGTCCCAGATCCAAATGTGAGTTTGTAATTACTTCCATAGCCACACAACAGCACAGGCCTCTACAATATCCAGAGCAGCACTGAATGGAACCTTCAGCAAGTAAATATTCCACCAAAAGAAATCCTGTTTATCTCTATGAACAGACAGATCCATTTACCTAGGACTTTTCCACCTGTTGGTTGTGGTATCCTATTCCACCTAATTCATGTGGTATTTTGCATTTTGCACTCCCAAACACACTCTCCTTGATATTCCCCTCAATCATATTTGTCCCATTGTTTCTAGAAAGCCACCTGCACCTCAACTTCTATTCTCCATCTTATTCCTCATTTATTTATACTGCCAGTCAGATTCCTCCCTTAAAAATTAATTTATTTACTGTTGCTGCACAGCTCCCCTAGGGACTGATGGTGCAGTGAAGCCTCCATCATCCCATTCTCTTGGACTTGCCATCTGAATTAGTCAAGAGTGATTCCAGAACAAAGTTGCCAATTAGTTTTTGAGTAGAAAGCTCTTTTTGGTGGGAAATTCTTTGTGGCAGGGAGACCATTGATCATTCTGCCACTGAACCCTGAGGTTTCAGGATGCATTAGAGACGTTCTCACAGTGACCAGAGCAAGATCTGGAGCAGCTGCACACAGATTTGGCCATAATGGTAAATCTGGAGACACCTACATGACCTCAGAACGCTGATTTATAGCTCCTTTACCTTGCTAATGGCTCCATATAAATTCAAGACTCTTATTTCTCTCAGATGTTTTTGGAGAGGTTCAGGGGGAAGGTAATTTAAAATAAGAGAATTTTCCTCAGAGGTTTCCAGAAGGGATTCTTTCCCTATGTTGTTGTTTTTTAACTTCCAGAACAAAATCATGTTGAAATTATCTTAAGAATCACTACTATTCTAAGAAATTGAAACATTGCTTTTCCAGAGTAAACTCACTCAATTTAGACATTAAACAATGGTTACAGCTCTGGGATCTCCAAAGCACTCACCCAATATCTGCACTTTCTGTGTTCACGTGCAATTATGGGTCTGGTTATCTCCAGCTATTTCTATCCACCTACAAGAAAAGTCCTTTTTACCTACTACAGCTGCATGAAACCAGTTTCACTCCTCTGCATTTTGCTGGTCTGTGCTGGCTTTCACCATTTCACTTTGCCTCTCCTCTGCTTGAGGATCTTGATTTAGGATCCCACTTCCTGTTGACTTTCCAAGACAAATCCTCCTGCTCATGTAAAACCTCTGCTATGCTCATTCTCAGGAACAGGGAGGGGAGAATATACTTGCAGCCATGGAAATCGCTTGCTCTTAACACCAATCCAAAATTCATAGTCCTGTTGGTAAAATATTGTGGGGCAGCAAAATAGGCAAAAAATACTTGTGAGCTGAAGGATCTTCCACCTGGGAATTCAACATACCTGGAGAAACCATCAGTTTGGTTCCAGCTCCAAACGTAAGCTTGCCATAGGACCCAGAATCACACTGTGACACAAAGCTTTGCAAAATGGTGCCCTGGGATGTTGTGTCTGCTGGGTGAGGGCTGGGGAACGTGGCAGCGCAAGGTTTTGTTGGAAGCAGCTTACAGAATCACAGAATGAAGTGGGTTGGAAAAGGCCTTTGAGATCATCAAGTCCAAGCTGTGACCCAAGAGCTCCTCATGAACTAAAGCGTGGCACTGAGTGCCACATCCAGGCTTTGTTAAACCCTCCAGGGACGGTGACTGCACCACCTCCCTGGGCAGACAATTTCAGTGCCCAGTCACTCTTTCAATGACTCTTTTCCTGATGTCCAATCTAAACTTCCCCTGGCACAGCTTAAGGCTGTGTCCTCTGATTCTGTCAGTGGTCACCTGTGCGCAGAGCCCGACCCCACCTGTCCATGGCTGCCTTTCAGGGAGCTGCAGAGAGTGATGAGG
>VYXF01007903.1:20891-36074 GCA_013397295.1 Polioptila caerulea | reverse complement strand
TGGAGAGAAAGATTGTTCAAGGGATGGGACACTTCTCCTATGAAGACAGGCTGAAAAGCTCTGGATTGTTCCACCTGGAGAAGGCTTGGGGGAGGCCTCAGTTGTAGCCTTTCAGTACCTTCAGGGGGCTTATAAAAACAATGGAGAGGGACTTTTTATATGAGCAGATAAGGACAAGGCATAATGGTTTGAAATTTGAAATGGTTTGAAACTGAAATATAGCATGTTTAGATTAGATGTTAGGAAGAAATTCTTTACTCAGAGGGTGATGAAAGACTGGAAGAGGTTGCCCACAGAAGCCATGGATGCCCCTCCCCAGCACTATTCAAGGCCAAGTTGGATGGCATGTCGGGCAATCTGGTCCAGTGAATGGCAACCCTGCCAAAGCAGGGGCTTGGAACTAGACAACCTTTTATGTCCCTTCCAACTCAAACCATTCTATGATGCTATTCTGGTTGATCCTAGCCTTCTCCTCCCTGGCTTTTATGCCTTGTTGTTTTCACAAAAAGTAGTTTCAAAAGTAGAATTTCAGTACTCTAAACTGTCAGAATTATGTTTCTTTTTTTTCTCCTCCTTCCCTTTCTGCAGGTAAAAATGTGTTGTAACAAACTTATCTTTCTGTATAATTTACTGAATTCTTTTTTATCAAAATTATCTTTTGGTTATTCTCTTGGATCTGTCTTTTAAACAAATAAAATACATTGTTCTGTGTTTAGATGACTAAAATAATGTTTCAGTTATTTATTAATAACAGACACACCAAGTCAGCCCAACAAATTTCCTTTTAACAAGAAAAGCTTTCTCCTTCTGAATGAATAATGCATATTGGAGAAATAACACCACTCATGCATTTTCTGCGTAGGCTGATAATGTCCTATCTTTCAGCAAATGCATTAGGCAATCGAGAACACTTTGGGAAAAAAGCCATCTCCCAGAATAGAACATCATGTTCTTGCTACAGCAGAAAGTAAGTTACAGTGTTAACAACTTCGTGGTTTAAAACTCTGGGTGACTTGTCTTTGCAGTCATTACTGGAGTTGTGCAGCTGGAGGAGTTTGTATTAATGATCCTCCATACTGTCAGAAGAAGGAACTGTCTCTAAAGGGCTCACGCCATACCCGGCAGGTGAGAAAGCGGGGTGATGCTTGATACTGATGAAACAATGAAATAAAGTTGCAGGGAGGTGCAGCATGTATTGCAAATATATTCTCATGCCAGCATTTGGTTTATTTTACTGATAGTATTCTTCCCAGCAGATCCTTAGAAACTGCAAAAATGTTCTCTGGAAAAAGACTAGTTATGGCTCCGTTCACTGAAGAGATTTTCTATGGTTTGCAGGCTTTGAATGCACAGAGGTCCTCAGACTCTTTAAGGGCTTAGATGAGGGAATCCTCACTGCCCCAACCAGCTCAGCACATCCTATTCCCAAAAAAACCTTCTTACACTGGCATTAAATGTATTTTATGTATATTGATAACGAAATAACAGAAAAATATGCATCCATAAACCTCACACTAAAAACTCTCTTAGGCAGGGGCTTTCATGACAAGAATTCCTTTATATAGTCACAGGATATACACATATATATTTTGTGCAACATATATAAATGCAATATACATGCTGCATAGAACACACACATTTTTAGACTGTATCATTCCAAAATATATAGTACTACTATTATTATTATTATGTTTTTAAAATTACTTCTATATTAAAAAAAAGCCCTACAAAAAACACAAAACCAAACAACAAACCAAACCAAACCCAAGTGTCTCTGTCTGAGCTATTTAGGAAATAAATGCAGACAAGTTAGAATGTTCTGACACTCACTTAGAAAATGTCACCATTTTTCTTTTCACTTTCTTCATCTTAAATATGTGGGTGGTGAAGACAGCTGATTACCGTGTCTGTGAGACCATAAATAAACTCTGAAAGAGATCTAAATAGAGAGAAGGCAAGAAGGCAGTATGAACAGAGACAAAATCAGAAAACTGGAGAGGAAATAAGCTGATGCTACACTGCCATATTTGACAGCTCTGTACTGAGTGTGGGGAAGATCGAATGGAACACCAGGTGGGGCTGAATAGATCAAATGTTCAAATGTAGTTTGGAAAATACCTCAATGTTAATCCAAAGCTATGTTTTATCTGTGGGATGGTATGTTACGTATGTGATGTATATGGTATAAACAAGACAGAAATAATTTGGTTATTTAGAACAATTTCCCCACAGGAATATAGTGAAAGGTATACCAATGCAGAAAACACCAGGTGTTATTAGTGCCCACTAGAAATCTGCATCATGGATTGTTGTCCAGTCATGTCCTGTGAATTTTACTTACACGCTTGCAAAGGTAAAGTGTCCCTTCCTCCTCTGGGACAGAGACTCCTGTCTGCAACCATTTTCTCAGTGGTCCTTGATCTGGATCACCATAGTCTAGTGATCTACTGGAGTTGTGCTGGAGTCTTGAACTGGACTGCCTAGTGATGTTTTTATGGCTCACTGCCCAGACTCAAGATTTATTAAATATTTTATGAATATTTAAAGGAGACTCTTTAAAAGAAAAAATAAGTCAGAAGCTCTGACTATGATTTTGGCTTTTGGAACTCAAGAGTCAGAATGAGAAAGAGATTGACAACATACAAAGGATAATTTTTCCTTCTTGTTTCTCATTTAATCTAGCGGGAAGGTAAACTGACCCTCTGTTGTCACAATCTGATTATTTTCTCAGTGTTGCTGATGAACATGGCTTTCATCCTAACTCTGGTTGCAGTAAGGCATCTGACCAGCACATAAAAGCTTCCTGAATATCATGCTTATTCCTGAAACACAGACAGAAAAGATAGTGCAGCTGCTAGTCTTGTCGATTTGTGTTGCTGCAATGCTGAATCTCAGCCAAGTGATTCTGCATGTGCACAGGAAGCCAGCTACAAACTGGACATGAAAACCTCTGTGCACTCCTCTTTGTGCCCCAGTCCCATAGTTTTACAGAATTTCTCCAGCTGAATTCACTTTGCTGAGATTTATTTCATGGCAGTACGCATGAGCATCAAAACAGAAATATAAAATTCTCCATATATAAGCTATTGATGTATACAAGAAGAACCGCTGTAGGGCCCCAGTATTTTGAATGGATTAGATTTTTTTTAGTGTTGTACGTGTCTTCAACAAAAAGAAGAATTATACAATAATGTAAGAGTATGCCTTCACACCAATTCTCATCAGAAATTTTGTGTTTTTACACCTCCAGCCTCCCTGTGAAAACTAGAAACTGATCTGAGTCTGTCAGTGTAAGTGCAGAAGTTTTCCAACTGCTATTTTGCCTATTAACATTTTGTTAATATCACTTTAAAAATCTGACTTCCTGCAGTTAAGTCAACAGCAGGTCAGTTCATAGCATAAAAATTTGGAATTATTTAATCTAAAAATACATAACACAGGTTTATTTNATTACACAAATAAATTCTTTTACACAAAGAAATAAATCCTCTGCTAAAGGGCCTTTTGAAAGGGCTAAGGAAGTTCTGTCACTGCTTAAAGTTAAGCAATAAAACATCTTCCCTGCCTGTCACAACTCAAATATTTTCATTTTCTGATTGCTCTTACAAACCATGAAATTTATAGTGGTAGTACTTTATGTAGAGATACAGGGAACTGTTTAGGAGACAATTTTTGAGAGCAGAGAAACATATGAAACACCTTCTAATAGTAGAATATCTGTTCAATTTCTGTTGACGCAGACCATCAATATAATTACAAATTGAAACTTTGGTTTGAAACCTTCCATATGATAGATGGTAGATACACATGAAAGTTATGTATAGTACTGTAACAGCAACCATTCAGAGAAAAATCTTTAAGGATTGAAAGAGAGCCAGTCTGAAAACTGGGACTTATTTTGCATTCTGGGCAGAACTACAAATTTCACTGTATGTCTGTCAAAATTGGTACAAGAAGCAGCTGACTAAAGTAACTCAGAAAACATATGTGGTAACACTCTCTAAAGATGAAATTTTTTAACACCCTTGGGCAATATTCTTGTACAAAATTCTTGTATTGTGATGAACAGAGTTCTTAGATAGTTAGGGTATTAGTGGAGACTTTTCTATATCACTGCATTAATTTTGAGCTCTTTAATACTCACACAGTCATGTTGAAACTGGCTACAAAATGTCCACATGATTTTAATAGGAGAGATCCCTAAAGCAGCAAAATACCACTGAGAGCAAAGCCCCATGCTGTACTGCTATTAGTCATCCTCAGTAGCAGTTATGCCTTGAGTAGACCTTTAAAAACATTAGAAGTATTTTAGAAAAAACTACTACTTAGCTGAGTAATATGTTAGTAAAAGGAATGAACAGCTTGTCTAGTTGATCCCAAATGTTTTAACAAGTGCACAGCAGTGCAATAGTTGTAGAGACATGGCTTTTTTGACAAGAGTTCAACAGCTCCAGTGCTGTAATCTGCTTGCAGCCTTGGCATTTACAGAGGCCTGTGCTGCTCTGATCACCAAGCCTTGCCAACAGTAGCAAATCATGAGAACATGCAACCTAATAGAGCTTTGAGGTTGGTCCCACATTTCATTATGAGGTGAAAGGTACAGCTGTGACCGATTCTTCATTTTAATCTTTGCCTCAATAGGCAGTTTGTGCTCTGAAAGACTCCTGTATCAGACAAAGTGCTGTAGAGGAGCAACCTTCTCTTACTCATATATTAAAGATGTAATGGGAGATTATCTGTAATTGGGACTAACTTGAAGCAGATTGTGCTCATCATATTTCAGCTAGAGGCTCCTAGGGTGGTGTGCTGATCCAGGAGTCAGAGTCTATGGCATGCCTGTCGAAGCAGCTGGCTTTCTGCCCACTTGAAAGAGTAGCTTGAAAAGCCAGTCGCTCGTACCGTAAGTGATGAGTCATTTATCTGGTAATGCACTGGCAGTGAAGAATCATCACAACTAGCAGTAAATTACTTGAAACAGCAAATTGTCTCAGTTAATTCTATCACTGTCATAGACCATAGATATGTTCACTTTTTGTAAGTCCAGGGAACTTTGGCCCGTCTAAGTTTGCCTTAATATATTGCTCACCCAGCCCGTATTTAATTCCCTATGCCAGGTGTTTCCCAATGCCTATCTGTACATTTAGCATCTCTGAACTTCTGAGGCCAATAGAATAATCACTGGCTCAGACCTGGAAATTTATGTATCAATTATATTAACTTTTGGCCTGAGCTTATGGGGCAGCAAATGACATCTGCTCAGGGCACTTACATGCACATGGAGTTCAATGTATCATCTAGGTGAGCTTCTTAAAGAAAGCTTGTGGTGTTGTAGACCAGCAGTATAGAAATAGAAACCTTCTTTAATACTTGGACCCATGTGCACACCCTTTGAACACACATCGGTGTACTCAAGCCACCCATGTAAGGCACACCTTGCAGTACAATTTTCATGCAGGCTAACAGCTGCAGAATGAAACCAACTGGACCAGTATCTTGGTGGCAAGCAATGCTCTATAGCATCATGCAGAAATGTAGAAATTTAGAAAAATGCCTCGCATTTGGGCAGCACCATATGACCAGTGTTCTGGTTGGAGGCCAGAATCCTGAATAGATGCCAGTTTCCACAGCTTCCCAGGGGTTCTACAGACAGAAGTCTCTCTCAGCCTTGCCATGGTGTTAACAAGCGGACAGATTTGTGCTCTGCATTACTTGAAGTTGTGAATTAAACAATCATACCTTGTTAGGTAGCAAAGAGATGGTGTGAGCAATGGATTGAATGTCTGCAGCCAGGTAAGGTATTACTGGCAAGGAAAAAAAGCAATATTTGTCCAGCTGTTAGGTGCAGTGATGATAACTTCTGGTTTTGTCCAGTAATAGTAGAGAGGGATGTGAGAAAGTTCTCATGTTAGAGACAACATGTGGGACAATTTCCTCCATTATTCCTTCTGCTTCTTTCTGAAAATATAGTCATTGGCTTTGTCTATGAAAATGCATTTCCTTTTGAGGAAGTCTGGCATTCTTAGCTTTCCAAGCACTCACCCAAATCACAAAACCATAAACATGCTTTTCTCAGAGACAAAACACATGCAAAGAGATAGTGTAAACACAAACTGCTTCCATCCTGATTTGCACATAACATGTTAAACCTGATTAAAGAAATGACTGCACAAAAGTAGATGCCTTCACATAAACTTATTTTTCAAACTATCATGGCTGCTAACTCTTGTGAAAGGTTATGGTACTTTTTCAATGCATCTGAAAAATGACAAATAATTTGTCAAGTCACCTAATTACACATCTGGATTTTGTTGTTAAACAGTCTGCTATTTGAAGTGCTGAACATCTCTTTTACTTGAAGATGTTATCTGAGGATGATTGAAAGTTTACTACCATTATCTCAAGTTAGACTTGGAGATCCAGGAAGATCAGGAAGATCCAGACACAGAAGAATTCCTACTGTCTTATTTTTTCCTCATTCCATCAGTTAAATTTATTCGATTCCTTTTTATTCAGTCCGCTACTTAATCCCCTTACCTGGTTTAGCCTTCCAAATATCCTGCTAAGGGACAACCACCACTTTCAAACACAATTCCTCTTCATTATTAAGTCAGAAAATTAAATTCACAAGGGTCAGAACTTTATTCAGGTTTTCAATTTTATCTTTATCACTACATTTACAAAGACCAATAGGAGAAATTGCATTCATATAGAAGCTGCATTTCTTTAAAATTTTAACCTTGTATGATGACCTCCATTTTGTATCCCATTGTTGCTCTAAAATGTTTTACTCTGTGAAATCCTTTAGTTGCTCCTACTGAATGTTTTGTGAAACAAAATAGGTAAAGTTATATCCACAGACATTGGATGAAATAACTTGTTCTATAGTCCCACTGAAACCCATTGCCTGAGGATTGAGCTTGGCCAGCTGGTTCAATCTTTGCTGTCGTTTGCCATATAAAGATCCAAATTTCATTTGCTAAATCATGGCATCATAAATCAGCCTGTTTTGGAAGGGACCTTAGATGTTCATTTGGTTGAACCTTTCACAGTACCTGAGTAGTCTTGCAAGGATCCAGAATTTGACATAAGGTTAAATTCAGGTGGTGTACTGCAGCTTATCTCCTAAATATCCAGGAGAGTGTGACATTCAGCTATTGAAAATGAACTTGTATTTATGAAAATAGTAAAATGGGTTTATCTGTCATTGTTATTACATCAAAGCCAAGAGATTTCAACTATTTTGGGATTCCACAGAATAAAGCATTCTGTAGTTATGCAGCAAGCTCTGTCAAGAGCTCGGGGCTTATGTCACCATCTAAATAGAAAAGAAAGAGGAAAACATAATTACTTTCAAAACACCTTGTACCAGGTCTGTGAATGAGAAACCTGTTATTCCACTTTGTTTTCTATGACTTCATCTCCCTCATGATCTCATCAATATAAGCAGATGGAGCTAACGTCTTGTCACATGAAATTTCTACATGTACTTTTTATGTGTGTGTCTATGTGTGCATGTGGTGGTATGTAGACACATACTTATGTATTTCCATACAAACCTTTTTTAAGCTTTTTTGTTTAGATCAGTAGTTTTGCCCATAAGCTTTGACTTTATGAGAAACACAAATATATTGACTATCTCCTTTCGGGAGAAATTGTGATTTTTTTTTAATCCTTTCTATTTCTTGTTTATTTACTGCTTCAGTAACTTCACTTGTGTTTTTGTTATCCATGAAATAGTAAAGAAGAAAGCAAACTAAGCAACAGAACTTCAAGGGCAAGCTTGGTGCCACCACATAGCTGCTTGATATTTGTCTTACCAGGATCTCTGTTTTTTTTCTCCTTTGTTATAGAGGCTCAAATCACTATACTACAATTGTTCACACAAACAGAGATTACAACACTGCCCTTGCCAAGATATGTGGTATTCACAGGCAACACCCAAGCTACTCTATTAGTACTTTTGAAAATGGCAGGGAAATCAGGTATCTATTTGCATGTTTGGACAATATATACCTTAAAACTCCAATTATGATATATCAATACATAATTTCTGTAATACATAAAATACAATATATAATTTGACAATTCATATATGCAGTTTTTTACATTAGGGGAACAATGCCTAGTGTTTTAAAAACTGTAACTAGGACAGTCAGTCTAGAAACTTCACATCTGTTCTGATGCAACTACTTATGTAATCTTCAGTTCTGGGTGTTCAAGACATCACTGGAGATCTGTTTGGTGTGTGATGACAGGAAAACTATTTTCATCTTCTTGTAAGGATCATGACATTCTTGATCCCCTTCCATCTTCTCTCTCTCATCTCAGTTTCTCACCCTGCTCCTCATCCTTCACCTGAGCTTGAGCAAAAGTGGATTTGTACATGTCAGCTTTGAAAGGCCCACACAGATACTAATGAGCCAAAAGTGCATAGACTCCCCCAGCTACAGAGCATGTTTATTCAACCATTCAATGTGATGCTCTATGAAGTGTTTAAGCATTTACCTAATTTCCAATTACTATATCATCAAGAGCTCTTCAAGATAGTTTTTCTATTAGCACATCCCCAAGGTGAGACCAAGGGCCTGCATTTTTAGTGGTCTTACTCTTCTCCAAATAACTTAGTAAACTTTTTCCTTGTCCAGAGAGATGTTTAGAAGCAGGATTCCTGCAGATGTGGTCCAGCACAACAATCTCCACAAAAAAGTTTCTGCCCTGAGCCGTGTAACCCTGTCCCTGCACCAGAGACTTCCCACCTGCAGTACCATCAGTAGGGATGCAGGTTTGTGTGGCTCCCTACCACTGATGGCAACCAACAATCTACCAGGCTGTGAAAGATCTGGCCCAGGTCTGCCAATACCTGCAGGAGAAAATGCCACTCCACCTCTCAGCAGACTCGTGCTCAGGGAGCCCTGATTGCTTGTGTGTGCACATGCACATACTCAGATATGCATTTAGAGCATTTTTCTCATGAATTCTTTCTGTTTCTGTGGATCTCCACCAAATGAAGCTCACCAGCTTTGAAGTACTAGTGTTCAGATGGAAGTGTCGTCATTAAAGTAGTCAACATCTACTAGGATGGCTTGTAGAATTGTATATGTAATTGGCAAATTGAAGCCATGTACAAAGCAAGCCTCTGTTTTGTTTCAACCTGACTTTAAATTCTGAGAATTTTTTTTGTAATCAATTACCATAAAGTACAACTTCCCAGCACAGCAAAGCTTTCCCAGCAAAGCTGAAGCTCTGCAGTATCCTGTGCTGCTGAACTACACTGTTTTTCATTTCTTTGCCATCTATTTGAAGACAAGAATTCCTACAGCCATTTTTTTTTCATTTTGGTAACAAAAATTGCATAGTGATTAAGTTTAGTATCTCCTCTGATAGCAAACTACTGGCATGCAGGAGCTATGAAAAAAATTAGGTTTGACACCTCACCATATTCTGAAGCTGACAGAAAATGAAACACCTGTGAGGCTTTTTGAGGCAACAGCAAATGACCATAAATGATTAAAATGGACATGAGCTCTGAAAATCCAGGTGTAAAAACTGAGTTTGAGTATCACACCCACATAAACACATGCTCCAGAGGCTATGCTCTAGCCCCTCAAGGAGTGGAAATTTGGACTGAAATAGTGTTGAACTGATGCTCCTGCTATTTAGATTTAGCAAGTGTGACTTAACGCCACATGGTTTATGGCCTATGTGACTTATGGCTGATGCCTCCTGCTTTTGATATACTGTTGCTTTCTGTGTCTGAGAGATCTGTTCTGCAGAGACAAGTAGACCTTTTGCAAGGGGATGTTACAATCTGCAGCAGAACATTGTGTTGGTCCTATTTCTAATACAGTTGAAAACGTTTCACGTGGAAGTTGCATATTGTAGAGAAATATTTGTACTCTGAGTGGTGATCTAGATAAAGGTGTATATAAATTCAAGTATATCTCCAGCTACAGTGGATTTACATACCAGTGTTACGTCCTGTGCTTAAAAAGAAAAGTTGCTGTTTCTTGTGCCATCATTCTCTTTCCTGATTTAGAAAACATTAGCAGGAAATGTAAATGAGCTTAGCAATCTGAGAATTTTACATAAAAATTATATTTTTCAGAAAATGTCAGCAATCTTTCACCCTTTTTTTTTTCATGAAAGAATACATTTTTTTTTCTGAGTCAGATTAAAATTCCATTTTGCTACAAAGGGATTATTTTCTAGTCATCCATAGCAAGTAATGTTTTGTTTTGTTTAGATTTTATTTATTTATTAAAGAGCTATAGCAAAAGTAATTGGGAATGACACTAGAAATGGACATTAAAACCTCCAACAAAAAAAACAGAAAGACAATTATAATAGCACTTAAAAATTACTAGTTCTTTTTAAAAAACCCAAAATGTACGCACTACATATGTAGAGGAAGAAAAAAACGGATATTTTCCACTAAGCTGTTGTTATCAGAAGTTACAGTGATGGCTTACAGAGCTTTCTTTTGTAAGTCTGAAAAATTCCAAATTCCAGGATGATAATAATAGAAAAAATTGCATTTGAAAAGCTTTTATAGACAGATGGTTTAAGAATGCAACCACTTGTATGGTCCTGAAGATCCCTTTTACAGCTACAAAAGGTGAACATTTAGAAAGGGATCGAGTATTTGGATGTCATATTACCTACTTTTTAGTAGGAAACAGTTCACATTTTTGCCTTGTAGATCTCTAACCAGGGACCAGCTGGACTGAGGATAAAAAAGCTCTCAGCGCTATAGGTCAACAGTAATGCAACTATCAGTCAAATGAAATGATAGTAATAATATACTTTTTCTTTATATATTATAGCTTCTGCCCACACAACCTCTCTAAAAAACTTTCTGATACTAAGCACTTAACATTGCCAGTTTGTTCCTGTGCTTTGTTAGTAATATATCTGCCTGAGACTATGCTGTCTCTCTAGCTGACTGTTCAGTGCCTCAAAATGACTTGCTGTCATCATAATTTCCCATCTCAGGCTTGTGGGACGAGAAGTGGATACAGTGGTGACTTCAGTGAAACTTGTACTCTTGAATAAGGTTGTGGGGGATGCACAAGTCAGTGAAAAAATTGCCCAGGAAGCTTGTGGATTCTCTGTCTCTGGATAAATACAAACCCAAACCCTTCATGGCCCCAGCAGGCTCCTTTTGGTGACCCTGCTTTGAGCAGGAGGCATGTTCCAATCTCAACCATTTTGTGACTCAGCAGAGATGCCTTGGCTTTCACAGCTATGAAGGGAATTGAGTTACTTTGGAAATAAATGACATTGTCTCTCAATGGGCTGAATAATTCTGAAAAGCACCAACAGGCTGAAAATGCAGATTGCATGTAATGGGACATAGTTTTCAAAATAGCTGAGTGAAGATTGTGGACAACAGATCAGGAAGCTGTTTGATATTTTGTTAAATTCCTTCTATGTCAATGGCTCGTCTTAACTTTCATGGGCCTAGATTTCTTATCAGGAACTTCAGAAGGCAGCATTTTTCCTTTGTGGCAAAGATTGCATATATGTATAAATATATGTAACTATAAATCACGTTGCCCGTATTTGGTGTAATGTAATGGACCTTTATAGGTGACTCCTATGGTGCTACAACACACAGTTTTTTAAAAATGAGGATTTTTAAATGGCAATAGTATATTGTATAGCAAAAAAGAACGCTGAGATGCTTAGGTTGTATTTAACTGCTTAGTTAAATAGTTTCATCTGAGTTATCATTTAAACACCCTGGTTCCCAAGTACACAGCTCTATAGCACTGTTTTCTCCTCTGGTCTTAACAAGGATGTAATAAAGTCTTTCCATCAACTGTTGCATTACAGTGGTTTGACTAACCATTTTCATTTTTAAAATAACTAACACACAGATCTGATTTGAAATTAATAGTACTTTGTGCATTGAATCAGAGACTGCATTGCATGGTCAAGAAAATGCAAAAATAATAAAAAAGTCTTTCTTAGTAATGAAATGCAAATATTTTAAGTCTTTAACAGCCACTCTGAGTCCTTCTGCAGAACAACTATTGCATATCATAGCTTCAGAGCCCTCTGTTATTGCAAGACATAGGAATTTCACAAGATATGTTTTGTGCTTCTAGTTTAGGGAAATTGTCAGAAAATCATTGAATTAAAATAAAATTCTGATTAAGGTTGACTTTGTATCAGCAGTGATTTTTAAAAAATGTATGGAAACAGTGAAATGAGAGAAAAATCAATCTTACTCCTAACATAATAAACAACACGATAAACACTTAAAAACAATAGGCTGTCCTCAAACTATAGTTGTCAGATCTCAACAACCCAAAGAAAAGCACAGATAGTGTTGAAAGTTATCCTGTGAAAGGAGCCTTATTTGCTGCCTACCCCAGGCTGTAGTGACTCTAAATCTGAAAGTGAATACATTTCAAGCTCTGCTAAGATTTTGCAGCAAATTAAAGTGGAATAAATGAATATATTTGTCAGTATCAGAACACTCAAGCACTTGGATGATCTCCATGTTGTGTGAATTTTCTAACTGGTACGTGGAATTTGCTGCTGTTACATGGAGGGGTTTAAGAGTTGTTTCCTGGGTTTAGTCCAGTTATAGCCGAGGCTGCTACTGCTGTAAATCTTGGAGTGCTATGAAAGAATATCTGCTAGGCTGACTACACCAGCAGGGAAGAATGGAGAGCTTTAATCATGAAAGCTCTTCTTCAGCTAAGGAGCAGAAGCAATGATATGAACAGCTGTAGCAGACCTGACAAAGTTGCTACCGAGTTGTCTTCATATTCCCATTAACCCAATGCCCTCCAGTCACTCCATTCTCCTGTCTTGCTAATGCTCATAAAGATCACAATACTCCTACGTTTCCAGTATTTAGACAATGTAAATGGTTGAAAAGTGAAGGCCAGTAGGAGTTTTGCCATTGCTATCCACCAGTGTCACAATGGTGATGATGTTTAATTCCGTTTGGGATAATCTGGCACAGAAGGAGGTGCACAGCTTGGTGCCCAACCACTCGTGTCTTAGAGCCTTACCAGCATGACAGGTTACACAGCAGATCCTACTGTGAATGGCACAATGCCATGGCCCTGTGCATAACAAAAGTAATTAGAATGGGAATATAACTCTGCCACCTGCCTCAAAGCCAGAGCTCTTTCAAAGCTGCCCACAGGTGGCTGGGAGTCTAAGTTCCCCACCGACTTTGTGGATCATCCACTGGGAAAGCTCTCAGATCAACAGAACACCATTGTGCAGAACTCTGCTCATCTCCTCTTGGTCATCCTCACCATGGAGAGGTGCAGCACACCTCCTGCCTTGGCTTGCACTACCGTGAGGCTCAGTCTGGCGCCTCGCTATGGAAAACAGTCCAGCGTGGCTGTAGTTGAGCAGCTTTTGTGCTCCGGCTCCTCCTGTGGCCGCTTTTATACTTGTCACCAAGTATAAAACCTTCAAGTATAAAACCTTCATTAACCTTCATGTGGGTTAACTCGTTCTGCCAAAGGGGACTGGAAATCACAGCGTCTTCTCAAGACTAGCGAGTTTTCTGGCAAGCTCTCTGCATTAAGGACACAAGGTGGAGGGTGTGGAGATTTAACTAATTAACCTCACTGGGTAAAGACTGTACCTTGAGCAACCAGAGGAAGTATTTTCTCTGCAGATTAGTATTTAGAGGATTAGCCAGACTTGGTACGTTTTGCTAAGGCAGTTCATAGTCTAAAACAAAATTCACAAATAAAATGATTTCTTGGAAATTTAGGATTTTAGGTACTCTTTACAGCATTCTTATGGCAACACAAATCTGTTATATATAAGCTGAANAGAGTCATTCTCTTAGACAGCTTTTCTGGAATATCACAACTTACTGACAATGGCTTTCCTCTTGTAAACCTCTTCTGAACTCAAATTGTGACAATATCTTTTAAAGAATTTAATCACTACTTTGTAGGAAATAGTTTTATTATTTTTGCATCCATTACTTTTCATTAAATAATCAAATTACTTCAAAATATTGCAGTTTTTCACTGCACATATAAACAGAAAAATGAATTTTCCCTCCTGTAGTTGAAACACTTTTTGGTTTTCTATCTTCTTTCCCAACAGAATAATAAATTTATCACTTTTTAAATACTTGGTTTTAATAAAGTACCTCTCTAATGGGATCTAATGGATGTAATGTAATATCAGAAATATTCCTCTGTGTGTGATATTCAGGTGAAATAGTTATTGACCTGACACATTTTTTGTATGAATTCAGTATTTCTTAAAAGATCTACTTGATTGAACGCCCTCCATTAGATCAGATTAGATTAAGAGGATTCATTCCTCAGAGGTACTCATGTTTTGTAAAATGCAGAGGACAAAACCAATCAGTGTCTCCAGGCACTGGAATGAATAGAGAAGTTGATGCTACTGTTCCTATGTAATTCACTTATCCTGTAGCCAGCAATATGCAAAATGTGATACTACTTTAAATGCTGACAAAATTTTCTTTCATGTAATAATTAATTTTTTTTTAATCGAATAAAACCAGCTTGGGTTTCAAACACAATTAGATATTTACAGTGACTGTAATTTTAAAAAGTATGCTAGAATTGACAGAATAACAGAAATTTTATTTTGAAGAAATGCTCTAGGAACAGATAGTTATTCTATATTATAGTATTACATATATGTACAATTATATATTATAAAATAGATACCAATGATTATATATTCATAAAAATGAGGCTTTTGAGAAGGGGCATACATTAAGCTTAATATTTCTCTGTGTCAGAATGTGAGAGGTGTGGATTTCTCTTTCTCTTTCAAGATAAAAAAAAAATATAATAAGAGTATACAAAGAAAACATTTGAAAAATAGTATCAGTGTAGTTGTAGCACCAGTGCATAAGCTTTACACAGATGCTTCTGTGCATTACAGAATTCTCTTTATCCGTATAAAAAATGATGACTCTAAAAACATCATATTTTCTAGCAACTGATCAGCTTCTCCCTTGACACTGGGAAAACCCCCTGTAAAAAGCGCATAAGAGGTAATAATACTCTGTTCTTAAAATCTGGTGATGTGGTTTAAGAAGCTTAAAAAAAATATAGCAGTGATGCATTGTCAATAGGAATATAGAAGAGCTTTTGTGTTCCTAGGGAGGTTAAAGCCTCTCTTTAACCTCTAGAAGATAATTCTTGTCTCTCT
>VYXF01007903.1:0-20851 GCA_013397295.1 Polioptila caerulea | reverse complement strand
AAAGTAAATAAAAAACTGAACCAACTCCCCAAACTTTCTAGTCACTGCAACACAGTCATGCTCACGCTGAGCAAACACGAACACAGCTGTTACAGCTCTGCTGTGTAAGAGGGGGAAAAAAAATCATCTGTACATTTGTTTACACAGTTTCTGACATTTGGCCAGGCCACGCAACTCCCGGCTGCAGTGAAACACAAAAACCACATGGCACGCTCGGCCCGAGAGACAGACCCAGACCCGAGCTGGCGTCCCTGTGCCCCCCTGAGACCCAGCCAAGCCTCGGCACAGCTCCGGTCAGTGTCCGGCAGCCGGAGCCTTCGGCTCTCCAGGGTCTTCCTGCTGACGGCCGAGTGACTCGGGAAGCCGGAGGAAGCCACAGCAGAGCCACCAGCAGAAGGATTTTGGGACCCTGAGAAAGGAGCCGGGGACCCAGGAGACGCCCTCAGCTTCACGCTGGGGGCTGGCAGAGCTCCCGGCAGGATCCGCAGGGGAAGAACTCTCACTGCCTGCGAGCAGGGACACAGAGTCAGTCCCTGGGGACTTGGGTGTGTTTTACTGCTGTACAAACCTGATCAGTGCTGCCTCTTAAAGAAAGGGGCCTCCAGCAATTCCAGCTTCCAACGATTTCACTATTTATTTCTGATACCTCATCTGAGATACCCTAATTTTGAAGTAGCATAAAATGGACACTTATGGTTTCATGCGGCACAGTTTCAGGATCCCTCAAAATTTTCCAGAGAATGTTGAGAGTATATAAACCTATTAGCTGCAAAGATGACATCCTTAACTCCTGTTTTTGGGAACTGTAGAAATAGTCCACAGGGCCCCAGGGTCCAGAAGCGTGGATTATAAGTGTTGCTAGAAAACAATAGCAAATATATTTCAGCAAATTATTACATTTTCTCATTCATTTTAATTTGTGTCCATATGTTAGAAAAAGTGTGAAAAGAAACTTGATTGTATACAGAGGTAAGAAGTTTCAGCTACTTGGTGTAACCTCAGGATTCAGTTATTTAATTCCTGGACACTGTTCAGAGAGAGGTAAAATCAACATCCACTTGGTAGAATTTGTTTGCTTTTCTGTTCATCCCTCCACTGTTTTTCCAGTCCATCTAGATTTCTACAGGGAAACAGTATTTGTTTTCTTTTGGAAGTTGACAGAAAGTACAACATGTTACCCATAACATAAGTGGAAGCTTTATGTGTTACTGTTTTCCTGGGCTTCATGACAATTAGCTGTGAATAGGTTGGACCTATACATTGTTTGCACATGCATATCACCTCTCCCTCCCTCTTCAAATAAACAGAATGTAGAAAAAAAAATTTAAAATACTTTAACAAAAATGGTCTGCTTTCTATTTTTCTTTTCCTTCAGATTTGTTTCTTATCCTGTAGGCTTTGGTCTAACTTGCAGGAAAAGAAATGTATAGATCAAAGTAAAATCTGCAATGACATTCTAATCACATAGTGTGTCTACAGGTCACATTAGGCATATGAGCAAGAGGATTGAATTTGAATATGATTTTAAAACTTCTTGACAAGAATATGTGAAAATATGCTTACATAAACATGGTTTTGCTCAACTCCAAGCTACTTAGAGCTAATTTGGAATTACTCTGGAGACTTTGTGGTGCAGTAGATCAGATTCTAGTTTAAATGACATCACGGTGACCAAGTGGTGGCAGTGATTAATATCTAAACTAATGTAGTCAAAAATTTTAACTGAGATGCCAAAAAAGAAACAGTCAAAAACTTGTCTGGAACATGGTGATTCCACCAACCCGTGGGTCAGAGCATGCAAACAGTTACAGATGTAGAAATCTGTTCACAGCCATAGGACAAAGCACTCATGTGACCACAGACAAGTGGTCAGACAGTTCAGACTTGGAGTGAGTGTGTGCAGAACTAATTTAACCAAATGGAGGTTCACCAAGGATGCAGAAAGGTCCTTGGTGAGTATGCTCCAGCTGGCAAAGCTGTGTTCACCCAGAGACAGGTTTTGCTGGTCTCACTCTTGCACTTTAGGACCCTGGCATCTCACTAGGTTTGATGGGTAAAGTAGAAGCATCACACTGAGGTCAGTCCTGTGAAATGAGTAGTTTTCCAGTGGTTGGGTCTGGGAGAAGGCACACCCCAGAGCACAGCCTAGGAGAGAGGCACAGGTATGATGCAGTCTTTTTAAATCTCTGATTAAAAAAATTTAAATAAATTCACAAAACCCTTGTTAATTGGTGGTTTTCATTTTATTTAGTGTATCTTGCAATGTTAAGTAACAAATATCCTACCTCAATACTCAATAAGGAAATTAATAAGGATATTGGATGTGAAAATGAGAGAAGAATCTGAAATAGTTTGGTAATTATGCTTGTCATTCTTGACTTAGTGTATGTCTGTTCAGAAGAGATGTGATGTTGCTATTCTGAGATGACTGAAAATTTGAGAAATGGCTGAGAATATACACAGTATATGCAAGCATTACATTTGTCATTCTATTTCAGAACTCAGAAGTAAAAGCCTCCATCACCTGGACACAGATAACCAGGGCAGGAGCTATGTGGCTTTAATTCTACTGTTATTTTTTGAGAATTGTTCTAAGTGCACTAAGAATGAAAAAGGGAGATTTATATAATTCTTGTTCCCTTTGTCCAGAGGAAGAGCCAGCAGCTCCCATGGGAGTGGCTCACTCTGATGCTGTATCCTGCCGTATCCCCAGTGGGGGCTCCTACAGGTGGGCTGTGTGCTGGAGCCTTCCGACTCTCTGCCAAGAAATAAAAAGCAAAATATGGGGAAATTGTTCTGGGAAGCATCATCTATAGCGACTTCCAGGAACTTCTCAACTGCATTATGCTGAGGTAGGGCTGAACAGAGATGAGCACTGTTCTTTCTGTCTGGGCCCTGACTGTGTCCCCCCAGCAGGGGAGCAGGGGACAAAAGCCACTCCACCAAAATGCAGCAGATGTTGACTGTTCTCCTTTAAAACTTCATAGATGTCCTTTTGAGCAATGATGTCCCATCAAGATCTGGTAAAGAGAAACAAACAAACTAACAAAAAAATAGATTTTACTGCAGAAAAAGACAGTAATCACCCAGCAAACCAAAGACCTTAACTGTTCAAAACTGTCAAACAGTGAATCTCTGATCTGGAAAATATATAGTGTATATGCTACTGTTTCCCTTATGGAGACAGCACTTTTGACAATGATGGTTTTGTATGCAAGTATGAAATATCTAAAATCTGTTATTTGCCTTTGGTATGCATACTGAGAAGACATTAATTCCCACAACTGTCAACATCTTTAAAAGTTTAATGCTTATACTTGCAGTACTAAGGATGTAATGATAATTGATGGAATATAAGGAATGTAAAATCTTTTTGCTTCTTTGAGGTTAATGGCAGAAAGGATAGGCTGAAAGACAGACCAAGATGGTTGAAGCCATTCAAGAGAAATGAAAGTTCCAGATCATCACAAAGAGTGATCTGGCTCACATATGCACTCGGAACCATAGAGTGCTGCTTTAGCTTAATTTTCTTATATCTTTTAAATCTGTAGCCATTGCTTTTCCACTTAAAGAATAACAATGTAAACACTTTGCTTTTTAAGTTACATGCCCCTGATGAAGCAAATATATAATTGTTTAGCTTTTAAACTTGTTATTTCAGATCATAGTTATGGAACTTGATTGAAATAAATGAGAACACTTCAACACATAAGCAGTATTTCCCTCTTGCTGTAAAATCATTTAATACAATGCACTACATAAAAAGTATTTCAATGGCAACCCCTGGTTTTACAAACAGAAGATTAAGCTTTTCCTGCTAGGATGTGCAAGTGCAACTCAGCTAAATGAAGTAGAGCTGTGCAGTCTATGTCAGCAGTGGGTTTGATCCCAGGGCTTCATTATTTAGATTGTGAACTCCTGATGTGAGGACCTATCTTTCTGTTTGTTTGAGAGATCCTTGAGCTTCTTTATAAATAATAAAATCACAACTAGAAGCTTCAGGGAGGGGGAACACTGACTGAGAGGGAGAGGGGCTTTGTATAAACACAGGAAACCCTCACTTCAGCTGCCTTACAGGGACTTCGAAATTAGAAAATAGTTGAAGTATTTATTATGTATATTGGTCCTTAAATAAAACTTTGAACAATGTGTATTTAGATCTCTGGAGATACTTTGGCATAGGTGCCCCATACAACTCACTGATGGATGGTCCTGCAGATCTGAATGTATTTATTGTGTTTTGAGTAAATACAACAAAGGAAATAAAGTATGGGGAGAACCTTTATGGTCCCTTTTTCAGATGTGCTTGGGAGAGGATTTACTGCAAAGGATCTGGGAAGATAGGAGTCTCACTGCTACCTTCTGGCAGTGTGTCTCACCATGATGTGATGCCAATGAAACCATCACCTCTTGGAGTACCATGACTGTCCTGCTACCTTCCTGCCTGAGACAGCTGACCCACATGCAAGCCACCTTACAAAGACAAATCAAACAGCCAAAAATTTGCTTTGGCTCATCAGTACCAAATACCTAAGCAGTGTGGCTCTGAAGAATTAGGTACCATGTGTCACATTTGCAAGTAATTGGTGGGCTTTTTACTCTAAACTTCAGTAAAATAGACTGAGGAAAACAATGGTCTTTATCAGGAAATGAAGTTTTAGTTTCTTAAACCAGAACATAAGCATTTGTTGAATAATCTAGCCAAAAAGTCTTTGTCTATGCCATTTGTAGTAAGACAGTCTGTGCCATTTCAAGACATTAGCAGTCTAGGCAAGCATCACTCTCTCTTGGAGCAACCTGAGAATATGGCTAAACATGAGCTCCAGTAGAGTGAATACAAGCAGATCACAAAGCAATGACATTACAGGACTGAACTAGTCTGATTACTCATTAAATAAATATATAAATGTCATTATACAGTCCAGTTATGGGTGGGAATTTGCAAGAGCCCTTCTGCTGCAGAAATTATCAGAGGATGATAATCACAGTCTCTCTTTTTTTACACAGACCAGCACATTGCTAGGAATTATATACAGGGGAAGTCCCTCAGGGCTAGGTGAAATTCTAATTTATTTCCATTGAAAATGTTAAGAAGAAATGTGTTTCCTGTAAGGACCACTGGAGTTATGTATAGACTTAATTGCTTTGAGACAGATAGAAAAGTAGAAGCTTTTGCAACTAAGACAAGGACTAATAGGGGATTTCAGATCCTTCCATGAGTTTTTTTAATCTTTGAAATTACATGTTAACTTAGAAAATATGTTAAGAATCTTATTTCACTTTATCTAATCTCAGGAATGCTCTGAAAGCCACCAGGATTTTGTATCAATATGCTTCTACTGCCACAAGTGTTACTTTGGGCTCTCTGTACATTAATGTGTTGTAGAGCTGTGTTAAGAGAGACAAAGGACCCTTTTTCAGGTTATCTAATCTGATACTGCTTTTCTGCGTGAGTGTTTTATAGATTAATCTCTGAAGACCTGAGGAAAAAAGAGTTCTGTGTTTTAGGGATATGAATGTCATGAAAGACTGGATGAATCAGAAAAATAAGTCTGTACTTAGATGTACAATGATGAATGAATTATATTCTTCATTACTATTGAAAATAAATTGTCAATGAATCACCGGTAATGATGGTGATGGTGATTTTACTACAGAACTGACTCAATTGTATATTGTCAGGGAGGTAATAACTTTAACTGCTTCTTTTCTAATAATGCAAAAATAGTTACTGCAGGTCCAAGTGAAAAAAACAACTGCTGACAAATATCCTCCAACTTGCTTGTAACATGCACTTTATTTCTCATCATCTGATTAGATCATCTGCCTTCCAAGTGCTTGTAATATTTGTTGAGAAAGAAGTAGCCTTTTCCAACACCCTGCAGGACAGACAAGGTTTAAAAAAACATCCTTCTGTTAAAAAAGATACTTCAATAGAACAAACATTTTTTTCTTTGTGCAGATCATTTCAGAGAAGAATGGAATGTGCATTACTGGAAGTGGAATACAAATTGTGTGCTTCCCAAAAAATTAAGGACCATCCAGAATACGTTATTAGCAAAAGATCAACAGGACCAAGTAATTTAATCAGAGAATTTAGTTCCTTTTGCTGAAATGTCCAAGAATGTATTTTTTCAAACTCATTTAGCCAACTTCAGTTTGTGCTGTTCACTTAAAGGATTACACATAATTCAGTTAAATCTTACCCATTTTACTCAGTTGTTTTGAAATAGTGAAATTATAGCAGCAACATAGTGTCTGTTCCCAGATGTGACAGCATTTCTATAACAACTATAGCATTCACAATTATCAAATTCAGCTTTTGGTTAAGCGTGCGAAAAGGCAATCTTACTTATGAACTACAATGGGAATAGCTCATATAAAGAGAATTCTGTGTAAAAACTGGTAGTTTTGATTTGAAATTAACACATTGCAGAATTGTTTATGTCAGACAGAAGGGAGGATGTGTGTGAATTGTTAGTTTTTTTGTTTAGAGGGGGGAAGCAAATTAATTCTCTAGTAGTCACAACAGCATTTTGGAACACAAGTTGGCCAAAAAAAGAACTTACGTTATTTGATGGACAAAAATATGTTTCCACAGGTATTTCAAGTCTACTAAAATTAGCTCTATATTTAAGTATTTTAAGCTGAATTAGTAGCCTTTACTCTCCCATGCTATTTGTTGAAAATTCTCTCCACTTCCATTTGGTCAAAGAATGCAAAAATAAAAACAAAAAACAAACAAACAAAACCAAAACCCAAGCCACCGACCTGGGCCTTCACATCTTCATCTGCATTGCTCCTGCAAAAAGGCAGAGTGAAACAGCACAGTTTGTTCAATTGCCCAGGGTGCAGTACTTGTTGATTTTGTACTCGTATTGCCAGGCAATGCAGAGTTCACTGAATGTCTCTTAACTTATGAATGTCACTGCACTCTAGGCTCAAAGGAAGTTGTTTATGACCAAAATATATAGGCAGTGAAGCCTTCATGTGCATGATACTCAGAAGGAGAAATCTGGGAATGACAAGCTGACATAGAACATTTGTTACCATAATAATAAGAGACCATACTCTGGTTTTGTGGTCTGATGCAGGCAGAATATTTTCTATGAACTTCACAACTTCCCTCCTTAATTTTCCCTGTATTTGAAGTGGGAGCAATGTCTCACTGCTTTAAGCAGAATGGAAGAGCTAGCAGGGTGTTTGTAAAGCAATACAGAAGAAGCACAGCCAATAGAAAGTCAAGTTAAATAGCTATACTGAAAATGAAATAGAAATCTTCAGGAAGATGTCCAAGAAAAAACATCTGGCAAAGGAGGCATGGGAGGCCTGACAGAAGGAACAGAAAAACAGGATTATTGGTTTGTTTTTCCCTTTGTAGCTCAAACCGACATGTCAGATGCAATGCAATCTGTTGTTTGTGCAGGAAAAATTGGGGGAAGAGACTGGGAACGTCCGAACTAAAAAGCGTCAAAAAAATTAGCTGTGCTGTGCCAAGAAGTAGATGGAGTGTGAGGATGGAAGCACAGGGATGCATGGGAGGATCTGGCATTGAGCCAATCTCCTAGGACAGGGCTACTGTGAGAGAAGATCCGGGCTGGGCTGCTGTGCTCATGGGCAGATGGAAATAGCTTTATGGGTCTCTACAGGGAAGTGAAAAAATGTGGCAGAATGTCTAACATGCATCAGCTCAACTTAATAATATCGTGGTGCATCAGTGAAAAGAGCTTCCAGAGATTGTAGAGATTTGATTTGTTCAAGTCTGTGAAAAAATTGCCTTTTCCTTGGGCTTTCTGTTCTTACTTCATTTTCAGCTTCACTCTTTCCTTTTTGTCTCATATTTCTGAATTTTTCCGGTACTGTCTTAGTCTTCTTCTGTCCTATTCCTATTTTTCTCTTTTCTCCATTCACTTGTTTATTTCTTCTTTGCATTCCACAGTGCAGCTATGCACTGATTTTCCCAAAGCCTTGCTGTGTGTTGTTTCTTCAGTAAATAATAGCAGTGATAGCTGTTCAGCTGTGGTGCTCCTCTCCAGTTCTCTTGCCTAGAGGTAATATTCCTGTTCAGAGAACTGAAACCAAACTGATGTCCCAAAACTTGCAGCTACATACAAACAGAGACTTCATTAACAAAAAACTGACAATTAATATAAAAAAAAATAAATAAATTATGCAGACAGTGAATTACAAGGCAGAATATCCTGCCTGATGAGCCAAAGACTTAGTAACTTAGCTCTAAGAAAGATATAGTCTTTTGCAGGTGTCAGGAGGACAGGTGATAAGACTGATCTGTGCAGAGCAGGAGAATCCCTAGGAGATGGAAAGAGCAACAAAACATCAAGCAGTGTCCAAGTCTTGGGCATAGAGTTAATTTTCGTCAAGGTGGCTGGTGTGGGGCCGTGTTTTGGACTTGTGCTGAAACAGTGTTGATAACACAGGGGTATTTTGGTTATTGCTGAGCAGCCATTGCACATCATCAAGGCTTCTTCTGCTCCTCACATCACCCTGGCAGCAAATTTGGATAACTTTTCAAAACAGTGATGTTATTTAATCTAAACGGGATCCTTTCTCAATATTACCATCATATCATTTAATGTCAAGCAGGAGTTTTGCAGCACCTCCTCATCAAATACAAAAAAAAAGAACAGTTGACAATCAGTGAAATACAGAAAAATCAGTTAAGATGTTCTCATACAAAGAACCCAGTGTACTGCTTTTCAGGTGGGAATCATCTTGATAGACTCAAAGCTTATAGCCTGTAGTAGCTTTGTGGTGTGGCATCTTAAGTCTCATTAGCATCAATTGTACGTATAGTTCAAAGAGATAATATACACCAGAATATTGAAATTAATGTAAAGAAATACAAACCTCAGTGCAGGCAGGTGAAAATATTAAGGATTTTATTTGGCAACTGCTTTCTCATCTAGTTAACTACTCCATCACAGTGCATTTACCTATGTGCACGAGGGTTTACTGTGTCAGGCTCTAATTTTTGCAATTTTTTTTTTTTTTTTAATTCCATTCTCAGTTACAATAAACAATAAGTAAGGAGAATATCAGTAACATGTTGCATTTAATTAATGCCCTTAATTTGATGATTTTAAGGTCTTCATGGTCATGAATAAAGTAAATTAAAACAACAGTCTTGAAGTAAGTAATTTTGTGGTATAAGGAAGAAAATGAAACATGAGGAATGACATGAATGATCCAAGCTGAGTCAGTGCCTGACTGGGGCACAGAACCTGGAAACTTTGGGTTCTTTTTTTCTTCTAACCACTAAGCACATTATCTGACCTTGGTCACTTAGAGTGCTTTGCATGAGAAAAATCAAATAAAAAAAAAAACCCAACCAACCAACAACAACAGCAAAAAGCTACAGAAAGAAAATAATGAATCATGAATCAGAGAACTTTCAGATTGTGAGAGCTTGAGGAGATGGCCTTCTAAAGGTCTTTCTAGATACCTTTCCCAGGCAATCACAAAGAAAACCAGATGCAGCTATTCTCAAGAAAATATTGCAAGACTTCCACTGTGGTTTTGTACCTTGTTGTTCCAGAGATATTTCTAAAGCAAATTTCATGTAATAGTCAGAGGTGACTGTCTGTAAGGGAAGCTATGTGTTCACCCACACCTCCACGCTCCTTGAAGGTGCCCCCAGCTCTACACCTCACTCAAGATGAATGAAAAATAATCCACCAGGTCTTTAAAAAAAAAAAACTTTCAGATTTACCTTAAAATTGAACTTTACACACTGATGACTAAAGGATTTGCTTTCTGACTTACCCCAGTGCAGTGCATATTGCAATCAATACTGCCCTTCCTCTCAGCTGCAAAGCTAAGATTATGGTAATTTTTTTAATCAAGAAAAAAAATGAAATATTTTCTTCAGGTATTTCCTAATATTCTTAGAAAAAAGAAAATAATGAAAAGGGAGAAAAATGATAATGAAATGACAAAATGACACTATATCTCTATCATAGAAAGATGACATTGACATTCAATTATTTACCTCTGTGACTTGAGCTTGAGATACTGTGCTTTTCTCAGAGCAATAAGAAGTAATGAAACAGGTTCAATAATCAACAATAAAATTATCAGCTTCAAATCTGGTAATTCTCTGTTGGTGTAAAATGTACACATGCTCACCCAGCTACAGGTACATATTTCTTCATGTGGCTGATTTTATAACATTCACATTTAGGTTTTTTGATGGATGATTTTGGGCCTGTTGTATTTTGTGATTACAGGAGAACTGATCTGAAAGATGAAGATGTTTTCCTCAGCAAGCATTCATTCTGTCACACTGGGAGTGAGAGCTCAGTTTTTGTGCCTGGAGTATTCTGTCTTAATATGTATCTGAAGAGGCTCAAAGGATTCAAGCAAGGTCAAGCCAAACTGAAGAGGACAGCAGAGCATCATAAAGAAAAGAAGAGAAAAACAGAAGCAAAAGAAACTTGGAAAATTTCCCCTCTTTTGGTTACAAACCAGTAAATCCAGGAAAAGTGATGATTTACATGAACTTATGCTAAATGCGCTCCAGAAAAGAGAAGAATGCGTGATCTGAGGTGCTGTCAGCAAAATATCTTTCTTTTATCCTTTTGATTACTGATATTTTCATCTGAGATTGAAAGCATACATTCTCCTCTACACTGAACTTGTTTTTGTAATTCTGTGCGGAGTTCTTTGACCAAAGTGTTCTTAACATGCAGGTGAGAAAGGGGAACTTAATGGTGACCTGCCTGGAAACAACTATGGTTAGTAGGACCACTGCTAGGACCTGGCACAGGAAAAGCAATAGTCTTTGATTTCTCAAAGGTTGTTTTTCTTCTACTACTGCTTATCTCATGTTGTGACCTGATGGGAAATGTGGCTGTCTGCCTTGCAGTGCCTGAGCTCCTTTCCCTCTTTTTTCATTTTTTTGAGTTTCTCCATGTAGTTACAGCTCCATCACTTTTATATCCATCTACCTGCTGAGCTCAGATCCAGGTTTGACACTCTCAGAAGCTTTACCACAAAGCCTTCAGACCTCTGAGATCTGAATTTGTCCTGTTTCCAGGCTGTACACTATACACAGACATTGATAATGCATGCCAATGAAGTTCTACATTGTTTGTAAAATGTACAGTCTCAGGACTCTGTAACTTCTGATCTTGCTTAATGGAAAACATTACACTGAAGTTGACCTTCTGATTGAATGCAATTCTGCTCTTAACATGTCTTTCTCATTTGTATTGCTCAAGGAAATCTTGTTCTCTGTGACATTAGGTTTTATCTGTGCCATCAATCTCTAGCAGAAAGACATACAGAAACTCCGCTTAAGATGTAAATTTTAAAATTATTATTATTATTAATGCTGAACATAACCACTTCATCTTTGTAGTTCATTATTTTCAGAATTCATCTGTTAATTTTTCTGGAACTTGAGAAAAATGTAGTTTTAATGTCTTATTTAACGAACTGTGGTTTGCACCATAATGGAATAGCAAACGACTGTCAGATCACAGATAATATGCCATCTGTGATGTTACAATGAGTTGTTGGACCAAATATTCTGGTATAAGTCAGTGCAATCTAATTTATATAAGCAGAGCCTTTCAATGAAACTTAAAATAAAATATCCATCCACTCAAATTATCTCTTCCTTCTTCTGATTCCAGGGCCAAAGTGCAGATTTCAGAAATTGTATTAAAACTTCTGGGAGTGTGAAAGCACTACAGCAGGAAAGCAAGCAAACAAACAAATCAAACCAAACTTTTTAAAAGAAGTTCACATATACCTTAAAATTTTTTTCCTGCTTTTTAAATTTTTTTTTGTGTTTTGTCTACCTGTAAACAGAGGTAGACAAAATTTAACCATTCAGTCTGTAGCAGAATTTTTATCTTCAGTCCTCCAAATTTAATGCATGAACTTTTCACTGACCGATTTTCATGAGTCTTCTCATTTTTCAGTGTGCTAAAGATTCTCAGGGACAGGCAGGGAGATTGCTGTGGACAGCAGGTGGTTGAGACAACCCACAGACCTCGCAATCCCTCTGATGATGGAGACGTAACATGGCCAGATTCTCACCAGACACGTGAGGACAGAAAGAAAATTTTGATAAGTGTTAGAGGCACTTCCAGTCCCTGGGCATGAGAGTACATGGCTTTGCAGTGCCAGCCTGGGATGTTATATGACCTGTCTCTGCTGTAACATTTTCCACACTGTGTTGAAATCATGTGGGGGTCACAATTATTGCCATCATCAGGCACTGACAAGGGTAAGCATAATGTGAATGCTGTGACTGAGAGAGCAGCACAAGTGTGTTCAAAACTTTCCCAAATTCTACACTTTATAACAAACTAAAAAATATTTTAAAACTCCAGTAATTCTATGGGGCTGTGGGGGGTAAGCTAATCTAGGACCTTTTCAAAAGACCCAGCAATAATTACAATAGTTACAGGTACACCCACAGTCTTCTTAACACTTGTCAGCAATAGAAGATCTGGACTGAGAAGGTGAGAACTGAAACTGCCATTTTTATCCTCTGAAAACAAAAAATAGCTTTGACCTTGCAGTGCATCAGCACAAACAGGTCTGCTCACATCCAAGCACTCAGGAATATACTGCCAGCACTCAATCACTGTTTGGAAAACAGGCAGCTTTGGGAAAAAAAGGATTGGAAAATTTTTCCACAATGTTTGGGAATGCTTGGCATGCAGAAAACCCCTGCTGGCTTCCTGCCTCTCTGCCTGGGAGACAGAGCACAGAACTGCAGATTGTGCTGATAGCATCGTAATGTGTTAATTTTGCTGCTGCTTTGAGTCAAAGCGAGAGAAAGACAGGAGGGACCTTTTACTGCTCCCTTTGAAGCCCACAACAGATTTTCCTTCAATGGCGAAGTGTCAGAACCTATGCTTGACCAAACAATTTTGCATTTCTGCAGCAGACTGCATTTGTCTAAATGTTCTTATCTGAACCATAGGTCCCAGCCATAATCCCATGAAAGAGTTCTATCCTCAGACAGAAAGGACATCGGTTATGTTAACTGGAAAAGTAAACTCCAGCCTTGAACACCATGCTCACCCTGGCTATAAGCACAAACTGGATCATGTCTATATACAAGGTACGTGCGTGCCCCTGTGGTGCCTCCCCATTTGTGGCAGGAAGGATCAAGGAAAAAGCTGTAAAGAAGAAAGCCTTTACAACATCCACCACCAACTCTTCAAACAGTTTGGACCCGTTTCCGGTCTCACTGACATAGGCAAGCAAGATGGGAGCACTGGGAAAAAGTAGCAGTCCATTTTTAAGCTCAAAAGCATTAAGAGGGATATGGCACTGAAATTAAAAATAATATATGATTTCTGCCCTCAGTAAATGCATGCTTTTGTACCAGGGAGATTAAATTTAAACAGTCACAAATAAACATTTATAGAACAACAAAGTGTGCTTATTCTTACAAGGCTGTAAGAGACAGCATACTGTAAAAGGGATCTATAAGCCAGAGCTGCAGTGATATTGATTTTTCTGGTGATAACAGTACTCAAGCAAATAAACCATAGGGCTTTGAGAGCACATCCAAGATATGCATTACTGCTTAAGGCACTTAGATGAGATGGGAAATGAGCCTGCTGGAGCTATTCCATATCTGAACAAGATGCAAAGTAGTAGTGTTTGCAAGATGCTTGTGTGCACAGAGCTAACAAACACAATCAGGAAGCAGGAGGCTCTATTGCATGTTTTCACAATACATGTCGTACACATTCCTCTCTTTCATGATGTGATAAACTGTTTGTTTGTATCCACAGATATGCGTACTGTAAAACAATCAGCAAAGGACTGCATTGCAAAGCAGGTTGTCACTGCTGATTCTCCAAGCTTTCAGAGACCTCTGTTTTGACCATATTGCTGCTGTTTGTCCTTCTAAAATACATGTGGCAATATCGCAAGTATTAGAGCAGGAAGAAAGAAATATGGCTAAAGCGGAATTTTAACTGTGTCAATTCTTACTCTAAGCAGAGCAGGTGTTAGACATCTGCAGCCTGGACATTGAAGCACTGCACCCTTCCCCTTCCTCTCTTAACAACGTGCAACTCACAGTGTTATCTAGTGGCCTTGCACTCTTCTGCAGCCTACAGTCCTATGTTGTGTCTAGAACACATGTAGAGTTTCTCTCAGCCTTTTCCCGTTATTAAAAAAATACCAGTCACAAGTCAATTTTATTTTGCTTTTTATCCCAATTTCACGCAACTTTACAGACAATTGTTAAACCTTACAAATCTCGTACGAGAAAATGTGTTTGTGCATTTTGTCAAGATGAAAACACAAGGACACAGAGGTTAAATGACCAAATTTAAAACATACTAGAAAAGCAATGGCAGCACCAAGAATAAAACAAAAAGCAAAGAAGACTTTTCTCAGCAGTCATCTTGTACCAGCCATTGTACTATAGAGTCTTCATCACTGCCCTTAAATACAAGGCATAGAATTATACAACTGCTTCCACTGATGCTCTACAATTAACAACATTTTTCCATGCAGATATGAATATAATTTTTCAGTGCAGATTATTCCCAGTCTGTAACAAGTGTTTCTAAAATCCTCAAGTGAGTCTCCAGTATTTTGTGCTTTGAAAGCAATGTGTTCAACAAATTTTACTTTATGATCAGGGATAATTTTTTTTTTTTCCAGCTAAGATATTGGGATAAACAGAAAAGATGACCTTCTTCTTAAGGGAAGTCTAGTAAGGACAATAATTTTCTTAAATTATTGTCATGCAAGTTGAACACTAGGGGTCATATTTAGATAACCACTGACATACTGCAGAGCGCATTCTGGAGAAAAACAACCACTCACTTATCAATGACCCATGAATTTTAAACAATTTCCAGAGGAGCAGCAGTGACTTTCATAGTATACAGTGCAATAGCTGGTTTGCTGTGAAGTGCTAGGTTGACTCCTCTATTTCTATATTTTTGACAGGAGCTGGGAAGCAAAATGGGAAATCTTTCAACATGCTCACAGCATCAGACAAGCTCTATCTTTCTCCCTAACAGGGACTGCCCCTGTGCAGGTATTTCAGTGCTGTCGTTTTGTATTTTCAGTACAACAATACTTCTAGCTCAGGAAGAGGAGGGCACAAAGTTTTTGTTCTTGGGACAAAGTGCTCTGGGGAAAGCTGCGAAGTTCATTTAGGAGTCAGAATCAGAGGCAGAAGCACTTGTGTTTTCACCAATTTTACTAAGCTTTTGCATACTTACACATTTCCTGTAGTTAGCTTTCACCACCAGAGAACCGGCTGGAGCAAAGTACCTTCATGTTACTTTTCCATCATTCTCACAGTAGTGGGAAGAGACAGCAAGGAGATACCTGCATTTATGGAAGTGGAGCTCTACCAGTGTTCAGACACAGAGGTGTTCCCATGCATCGAGCAAGAAAGTGAGAAGCGGCCTGGTGCACATCTTTGCATTCCAGCTGTGTCCAGCTGTGCCATGGCTCCCCAAAGGCTGCAGAAGCCTTGTGAGCTCATGCTGTTATGGGTTGTCAGAATTCCGGGTAGACCTCAACTTGAAGCATTGTGCTGCTGCTGTTCCAAGAGTCATCTCGGCTGTAACACATTTTTGCCCTCATGGCTCGCTTGTTTCCTGTGTTATAATTTCCACGACATAGTTATCCAGTCACCTTAAAAGTCTTAAGTACTGGTGTTTCCAGCTTTTCCTTTTGAAGATTATTTCACAATTCAAAATGTCTTGACGTCACAGAGGTATTCCTGACATCCATCTTAAAACTTCCTTCTCTTAATTTCATCTCACTATTCCTAAATAAATACCCATACAAAAAACTCCTTCCCACAACTAGAGCCAGACTATGGCTGATCTTTCATGCACATGCAAGCTGAAGAAGAAAAAGAGAACCTGAATTTCCCCTTGCCTGTAAGATAAATGCAAAACTATCACCAAGAAAGACTCTAAACAATATTCTTTCAAATTTGAATCATAAATTTATACAGTTTGAACTCAGATGCTGCAGAAAATGTGAAACGGAACTGAAAATAAATAAGCAGTTCAAGACAAATAGAAGGTCTAAGGTTTTTTAAAAGCCTTTACTGCTCTTTCATGCTAAATACGTGATGTATCAAACATGTTTTTCAATCTCTCTTTGAAAATGGAATGCCACTTATATATCCCCTCTGTTTTGTGGAGCTTCTTGTGAAACTCCCTGACCAGTACAACAACTTCCTGAAGTGGTTAACAAGTTATTCCAAAGCCTTGTTGCTGATAACTTAGTAGTAACAGTTCATCCATTGAAGCAAGGATTTGCACTCAGGCAAGGTGGTAAAAAATACTGGATTCAGAGCTTTGACTAAAAGTCATGAGCACTTTGCCCAATAGTAAGAGATTACTCCATGTTGTTCTGGTTAAATTCTGATTTACTTCTACTGCCTTTTCAAGTTTCAAATTGAAAGGGCTGGTTTTTAATACCCCTTCTCAAAAATGACTGTATTGTGTTTCTAGTACACAGCAGCTGGTTTAGTTACACATATTGCAGACACTGAGCCTCAACACTGAGTGGAATCATGGTTGAGATACTTCAACCTCTAAATACCCCACAGGAAATCAAAAAGTTCAATTAATATAGAAATTTAGCAGTATAGACACTATTTGTTAAAATGTGTAGTTGTTCACAAAGTTTGCTCTTCAGAAACCCATGTTATTCCATATATCACATTTATCTCAGATTCAATTGCAGAACAGTCAGAATTATATTAACTGAGACTCAAAAGGACTTAAGTCAACTGGACAACAGTCAAAACCCTACAGAAGTAAAAAGAACCTTAAAAAAATGCTCTGATTCAAATGAAATGACAAACATTTATAATAACCTTGTTTTCTTTAAGATCTCTGGGGAGACAGCAGTCTTAAAAAAAATGACTGATTTTAAAAAGCAAACCAAACACCAACTATTAAGTCTTAGGTCTCTTAACTGGAATACCAAAAAATTATGTTATTTTTATTCTTTTTTTGCTGCTTGGGACAGAGAAGATCCACACAACTAATTTCTGAAATGTAGTTTTTACTGCATCATGCATGGATGGATTTGTGTGTTTGTTTCCAACCCTTAGTCATGCCAAAGGGTGCTGGGTAACTATCCCTCTTCCAATTCATCTCAACAGGGTGGATTTTATCTGGGGACAGTCAGTATGATGCTGACTCTGATTTCAGGGTGGATGAGGAGAGCACATGTCTGGATCATGGCCATCATCACTAGGGATGAGCCCTTCTGTGGATTTCAAGTGGAAGGCCTGCTCTCTGCTCTGCCAATTGGAAAGGGCCTTGTCTGGAGTAAAGCCAATCAGGTAGTGAAATTTAAAAAAAAAAATTAAAAATCTGTTTTCTTAGAGGCCTAAAGACACTTTGTGTGCAAAACAGGTCTAGTAATAGCATAATTATACATGAACATGTTTTTTTTCCCTTAGGTGCAATGTGACAAGATTATTTTATTGAACATTTAAGTTTACTTTAGCATAAATAATTCCCATAATCAGATAAAGACTATAAGAAGAGGATAAATATTAAACTACAGAGTTTCTATCCAATAGCAATAGAGCTCTATTTTTATAAAATGTGTAGCTTTGGGACAAAATAAACACCTGATGTACTAAAGTAAGGCAAATGGGGCAACTCATCTAAGGCATGTCAGAATCTGGATGGACTAGCACAAGGCTCTTATGCTTGACTCTTAGACACACCTTTACTTGATACGTTTTTAAATTGTACTAGGAAATCACATAAATATTAAATTTAGAATTTCAAATCACAAGTTGGACACCTTTTAAAAAGCTGGTGAGAAGATTCAGCTTGGGAACAGATTATGCAAAACACTGAAGCACGGTCATATGCTTTGACAATGAAGAGAGACTCATGTTCAGAATACTGTCTTCACTCTTTGACTCTTCAAATCACAGTTTTCCTGGTTGGGAATAGAAGAGGCCTCTACAAAGCATGGGGCTGAACATCCTCACTTCTTCTTTTTATTGAGGATCAGTGAATTCAGCACCTTGCAAGAACTGAGTTATGTTTGAGGAACTACAGTGCTGTGTTTTGCTGTAATTTGCTGTAAAGCTGAGAAAATATTCCCTCAGTAAGTTGTAGCTGGAGAATTATTTGCACACTGAAAGTAAAATTTTGATACTGTAAGAGCTGGGCCTATATGCTGCAATCTACCTATCTAGGGTTTTATCTAAAACACATAAATAAAATCTACTGATTCTTGGGGGAATGCCCCCCAAGTACATCTAAACCAAATATTATTGTTCTGCTGTAGCAAAAAAGGACATAAAAGTAGGAAGTCTATTCTATGGTCTGTCCCAAGACAGATAGCAGCAAACCAGCAAGACAGCTCATGAAAGGGAGAACTAAAGACCACTTCACTCTAGCCTTGCCTAAGGGAAAGAGAGGGTGGGACTCCCTGGCTGTCCCAGGGGCACTCTTTGCTGTAGATGCAGAGCTGTTGATCCAAGCACTCTGCAGGACTGCCAGGTGGCCTTAGGATGAGAAGCTAAAACATAACCTCTCCATTTTCATCCCAATACACCTTTCAGGAGGTGGTTGATCCATGCATCTGTGGCTTCATGACATGACATTTTGGTGGCAGAGCCTGCTCAAGATGTTGCAGACCTTATTTCCCCACCCTACATGCATCCTGTGTGTCAGTGCTGCAGTTTCAGAGTCACCTGGCAAATTGAGACTATTCCTTTAGTTTGGGATGGATGAATCATTGTTCCAGGCATGACTTTTAAACACACATGCTCTGCACCTCTGACTTCCAGCCCAAAGTACTGCAAGTCTGTCCTAAATTTTCATTTCCTCTGTTACCAATAGCTCATTCCTGCACCATTGCAGCCCAGATGAAAGAATGACCACTAGCATGGGGGAGCCTGCTAGGGAGGCCATTGACATACAGCAGGTTCTCTTATGCTCTTCTTCATATTCCAATGGGTCCTAGGGCATAGAGACATTTTAGGGCAAGATGGAGAGGGAAGTGAGACAGCTATGAAAAAAGTGAGGGTTCTTGTGGATTCAGTTTCTTCTTTGAGCTGTGATCAATTTCTAGGATGCTTCATAAGACAATTGGAGCTTATCTAAAGCAACATACGCTCCCTAGAGATGTGTTCACACTGTCTAATTTTAGACATCTAATGCATGTTCTCTGTCTAGCCTTCTGCACGGTCCTGTCTCTTTCTCCATTAACTCTGTAGGAGCTCAGGCACCCAGGCTCTTCCCAAGCTCTTCTGCATTGTCTCCTGCAGTTACAAGTCCAAAGTGATCCAAAATACACAGACCATACATTTTCAGAAGTTCCACTCTCTTGAACTCCAGCAGCAGGAGCTGCTAGCTGGTGCAGGGAGCAAAAAGCCCCCAGAATTTCTTCTCCTGATGGACCAGCCCCTGTGGAGGGGGAATGACTGGGGCATGAGGATATCTCCCCATTAGCAAGCGCTGCTGTGTGCTTGCACCTGTGTGTTCTTTTTAGGTACTCAAAACACATGGAAGAGACCTTGTTGACATCAATGGCCATTCCTGAGCTTCTTCTATCTTCCAAGGGAACAGCAAAGGGACTTGTGAGGCTAAGGTTGTTATATCAAAGATATACAGGATGAAATAAAAAACCTACAAAAGGAACATTTTTTGTCTTTTTCAAGAATGTGTGATACTTTTATGAAGCATTTATCTCCCACTTTATTCTGAATAGGTTGTGATCTGTCTTGCAGTTGCAAAATGCTTCAAATCTTATCCTTCAGTGACAATGTGTTGATGTAAAACTGAGATGCACCAGAGACTGAACGCTGTTCGCTTAGAAGGTTGGGAAGAAAATGGTAGGTTATAGAAGCAACCTTCATAGGTTATAGTAAGCAAATGGTTATTGATAACACATAGATGATCTTCATGTGATTACCTCTCCATGTATCTGTTTCAATGGCAGCTGTTGGCAAGGAAGATAAAAAGGAAATATATAATTCGAGCATACATGGGAGGATTAAAAGAAAAGAGAAGACAAGATTTTAATAATCTATTAGCTGTCTTCTTTATTACTGCATTAAAGAAGTTTTAAGACACAGACGGCTTCTTCAGGAATATTTGGGAATGCTGCAACACTGTTGCATGAGTGGTAACTTCTCAGAAGGGATATTCTGGCAGTGTGCTCATGCAGAATGATCAACAGCAGAGTTGTATCAGGATATGCTTATGTTGTATGAAGCAAAGCAAGCAGCCCTGATGAACCCATGGTGAACGTAGAGCTGAAGAAATCCTAGGAACAAGACTTCTAGTTTAGTCTGAGGTTTTTCCTGTAAGTGATTTTTTTCCTGTGCTTTAAATCTTAATGAAATGCTTTTTGGCAAAACAATAGCAATCTCAACAAAAGTGTTTTGTGAAAATAAAAAAGAGTATGGTCTGAAAACAAATCCATTTAAACTTTTGGGAGAGAAAATGTAACAAACCTAAGAAGTCTGCTTTTCTTTTCCCCTAATTATTCTTGGCTACATATTGTAGCATCCAATTTTATTTATTGATAACAGTTTTGAACTACTGTAAGCTTATGTGTCAATCCATATGCTCTATCACACTCAATTAGTTTACATTTTGACTACTGGCAGTAGTCTTTAATACATGTATGGGGCCTAACATAATTATCTTCAGTTATGTTTAAGTCTTACAGAACTCAATAGAAGCCTCAAATGAATGAGGACTTCAAGAGTGCTTTCTCTGTCCAGTATTTCGATGAGCAAAACAAACCTCAAAATATAAGAAAATCCAAATCCAAAATAAAGAAACACACAGCCTCAAACTCCTAAATCTCACTTCCTTCCTTCCTT
>VYXF01007880.1:0-12768 GCA_013397295.1 Polioptila caerulea | reverse complement strand
GGCGAGGCCCCGCCCCCGCGCCCCTCAGAGCGCGGCCATGGCGTACGGCGGCCTGGCGGTGCCCATCATCGTCATGAGCGTGTTCTGGGGGGTGGTCGGCGGCGTCCTGCCCTGGCTCGTACCCAAGGGGCCGAACCGCGGGTGAGTGACCGGGGGGCGGCGGGCACCGGGCACCTTCCCTTCCGTGCCCCGTGGGTGTGTGGGGAGGCCCGGCGGCCCCGCAGCCCTGAGGCGGTTCAGGGCCCGCGGGCTCCCGGCGCGGCGCTGGCGCAGCACGGCCGGGCCCGGGCCGGGCCGAGGTGCGGCGGAACAGCCGCCCCTGGGGCTGCCAGAGCCGGGCGGTGCCCCTGGAGCCCCTCGCGGGTTTGGGTTCCCCCTGAGGCCCTGGCACAGAGTGCCCAGAGCAGCTGTGGCTGCCCCTGCATCCCTGGCAGTGCCCAAGGCCAGGCTGGACGACGCTTGGAGCTCCCTGGGACAGTGGAAGGTGGCCCTGCCCATGGCAGGGAGTGGAACGAGATGAGATTTAAGGTCTTTTCCAACCCAAACCGTCCTGTGAAACCTCTGCAGACAGAACGTCATGTGTTAAGGTGGTTCATTGTCAGGCGGTATTTGAGCAACAGCTTCCTCTTTCTTTCCTTACTTGACCTTCCCTAACTTACTCCACCGTCCTCTGGTTTCCCGCTGGGTGAGACTGGAAAGGCTGCAGGAGTGCATCTCAGTTCTGGGTTAAATGTGTGCTGCTGCCCTTGTACCTGAGGACAACAGCAGGGCTTCTAAGCTCAGGCTATTCCTGCACTGGTTGTGGCTGCTCAGATTAAAAAGCAGACAAATTTTTCTCTTTCTCTTTTCTCTAGGAGATAATGGCTTCCTAATCTCTCTTCCTCTCTCTGACACTCCCTCTACTCCACAGGTACCACCTGTCTTTTCTCTCAGTTCTTTATCTAAACCCTCTGATATTTCCTGCCTCACTTTCCAGCCCGATGTGTGTTTTGTGCCTGTCCTCAGAAATACCTTGGAGAAGTGGCTTCCATGGAAGTGTGGGAATTCTGTGCCTCACCAACAGGAGTTACTGACCTACCATGGGGTTTTGTTACTCAAAACAAAGTTGGGAGAGGAGATACATAAGATGGAAATGCCTTTTTGTAATTTAAAAAGAGAAAAAAAAATGCTCCACTTTGCCACTGCGTTCCATGAGCTGCAGAGATCACTGGTAGAAGATCTCATTTCCTCACCCCCCATTTCAAACCCATCTGTGTGTGTAGCTGCAGTTTTACAATTTTCAATTACCAGAGCTTGGTTCTTCCTTCTTTTCAGCTTTCCAGTGGTTTCTGACACAGTTGTGTTTCACCCAGAAAGGAAAATGTTACACTACAGCTTTGAGGTTTTATTTCGAATTCAGTTTGTAAACCCCTCACTCATACAAAATTAAAATTTTTGATTTGATAAAATTCTCTTTAAGTAGAATTCTGCAAGTGGAGAAAACATTTATTGTTTTCTCCACTTTATTGTGTGCCTCCAGCCTGAGNTGTGTTTCACCCAGAAAGGAAAATTTTACAGCTTTGAGGTTTTATTTCGTATTCAGTTTGTAAACCCCTCACTCATACAAAATTAAAATTTTTGATTTGATAAAATTCTCTTTAAGTAGAATTCTGCAAGTGGAGAAAACATTTATTGTTTTCTCCACTTTATTATGTGCCTCCAGCCTGAGTGGTTCACTGGTGTGAAGGACACTGCATCAGATTTTGCTGCTGTTCCCAGTGATTTTTGTTCAATCCAGCTGTAAACTGTTTGGCAGAGCTGTGTCAGTGCTGCAGACCTGAGCCTCTGCAGTTTGCTCAGCTGGAAGAAGCCAGAACATTCATGTTGAGTCACCTTCCATGTGATCAAAGTTAAACTTGTCCTTGTTTGCTGTGGGTTTTCTCCCTGAGGACCTTGTGGTCAGTCACAACCCCAGCCCTGATGACATTTCTCCTTCTCTTGGCAGGGTGATCAACACCATGCTGGTGACCTGTGCTGTTTGCTGCTACCTGTTGTAAGTACCAACAATGTCCTGCCTCACGAGCAAGGCCTGCTCCTGTTGGCATCACAAGTTCCTTTTTTACAGCCTCAGAGCAGTTAGAAGCCTTTTGAATGTGTCACAGGGATTGAGACACCTTCTTTGATGGCTCTTGGAGTTCTAAAGGCCTTCAGTGTGCTGAAGAAATTGTCCCATTGGAGAAAGCTGAGTTAAAAGGAACCTGAATTCCTCTTGTTGTCCCCTGACACAGAATTCTGAGCTGTCCTCTGCATGGACTTGTCCAGTTCACTGCCTCAATTGCTCACAAGTATAATGACACTTGGCCAATTCCAAGATTTTCCTGGTTCTAAGGCTTTTTTTGCATTTTCCTTTCCACTTTATATTTAATTCTGAGCTAATACAAATTCAAACCCACTGAACAGTTTGGCTTTTAGTTTCCTTGAATATATTCTCAAAATCTGGTGGAGTGGTGGGTGGCAAAGCTGCTGCCTGGTGTTTTTTTAGGGAGACTTTGATATATTAAGATAATTTCTGTCTAAATGCACAGTGTATTTTGAGGCTGCCTCCTTTCTGTAGGAGATTTAGTAGCAATAACAAAGTGACTTGTTGGGAGCTCTTTATAGAAAGTTTTTTTATCAGGATTTAAGCCAGCTGTAGCTGGAGGCTGCAAGACAAAGCTTGCTTGTGTTTTTCTCTCTCTCTTCAAGACTGTAGAGACTGATCTTATTAAAAACAACCAAACTTCTGTGCAGAAATAACTTGGAAAGAATTTGTTATGGAGGGTGAAGTGGTAAAAGTCTGGTTTGATCTTAAAGGTTGTTATAAAATTATTTGGAGTTCCATTCAAACCTGAGTAGTATTTGTACTTTCTTGAACTATTGAGGCATTTTTTATGCTAATCAAAGGAATTTAATCTCAATATTTAGAGAAATGCATCTCTAAATATTGAGATAAATATCTAAATATCTGAATATCTCTAAATATCTCTAAATATCTGAATATCTCTAAATATCTAATGTTGAGTTAGACTGTAGCACAACTTAGGTTTGGTTTATGTTGATAGTGTGATATTCAGGGTTAATATCAGTTTATACTCAAGAAAATTTATTTCTATTCAGAGTATTTGATATGTGAACTCCTGAAAATTCACTCTTACTTAACTGTAAAAGTCCAGTTTTTATGTAAAAGTCCAGGTTTTTTTGTGGNTAGACTGTAGCACAACTTAGGTTTGGTTTATGTTGATAGTGTGATATTCAGGGTTAATATCAGTTTATACTCAAGAAAATTTATTTCTATTCAGAGTATTTGATATGTGAACTCCTAAAAATTCACTCTTGCTTAACTGTAAAAATCCAGCAAACTTGAATCTGTTTTGTATCCACAGAAGGTTTTAAATTTAAGTTTTGCTGAGTGAATATAGAAATTTGAGAATTAGTGCAAGCAGCTTGAATTTGGGATTGAAATTTGGGAATCTCAGTGCTAGGGAGGACTCCTTGCCCTGCACAGGGGAAGTTTGTGGCAGCAGTCTCATAATAGCTCCCAAATGTTTGGCTAAGAAAAGGCAATTTTGGGTTGATTTTTTTCTGGGTTGCAGTAAGTTCCACTAAGTTGGGTGCTTTTTAATTAGGAGGAGGGTTGAGCTTTGTTTTGGTTCTGTTTAAATTTAAAGTTCTCACCTTTTTTTCCTCCAGAAATAATGTCCCACTCTTCTAAACCCCTTGAGGTTTTTTTGTCATTGTCCCTTTTTTGTTTGGAGAGAGCTTTCCTTGAAACAAAGGCCCTGTGGCATCTGCAGCATCCTCTGGATTGTGATGTGAAATGGATTTGTTGTAGAATTTCTTAACTTTGGCTGCATTCTGTGAACTCTGCAAATGTGCAGAGGTGTTTGACTTGTAGGTTTAATTGGTTATTTTAATCTAAACAGATCCATTATAAAGCCTGCTGTCATTAACATGTTTTATAAACTGATCTTGCATGGCCAGAGGTTCTTTGGTAGTTTTGTGGGCTCTAGCTTGTTTTCTGAATTTCCTTTGGCTTTCTCCAGTTATTCTTTAAAAAAAGGAAAAAAGAAAGCAAAATCTTAGGATGTTTTCAACCCTTGGTAGTTGTACCCAACCACATAAATTGCATTTGTAGTGTCTGCCTGCCAGAATGCAACAAAAAGCAGATTTTTCTCCTCATGTTCCCAGACAGAATTTGCCTCATCACACAGTCTTTCTTTTTTTAAATTTGCTCATTTATCCTGTATAAAATTGTACAACAGCCCTGGTTGGAAAGGCCCTCAAAAGATCTGGTCCAACCTTTTTCCCTCTGTTTTATTCAAACATGTGGAAGTTTATTGTTCTTGCATCATTTTCCTTTTGGAGGAGGAGGCACTGAAAACATTTAAGACCTAAATTTTGGGTGATTAAAGAAAGAGATGAATTTTTCATACCAATCTTGAAGGAAGCCCCAAGAATTGTTTCTGAGGAAATGTTTTCTTCATTGGCTGTGTTAGGATTGAAATGATTTATTTCTGCTGTCCCAGGTATTTGTGTGTCCTTAGCAGGTGGCTGCTGCTGTTCTGTGCTCCTTTAGTCTCTGCTAGACCTGATTGCTTATCTTTGAATTGTTTGAAAAAACAATTTCCTGTCTTCATTAAACACCACTTGATTGACAAATTGATTTTCACCAGCCTGAACTCGAAGTCAATCTCAACTCAAAGCTGTTTCTTCTGTGTTTAGATTGAACAGTCACAATTTTGAATAACCACATTGATTACATGGGATTCATTTGGTTGTTCTGTAGGAAGATATTTGCATCTAATTTGTGTACAGATCCTGTACCCAGCAGCCTTTTGAAGAAGAAACCATTCCCAGGAACCTCATGAAATCAAAGGCAAAGTCTAAGGAGTTGCTGCTGCAGGAATTAGAGGTTACACCATATTGTGAGGAACTGTCAGAGTCTAAATCTATTTTGCTGTGCTCCAAGCAGTTCCTGAACAGTGTCATCATGTCCTAACAGAGGCCTGGGTGCTTGTAAAATCCTATTATTTGCTACTGATTCCAGCAGGATTAAAATGTGGGTGCCCAAATTGACATTTAAACAGAGATAGCAGGACCTTAATTTGTAACACGAGCACAGACAGATGGCAATTGTGGTGGGAAGACCTTTTAAAAAATCTCTCTGGTACAACAGAAGGGACTTGAATTTCCTTGTGTGAGCTGGATAATGAACAGTAACTGTTCTAAGTGGGATCTGGTAGAATTTGGGGACCTGTGGGTGGCTCCAATGCCATACCTGCTTTTAGCAGCATTGCATCTTGGATGCAGAGGTTTGTTTGACTCTGACTGCTGCATTTTGTTGTGTGTTGCCACGCTGGATTATTGTCTAAAGCAGCATCACCTCAGCAAAACACAGGCAAAGCTTTTTCATGACTTACCTTGAATGCAAGGCAGCCTAAAAAGTGCCTTTGATAGCTCAGCCCTGGCCGAGCAGGGAGGAGCAGTGTGCTGCTGCCCTGGTGCCAGCCTGGCTCCGAGCTGGGGGAGCCAGCACAGCCCCAAGAAATGCCTTTGGAAACCTCCACACTGCTTTTCCCAGAGCCTGGGAGAGGCTTGGGATTCTGAACGTGCTCCCAGCTCCTCTAATTCACAGCCATGCTGGGCCTGAGCTCGGGGAGCAGCGAGAGGTGAGAGATTTGTGCTGGAGTTGTTTCCTGCTCTGCAGTGACAAAAGGAATAATGTGCTTTAACAGGCTTTTAGTGTTCTACCCTCCTCCCACTTGTGTTACTTCAGGATGCTGGAGGCAGATGGCACAGTGCTCTTTGGATCTGGCTGTTGGAGCTGAAAAATTAACCCTCACAAGAGAAATTCCGGGATGATTTAAGAACTAATTTGCTTTTCCCTTCAGTAGATGTAACACCGTGGTCTCAGAATACATTGTTGTCACTGCTTTGGACAGCAAAGTAGAAACGTGTCACCCTCAAGGTTTTTGGCTGCTCTCAGTGGTGTCTTGCTGATGTTTTAATTCCTTTGTAGAGCCTGCTACGTGTTCCAAGGCTTGTGTGACTGATGGACTGCTGCAGGCTCAGCTCCTTGTTGTAGCTGGAGTTGTACCCCGTGCAGAACTGCAAGGGGCTTTGCAAAGAAATATTGGTAAATGTGAAGAGGATTGATGTGTTTTCCTTAAGTGTGACCCACATCTTGTGCCCGTGGCTGTTGCAGGCGTTTTGCAGCCGACCTGCACTTGGTTTGCTGGTCAGAGCATCAAGGTTTGTGTGGAATTTTCCATGACTGCCTAAGCACTCTGATACATTTGTGGCAGCTCCCATTACAAAGCTGCTCTGCTTTTTCTCCTCCTTACAAAGCATTCTAGAAATAGCAGACAGATGAGCCAGGCTGTTCACTAAATGTGTTTATATAGTTGGTATTTAACATAGATTTAAATCCATGGAAGCATCCATTGCTTTTTCTGACTCTTGCAACGTTTACAAAGCAAATATATCTTTTAACAGTGGAATATTTATTTCTGTTTAGCTTTCCTGGATATTTTCCACAAACTGCATTCCTCTTGTTCTCAGTTCTGGCCATGGCTTCTGCAGTGTTAGTTTGTGCCCTGCTCCAGTGACAGGGCTGCTGTGCTGATGATCTGGGGTTTGTGGGGTTGGTTTTTGGTCTTTTTTGTATTCTTTTGTACCCTTTTGCTTCAGGTCCCTGTTTCCTGACCTCTGTGCCAGGTTTAAATTCACTTTTGTTTGGTCTCTCATAAATATACCAAGTCTGCAAGGGCAGCTTGTCTTGCTCTGGGAAGCAAATGAGAGAGAGGATGTTTCTGAGGTTGTTGTTTAAGGGATGCTTCAAAGGCACTGAAAAAGGGTCTGGCTCTTATGCTTCCATCTTCTGAGTCCCCAAATACCTGAGTTTCATGTGTCTCAAAACACTTTCCTGTCAAAGGAGAGCTGTGAGGGCAGTGCTGTCAGGTGGGTTTGTGTTGCTTTCAGTTGAGCAGGACAATTGTTTCAGCTGCAGAATGATTTGGTGCCAAACTTCATTGCTGGTGGCTGTTCCGTGTGCATGAGCTTGAGTAGAATTTTTATTTGAACCTAGACCTTCCTGAAACAGCCTTTTCCTCTCTGATAGTCCTCGTGTTTGGACAACCTTTCAGTTGTCACAAGCTGTCATTTGGCTGATTTGTCTCTCTTGGGTTGGGGGGTTGTCTTGCAGTTGGCTGATTGCAATTCTGGCTCAGCTCAACCCTCTCTTTGGGCCGCAGTTAAGCAATGAAACAATCTGGTACCTTAAATATCACTGGCCTTAAGGATGGCTGTGCTGTGCTGCCCTTCACTGCCAGGTGAGTATGGTCAGATCTGTTGAGACTTTTGGGCTGTTAAAGCTTTGGGAGACATGGAATGGTCATGTCAGCAGTGTGCTCAAACTGCTGTAGCTCTTTTGTAGGAGAAATCTGTCTGTGGGCTGCAGCAAAACATTGTGGATGTTAGTCTTGATTGGATACAGGGAAAGCTTGAGCTGAATTATTGACTGAATTATTAAGTTATTTTTCTTTCTGTCCTGTCGTGTGGTGCTGTGTTCAAGGGTTTGTAAAGAGAACAAAACATTGCTTCCAAAAAAAAAAAAAAACTGTAATTGGATTGGGGTGTTTTTTAATAGCTAACATAAGTGGATTTTGTAATCTCTACCAACTGTTAAACCTCTCCTCAAGCCTGCTACCATTTCATCTAAGACCTGGCCTGATTTCCAAGGCAACACAGCATTGCCCTCATTCATCTGGGAAGTTGCACTGGGAGCTGCCATTCGAATGTTCTTTATCTCCTGAGCTCACAGCTTGATGGTTTATTTTGTTTCTAATGACAGCCTGTGTGCAGCTTCAATCCTGGGTGAGCCTGGTGGTTGCTATCTGGGCACTGCTGCTGGAATGTGGTTCTTGCAGTTCCTGGGCTTTTTGACAGGGCCAGCAAAAATAAAGTGTTGAACTAAAAGCACCTTGGTGCTTGTTCAGGAGGGCAGCATTTGGAATTGAAGGTTCAAATGAAGGAAATGTGGAAACAAGCAGCCATGATTATAGTTTTTAAGCTGGTAACTGAATAATTAACCACATTTTTTTGGTCCTTGTCCAACACAGTCTCAGTTCAGTGCAGCAGGCAGTGACAGTTGATGTTCCAGCTCTGTTAAATGCTCTCTGTGAAGTATCCTGGACATTTGCTCCCCAGTTTCAGAGAAGGCTTCCTGTGAACTGGGATGTTGTCAGACTGGGCCTGTGTGTGTGTCTGCAGCTCCTTTTAAGCACCAAGCAGAAGCTAAAGGTAGACTTGGCCCTGCTTCAACTCCAGGCCTGTAATTAGCTAAGTCAGTCAAGCAGAATTTCCTAGGAGCATTTTCACTGCTTGGGTGCTAACGTATAATTAGTTAGCTAAAACAGAGAACAGTGTGTTTTGGTAATGGGCACAAAGATCCCTGAATCCCATCATGATTCACTTGCCTGGGATCTGAAATTGGAGTTATCTGGACATAAAAATTGGGCTTCACACTCCGTGTGTTGGACCCAGCAGGGACAGGCAGGAGGGGAGACACAACCCCTGGACTCCTGCTGGCAGAATCAGGCCTCTCCCTTCCATTTCAGTGAAGGATTTCCCAGAGAACTGGAGTTAAATTTGTACCAAGGAAGAGAGGGAACCTGTGTGTTTGGAGATGGCCTCAGAGTTTCTGAGGAGCTGTCATTTTTAAATTCATGAATGGAGCATTTCAGCCCTGCATAGCCCTGCTGTTGTGGTACACAAAGGAGTTTTTTTTTAACCTTCATCTCATTTACTTGCCTTGATTTTGGAATTCAACTAAGGTTGTTGTCTCTGAGAAAAGGGTTTAGAAAAGTAAAAGCATATAATAATCCTCAAATATCTGTTCTTTGTTGCTTGAAAAGTGCTGTCACAGGTCACACCACTACAGTGTTGTTTGAGTGCTGCTACAGGGCTGAGGTGCTCCGTGCTCTGTCCTTGCTCCTGTGGAGTTTGTGCCTAGACAGGAGCTGTGAGTGAGAGAGATTCCATCTGATAAGAGCTGGGATATCTCTCTGACACTGCGTGGATTCCCAGCAGTGTAGCAACCAGTTATTTCTGGATTTTGAGATGTGCTTTTTCAGCATTCAGGGGACATGTACTATACTTGTTTCTGCCTCCTGTTCCTTTCAGTTGAGGTTTGGGTGGATTAGTATGGAAAATGCAAAGAGAATGAAGTGCTAACTCCCAAAGTAGAAAGATCCTTAAAAAAAAGGATGATTAAAGCAAACCCATTTTACTTTTACCAACTGAGCAGCCTGAAAATGCTCCAGTGAGCTCCTCGTGTTCTGCTGAGGAACTCCACATATGCTGGCTTGATTGATCTGTGCCAAATCCCACCAGTTTGCTCTGTGTTTTCAGGCAGTCTCCCTCCCATCCAAGGGATGATTTTACAGCAATTCAGCTGAAACATCACCAAGTTAATGGCTTGGAGGCAGTGAGTGAGAGCACACAGAGCCCTGCAGCCCTGGTAAATCTGGGCTGTGGGCTCCTCCAAACTGTGATCCAGCACTGCCTTTTCCCCTTAGCTTGGTGAATTCACAGTCTGTGTTCTCAGAGCAGGAACTGTCTCTGTGCAAGTGGACAAGGGCTGGCATGCAGCTCACTGGCTGCTGTTACAGCAGTGAAAACATTGGAGGGGAGTAGTTGTTCTACCAGCTTATAATGTAACTAAAACTACTTGCAGTAACTTCAGAAATGAAACTGCCAAGAAAACATCCACAGAGATGAATTATCTCCAGTTCTTGACCTCTGCCCAGTGTGTTTGTGGAATGGAAATAGCTGTGGTTAACAGCCAGGCCTTCAATTAGCAAATTGTCTCCATGGAAGGGAATAATGAAGTTGCCTCTTGCTTTGCAGGTGCAGAAGAGATGAAAAACTCCAGTGACCCAAAGGTGCCTTTCCATAGCTGGTTGGATACAAAGCCTGCAGTAATGCCTTAACCTTTCTAATGTTCTTCAAGTGGCTTCTTCAAAGTCCTGTGTTTTTTTTCCTACTGTTCCATTTAAGGGAGTGCCTAATGCAGTTTATGCTCCTCTTTGGTACTGTCAATTTTTGACTGTTAATTCCAGATGTGAGGAAAATCTCTATTTTTACGGGTCATGGAATCACATTTCCTGTTCATTTTATCTGTAATAACACTTTATATTTGCAGGTCTTAGCTTGTCTGTCATTGTGCTGGTCACCCCTGTTCTGCTTGCACTGGACAAAAATGTGTGCAATAAAAATGTGTGAGGAGAGTTGGGACAGTGGTACCACGTGCTGATGGCAATATTTTTTTTTAATTTTTTTTTTTTTCAAATGGATTGTATTCTTCAGAAATCTGGCCTTAAATTTCTCATTCCTGGAAATAAAACTAATCCTCTGCTTGATACAAAATGTTCTTGTGCCATGTTTAACTGTTCCTTTTCTGTGGGTTTAATTGGATACTTGGAGTTGAGCTGAGGATATTTAGGTGATGTGGATAAATTGTAATGAAGTTAAATAGTAGGAATAAATGGGGGATTGTTGCCTGTATCAAGACCTCTGGGGTAGATCTATAATAGGATTAAATGTGCAATCTAAAATTGCTGAAAGGTGCAGGAATAAGTGAATGCTTGGTTTGAGAGCCTCTTTTCCAGGAACTTCCATTGTGTGAGGGGGACTCAGAGCAGCAAAGGTAACGAGGTTCATTTGGATGGAGCCTTCCCAGTGATTGTGACAGGAGGCCAATTCAATCCCTGGCATTGGGAGGATATTGATAGGAGCAAATGGCTTGGATTGCACAGCAAACATTGCAGTTGTTTGGTGCTGACCTGACCCTTGCATGTGGAATTGCAGACCTGGGAATGCACATGGCCATGGAGGCAGGAGGCTCCTGAGGCTCCTCAGGGTCAGCAGAGTCCGTGGGATTGGGGAGGGATCTCCAATTGTTTGCTGAGGAGCAGCTTCAAAGGACAGAAATGCTGCTTCCTCAATGCTTCCTTACCTCATGTCCAGCTGAATTACACTTACTCCCTTTATTGTTCTGCACGAGGACATAATGGAATGGTTGATATTTCCTTTGCTTTTCCCTCTTGGACAGCACCATTCACTTCTTTGGTGGGACAGCACTCGTTGCTACACAGGAAATTCCAAGATCCTGACATGGAACTTGCAATGATCCAAAGCTGGACAGTGTGAATTGCAAAAGAAGGAAGAATGTGCCCATTATTAAAAATAAGCAGAGCAGCTGTTGGGACTGGAAGAGTGGATTTTTTGGTCATGTTACCTTGTAAGAGCTGTATTTTACCATGCAAGACATCATTCCACCATATTTGGTACAGTCTGTACCAAATAATTCCTAGGAAAATTGAAACCAAGTATAACCAAATGTAAAACCTTAAGGTTGTTGTTTGATTTTTGAAGTGTGTGGAGAATAAAATATGTTGACATTCTATGAAGAGAGGGAGAGAAATACTTCAAGATATCATCGAGAGATTTGAGATTTTAAAATATGTTGATCTGCTTGTTGTATTTAGCCTAAAGTGAAACATCCCAAAAGAAAACAGGCAGTGACAAACAGTGCTGTTTATTGTGTTTCCACTGTCTTTAACAAGCTTTCTATTCCAGGTCCTGAGCTGTCACTTGCTTTAGAAGAGAGAAGTAAAACAGTTTCTGTGGGGTGTCTCCCTGGTGCTGAATTTAATGGAAAAAGCTCTTCCAAGCCAGGACAAAGAAGCCATAGAGCAATTTTTTCACCTAGATGCTTCCCAGAAAGACATTCCCCTTTTCCAGGGTGGTTAACATTTCCTCTGAAGCAGATGCCAGGTGGTAGCATGCCTGAGGAAGCTGAAAGAATAATGTTTTGTGTCTGTTCTGCTGGATGTTGCATGGTGGTTGGGGAATGGTCTCTGCTCCATGTGTGCCAGGAATTAATGCTGCTTGGGATAATTTTCTTTTTTTTTTTTTGTTTTTTTTTTTTGCATGACTGCAGGAAATGAGAACAGAGCAGGTACCAGAGCATTTATCACACATCCCTATATTTTCTGACAGCAGAAGAGAACGCAGAATGTTCAAATACAAAAGAAAGAAATTTGTGCTTGAAATGGAAAACCTGTGTCTGTGTTGAAAGATATTTGGGTAAAAGATGAGGAAGCTGAAGGAAACTGACTCCATAGTCAAGTTGTGAAGAATTTTAAATCATAAACTGGCAATGTATAGAATTTCAGTCAGGGTCATTTCAAACGCTTGTAACTGCTTTTGTTCATATTGTTTAGGAAATGCAAATATCTGCATCTCTGCCCCTCACAAGAAATTGTTCTGGAGACTTTACAGCAGTTTACTTTTCCTCTAGTGGAAATCATGGCAGAGTTTTGCTTCTGTGAAGGGCTGAGTTATCAGAGGTGGGTGGCTGCTCCCTTGTTCCCAGAATTAAATGTCATGGACTCTCTGGGGCAAAACCAGAAGAAAGGGGGTGAAATGCAAAAACTTCTTGAAAGAATAGAAGGCATTCTTTACAAATAGCAAGATAAGAACGGGTGGATCTATTTTTTTTTTCATGTTTATTAGTAATAACTTCTCTAGTTGTGTCTGAAGCAGTCCAGGCCAGCCACCTGTCACTGTGAAAGGTGGTTGTGCATGTAGCCGAAGACAGGAGGAAAAATACAGAGCTGCAGGTAGAAGACGGACGGATGAGGGGGGTAAGTTGGTGAGCGGGGCGGCAGAGCAGCCTCGGGCTGT
>VYXF01007875.1:47267-60669 GCA_013397295.1 Polioptila caerulea | reverse complement strand
GACAGCCAGAGCTGCTCTGGGCATTGCTCCTGAAATTCCCTTTGCTCTCAGACTGGACTTTGGTCTCTCTCCAGGCAGAGAACAGAGACAGAACCAGAGGGCACAGCCTCAAACTGCTCCCAGGGAAATCCAGGCTGGAGAGCAGGGAAAATGTATCACAGAAAGAGGGATCAAGTACTGGGATGTTCTGCCTGGGGAGGTGCTGGAGTCACCATCCCTGGATGTGTTTAAAAACAGCCTGGATGTGGCACTGGGTGCCAGGGTCTGGGTGAGGGGTTGGGGCTGGGTTGGACTCGATGGTCTTGGAGGTCTCTTCCAACCTGGGCATTCTGGGATCCCTGGGGATTGTGTGTGTCATTCTGTGTGTAATTCCATAGCCTGCTTTGGAGCTGTTTGCTCTGTGGCTTTGGGAGCCCAGGCTGCAGGTGACCCTTGACTCCAGCATTCCAGACCTGCTGGAGAAGTCTCGCGCCGTGCGCCAGGCCAAGGACGAGCGCACCTTCCACATCTTCTATCAGCTCCTGGCTGGAGCAGGGGAGCACCTCAAGTGTAAGCTGGGAATGTCACCTTGAAACCTTTGGGGGCTGCAGTTGTTGTTTCACTGGGGCTGGGTGGGCTCGAATTATTCATTGGTTGTCAGTGGGAGTTGTAGAAAGAGGAGAGGCTGATGTCTGGAGAGGCTCCCTGGAGCAGAGGCTGGACAGAGTTAAAGGAATAAAGCAGGGATTTATTAAAAGGCCTTCAAAGGATGCACCTTGGGCAGTGCAAGAGCCTGGCCAGGGCTACACCCAACATGGACCCCGGGTCAGGAGTTCTCACCCTTTTAGAAGGTTTGGGCCATTCCCACCTTGGGGTTCATTGCCCAATTCCAGCCCCAGGTGATGCAGTCCCACCTTCCCAGGTTGCTCCCCTCAGTTCTCTGCTGTTTGCACTTTTGGGGCTGAGGCTGCAGCGTGTCCTTGGTTCTGGGGCTGCCAAAGGATTGTTGTGTGTGCTGAGCTGTGAGGAGAGCTGGCTGCCACTGGGTGTGGGGTTCAGGGTCACAGCCCAGTGCAGAGTCTGGGAAATATAAAAGCTAAAACTGAAGGCATCAAGGCCAGGTAGCTTTGCTCTGAGGTAACTCCTGTGTTTTGTCAGATGTGCTGGGGAGCCACTATGGCATTTCAAGCCAATGTCTCCTCCATGCCCAAGGCCAGTCTGGGAATCCCTGGGCTGGAGCTGCAAAGTTCCCAGCTGGAAACAGCCAGCCGTGGCCAGCAGAGGCAGCCCCATCTCCTCCAGCCTACAGAGAAATTAAAGCCAAACTTAATAAAACCCTGGGGCTTTCTTCAAGCCATTGCAGTGCTGGGGTGGTTAGCTCAACTCTGTTTGGGTTTTTTATCCCTCCTTGGGAATTTCTGCTAGGTTGTGATAAGTGAAGCTAATAAAGATACAGACTTCAGAGAACTGATCCACTCCTGTATGAGATAAGCTGGGGCTCAGCATCCTTGATGTGATCAGCCCCCAGCTCCATTTCTGCCTGGATCTGTTGCCTTTCAATAGAGATTTTCCTGTTAGGATATTCCAGATGAGGATTTGAGATGATGCTGGCTGTGGGTAATGTTCTGTGGGCTGGTTTAATGCATTACAGAGCTCGAGGTTGCTGCACAGAGTCTGAGTCTGGCCTCAGCTTGGGAGGTGCACTTGTATTTTTAGGGTTTCAGAGGCTGCTGTCCTGGCTTGTAGCCATATGTGAGGAGCTGATTTCCTAAGGCTGAGCTGGGGAATGGAGTGAGAACAGAGCATGGGTGGGTGTGAACAGCATTTCTGAGCTTATTTTTCTGTCTCTTCCCCTTTCCCCCAACACAGCTGACCTGCTGCTCGAAGGATTTAACAATTACAGATTTTTATCTAATGGCTACATCCCCATCCCTGGGCAGCAGGACAAGGATAACTTCCAGGAGACAATGGAAGCCATGCACATCATGGGCTTTTCACACGACGAGATCCTGTGTAAGTCATGGGGCCTCTGGGATTTTCACAGTGTCCTTTTCTCCCTTACACACACAAACACACACACACACACTGCTGGTTTCATGTCACCCAATTTAATGTTGCTCCAGTGTCTTTGACAGCCTGAAGAAAACGTTTGCTTAACTCCAGCTGGAGTTGAATTCAAGCCATTTGCCCAAAAAGCACAGTACAAACTGAATTCCCTCCCTGAACCTCTCCTTGGAATCTGGAAGGAAAGTGACACAAGCAACAGAATGAAAATCTGTTCAGCTGAGCCCTGTGCCCTGGGACTGATGCCTGTGTCTCTTGTTCCCCCAGCAATGCTGAAAGTGGTGTCCTCAGTGCTGCAGTTTGGGAACATTTCCTTTAAGAAGGAGAGGAACACCGACCAGGCCTCCATGCCAGAGAACACTGGTGAGTTCTGGAACTCTCTGGAGCTGTCCTTGGATTTGTGCTGGGTTCCCTTTGTCCAGAGCACGTCTTGCCAAGCCCAGAGCAGAGCTGAGCATCCTTGGCAGTGCTCTGGGCCAAAATGAGGCCAGGCCTGGCACCAAGAGGCAATTCCAAAACCTCTCCCACCTCCTCCTGCAGACACATGCAAGTGGCCTCAGGGGAATTGATGCTGTTTGCATTGCTGCTGAGCTTTGAACAAGTATTTTGGTTGTAATCTTGTTTATTGCTCTCTCCAAAGACTTAAGCCCTAGGAAGAAGTTCATGCTCAAATCAGTTTGTTTTCTTTGGTTGCTGAGAGCAGTTTGGTTGCCAATGATAAGAGCCCTGGAGCCAAGCACAACTTCCATGGGGCAATGGCTGAGGACAGGAATGCTGCATTTAGAACAGGCTGATTTCTGGAGTGTCCTGGCACTGAATTTATCAGTGCCTGCAATGCAATCAGCATTTTGAAGGATAGATTTCTTCCCCCACCCAAAAAAAAAAAAAAAAATGCTGCTGAGGCACATTTGAGGTTTTTATTTAAGGATCCAGTGGCAGCTTTTGAAATGTTTTCATGGAAAGAAGTTTGGAGAAGTGACTTCAGTGGGAGCCACCAATCCCCCCATTCCCATGTGGGCAGCTCAGGTTCTGGTCTGGGTCTCATTCTGTGGCTGTCCCAAAGTGCTGAGCACGTGGCTCACCTGCAGTGCCCAAAATTGTCCTTTCTGAGGGCAGTGGCTGCTGCCCAGCTGGGCTTAAAGGTCAGTAGTTACTCACCTGGCTTTTGGCACTTCTTGTGTTGCAGTGAGGAGCAAAGATGGCTCAGGGGGTGATTTGGGGGGTTTTCCTGCTGGTGTAGAGAACCCACCTGGTCACTGTCCATGTGGAAGGTGTGATGTGGAAAGCAGAGATGCTCCTTGACTGTCTTGACTTCAGTTGCATTGCCATTGGTTTTTAGACATCAGTTCTGAATTCCAACACTGGCTGTAAATTTATTGATACTCTTGGATATTTATAGTGCTGGATACAAAATTCTGACTTCTAAAGCCAAAAGGATGAAAAGCTCAGATCACAGTTAAAGCATTATTTTTGTCCTCTTGTATTTCAAAATTTGGTGATGTGGCCTCTGTTATTGCATCTTTCTGAGGAAACTGAGTGTAACTGATCTCTCTTTTCTTGTCACATCTCATTGTGAGGGGTTTCCCTGCATCCTCTGGGGAAATCAGGGTGTCCTGACAGGGCCTCCCTGTTCAGGGGCTGGGTGTGGTGCAGGTCAGGTGTTGTCTGTGTGCAGGGGAGGGAGTTGGTGTGGGCAGTGGAGATGGGAACCAATTCAAAGACCAGGGGCAGCAAATCCTGCCCTGTAGATGGTCGGTGTAGAGAACCAAATCCTGGGTTCAGGCACAGATGTCAGAGAAGCCACAGAGCCTTTGTGGGTCAGGAGGATGGAGGAGCTGTGCTTGGAGCATCAGTTGCTGCTCCCCAGCCTGGGGAGGAGCCTTCCTGCTGGGAGGGCAGGAGGTCAGAGCAATCTCATACAGTTCATGTCACCTCTGACAGGAGCCCCTCGGTATCCTGGCTTAATAACTAATTCAGACTTTCTGTCCAGACCCCAGCAGTGATAAAACATGGCTCAGGACAGTCAGGGTTTTCTCCAGTCACACCTTTTTAGTGGCCCTTTCTCATTTCAAACAAACAAGGAGGTGCCCCTGGCTGATGTTTAAGGTCCCTTCCACCACCCTGTGATCCCCAGATGAATGATGCTTGTTTTGAAGTGAAGATGAACCCAGCTGAGATAGCCTGACCCAGTCCTGCCCTCACTTGTGACACTTTGCCCTTGGAAGTGCATCCTTTGCTTCAGAGGAGGCTCAGGAGTGCAGCCCCCTCCCATGGCTCAGAGATGGGAAGGTTGGGATGACACCTGCTGGGGTTTATTGGTGGGATTCCCACCTAAACTGCAATTTATTCCTGGCTGGAAAGGCTGGGACAGAGAATTCCATGGCAGGAGCTGAGTGTGGTACCTGGGGGGCTCTGGGAGAGGGGGGCCCTCCTTCCTTGCACTTCAATATCCTTTACAGATCCCATGGCTACTTCATATTTCAAGTTCTTATTTTATTTGTTTGTTTTAAAGACCTGATAGCACTTCCTCCTTGGCCCCTGAGGTTGTGAGTTTTATCTGGTGCACATTTGGATACTCAGAGCCCAGAAATGCTCCTGCTTGTAGCTCAGTCAGATGGTGACACTCCCCTCACCTCACTGGTTGTGTGTCAGGTCATGAACCCTTCCAGTGAACATATGGCCAGACTGAGAATCTCTACATTAAAGAGCAAAAATAGATTATTTAATACTAAAGAAATAAATAATGCAGCAGAAACTCTCATATATTTAGTACAAAAATCTGTTTTCTAATGCTGATTTGAAAAAGCAGCTTTTAATTTTCATTTTGACAGCAAAAGAAGCTACCAGATGATAAAGAGAAGGGGCCAAGCACTTACTGGGTGGTGTGGAGAGCTTCCTGCTAAAGGGCAACACTTCCCTGGCCCTAAAAATACCTTCAGTGTCACTGTCATTTTTAGAAGTGTGGAATCACAACCACCACGTGTTTAGGGCCAGGGGTTGGTGCAGCAGGAGTCTGGAGGGCTGGCGTGGGTCATGCCCTGTTTAAATAATGAAATGACATCAGGAGGGCTCTGCTGGTGCCTGGGCTGCTGTTCTCTGTTGAATACTGGGAATCCCAGACTGGTTTGGGTTGGGAAGGACCTTAAAGATGATCTCTGCCATGGCAGGGACACCTCCCACTGTCCCAGGGTGCTCCCAGCCCTGTCCAGCCTGGCCTGGGAGCCCTCAGCCCCCCGGACAAGGGACAGACCCCGGTTTGTGCTGGGATCCTGCTTGAGCCAGTTTCCAGTCCTCCTTTGGGATGGTGCATTTGATGGGTGATGTCCCCATATTGCCCTTCTTTCCTGGGGATGAGAAAAGGGATCTGTTCCCTTTTCAAGTAACTAAATGGGTGTTGTAGCTGAGCTGTTAATGAGCTGCCAGCTCAGGAGATTCGGTGCTGGAGGACACCCAGCTCTGGAGAGGGGCTGGGCACTGGCTCCTGAGGTGCCAGCTCCAGGTGAGGAGCTGCTCCCAGCTCCAGGCAGGGTCTCAGTGCTCCCTCCTGTTGGGGAATTTATGAATATTATAAATCAGAGATGGGATTTCTGAGCTGCTTTAGATGCTGGAGTTTATTTCCTTCTTATCTCCCCACAGGCAGGGAGGGTGAGTTCTGCTCACATTTCTGCCTCGAGGTTCAGGAGGTCACAAGCCCTCTGGTTACCAGACCTTTTAAGGATTTATTAATCAATAAAATACCACCACCAAGGATATTTAGGTTTTTAACCCAATAATCAGTTATTTTGTTTTTGCTGCAGCACAGACTTTATTAACCAATCATCTAATGACACACAAACCCACAATACTGCACTTTAAAACTCCTTATTATCTTCATAACTACTTCTACATCTTAAATTTTAAACTCTCAACTTTCTAATACTTCACATGTTTTTACTTAAACTCCAAATCTGCATTTTTGCTTCTAATATCTACTTTTGGCAATTTTTCCCAGAGTGTCAGATTGAGCCCTGTATTCAATTCTGAGCTTTGGCTCTCAGGCCCAGTGGTCTGAGAGTTCTCTGCCTTTTGGATTCCAACACTTCCCTGTGTCCCTGTGTCCTTTTGTCCCCGTGTTTTTGTCCCGTGTCCTTCAGTCGCACAGAAGCTCTGCCACCTGCTGGGAATGAACGTCATGGAGTTCACCCGAGCCATCCTCACCCCCCGCATCAAAGTGGGCAGGGACTACGTCCAGAAAGCCCAGACCAAAGAGCAGGTGAGCTTTAAGTTAAAAGGTGCTGTGAAGTGAAGCTGCCTCAGCTTCCTCAGGAGCTAATGAAGCAAATTGGCTCCGAGTTGCTGCTCTGTTTAAGCTTTGCTGTCTTCATGAAATGTTCTTATATGGTAAAAATCATTTGTAGAATAGAAAAAATCTTTCCTATTCCTTGACTTTCTCCTGGTTTCATCCTTTCATGTTGTGACATTATCAAATACTTGAAACCTTTTGTTTTTATGGAACATTTCAGAAAGAAATTTTTCTTACCACTGATCAAACTCCAAACCGTTCCTGCTGCTTGTTTTCATTCCTCACTGCTATTAACTCCATCCAGCTCCTCTTACCGAGTTATTTGTGATAACATCCGTGTCTGTGTCCTCCTGGTGGCTTTTCCAGGGTAAATAAATGTCCCTGTTTGGGTTTGCAGGCGGACTTTGCAGTGGAAGCTTTGGCAAAGGCCACCTACGAGCGCCTGTTCCGCTGGCTCGTGCACCGCATCAACAAAGCCCTGGACAGGACCAAGCGCCAGGGAGCCTCTTTCATTGGCATCCTGGACATTGCTGGGTTTGAAATCTTCGAGGTACTTGGAAATATCCCTCCTCAGGCTTCCTTTTTCCCTGTTTCTGTGGGGTCAGGACACGCTGCAGAGGCACTGGAAGCAGCGTGATACACGAGGGGCTCGCTTGGGGTGGACAAAGGCTTGGACAGCCCAAAATCACAGTGCCAAAAAGTCATAATTTAATCTTTAATCCTTCTTTGATATGTGGTAGTTGTCCCTACTATAATTTCTGTAATGGAGATTTGTAGAATTGCTTTCCAGTTTTCTTTACATTATATTCAAACTTTGTAAAGTTTTGGAGAATTTCCTTATAAAGTCAAATTTTTGTCTCCCAGATCTGTGGGATCTTGTCACTGACTCATTCTTGAATGTTGATGTTATTCTTGTAGCTGAACTCCTTTGAGCAGCTCTGCATTAACTACACCAACGAGAAGCTGCAGCAATTATTCAACCACACCATGTTTATCCTGGAGCAAGAGGAATATCAGCGAGAGGGGATCGAGTGGAACTTCATTGACTTTGGCCTGGATCTGCAGCCTTGCATTGACTTAATTGAAAGACCTGTGAGTTTGCACATGAATAATGCTCTGAGGAGGAGAGCTTGGAGTGCTGACTGTGGCTTTTGCTGCCTGCAAATGAGACATTTCTTGTGGAGCTGTCATGAAAAGGGAATTAACTGCAATGCTGAAGTTAGAATCTAAAATATCACGTATTGTTAATAAAAGGATTTATCCAGAGGGGATTTTGCCCTTATGGCAGTGTAAAACATTGAGCTCCAGAGCTGAAGCTGCTATTTTTATACCTTTTAGTACCTTTTCTGGTACTAATGAAGTCATTAATCCTGTCAGTGTCATTAAACTGTGCCATTGTGCTGTAGGAGCTTTGGGACTCAGGTTGAAAGTTTTTCCAAGACTTGGGGTAGACTTCCTTCATTGGAAATCAACAGCAAGATTCCTGAAACTTCGTGTAGAGTAGAGGTTTCCCTCAGAAGATTGCCTTGCAAATAGGAAAACAGGATCTTAAAAGTGGTTTTAGTCACTGTGGTTTTTAACATCCTCCCCTGGTTGCTCAATTTCTGGAAGCTGAAGAGGCCTTTAAAGAGCAGGAGGAGCAGATGGGGAGAACAGAGACTCCTGAAAGTTTGTTCTTTCCAGCTCAGAACCTTTTAAATGAAACCTGGGCCATTGCAGTTCCTCCTCCCTCCCTTTCTCTGTGTGTCCTGGGGTGCAGGTGAGCTCCCAGGGCAGCACAAAAGCTGCATTCCTGTTTTCCTTTGGAAAATCTTGTTTCAGTAATCAGAGGTCTGCACTTTGTGTGTGGAACTCAGAAAGCTCTGCCTCCTTGGAAGGTAAAATCTCCTCCAAAAAGCCTCAGGGGACAAGTGTGGCTGCCCTCAGTGTGCACACATTAGGGTGGATATCCTAAAATTCCTCAGGGTTTTTATTAATTTCAAAGCAAACCTCAGGACCCTCCCAGTTGTTCTGTGAGTGTGATGCCAGGTACATTGAAACCTCTCTCACCAAATGTGGGAGCTTTGCATTCCCTCAGAGCTTTTTGAGTAGAAACCCTTACAAAGGCAGGCTCTGCTCAGCTCTGGAGCAGCTCAGTGGTGTCCTCATGGACACTGCAGTGACTTTGTTTGCACCAGCCAGAACATCCTTCTCAACCTGGACTCCCTTATTTTAACCAAAATTAGGCTTGAATCACTTTGGGCTGCCCTTCTTGTGATGTTCAGTGGTGTGCTGGAAATATCAAATTTTTAAATACGTGTGTACACTTGTATAAAACACATTATCAAACTGCATTTCAGGCAAATCCTCCTGGTGTGTTGGCACTGCTGGATGAAGAATGCTGGTTCCCTAAAGCTACTGACAAGACATTTGTGGAAAAATTGGTCCAAGAGCAAGGAACTCATTCCAAGTTCCAAAAGCCAAGACAACTAAAGGACAAAGCAGACTTCTGCATTATTCACTATGCAGGGAAGGTAAGGGTTCAACATTACAATCCTGTTTGCAAAGGTTGGTTTGGGGAGAGCTCTGCTTTCCTTCCAAAGCCTGGATGCAAAAATTGACAACTTCTGCCTTGGTTGGAGCAGGACCCTGCTAGTCTACAGAGATTTTGCTGGATTTAGGGAATTTTAGGGCTCCCTGGGTTGGGATGAAACCCAGGTTGGTGTCAATGATTTTTTAGCTGCTGAGCTGGGGTTTATTTGGAAACCACAAGTTTGGCTCTTTAAAGATAAGAACTTTGTTTTCTGTATAGAACCAAGTGTTTCAATGTAAATACTGTAGAGAAATTTTAAAAAAATCCTGCTCAGCACATCCTTAATTCAGATGGAGTATCTGGTGTCTATCCCAGAGCTGGTTTTACATCTTCACAGGGCAACCTTATTTTGGCCATAAACTGGGCAGCAAATAAACACCCAGCTGCCAGTAAGAAAGAAGTCAGGCTGCAGAATTTTAAAGAAAACTCCCATTTACTCTTTCAAAAACCACAACAAACATCTTGTACTTTGAGCTGTTGTAAGGAGGCTCAGCCAGCAGATGTGAACCCCCAGGGCTGCTGTGGCCAGGCAGGGTTGGACTCTGAGCTTGGAGATCTCTTCCAACCTTTGGGATTCCGAGCATTGGCAGTGAGAGGAAAGCACCACTGATGCTTGGTACTGCTCAGTAGGAGCCTAAAGCTGCTTTTCCTCTGAGCCTGTGCCCTTGGCTGCTCTGCAGGTGGATTACAAGGCAGATGAGTGGCTGATGAAGAACATGGACCCCCTGAACGACAATGTGGCCACACTCCTGCACCAGTCCTCAGACAAATTCGTGGCTGAGCTTTGGAAGGATGGTAAGAGAGCTCTGAGCACAGCTTGGGGGGATTTCACCTTGCTGGATGTGTTCTTTAGAGGGGGGTGGTTTATGCCTGTTCCTCACCCTCCACTTCCTCTGTTGTAAACATCTACAGCATTTTCTCTCTTATTTAGTGCCCAATGCACACCAAGGAAGCTGAGTTGCACCTCTGGTCCCTTGCACATGTACCATTTCTGAGTAGCTGCTTCTCATGTTCATTGCTGGGACTGATACTCACTGATTACTTGTTTCTCTGTGTCCAGTTTCATGGGGAATCTTGTCCAAAGCTCTTGCTTGGGACTTGCTGCAGTGGAGTCCTGAGTGTGAACAGCTGTGGTGGTTCTTGGTGGTAAAACTCTGTAAACATTGTCTCCTGTAAGCACAGTTATTTCCTGTGCAGTGGTGGGTGGTACTCTGGAAATCCACAGCTCCTAAAATTCATTGCATTAACAGTGCTGAGATATTGCAGATTAAAGTCAAATCCTGTTTTAACTGTGCACTGCTGCTCAGCCAGGTTAGCTGCCCATCACCTGGGAGTATTTCTCAGTACTTCTACCAAGCGACTCCAAAAAGCAGAAATAGCCACATAAATGCTTAGCAGAAACTTTTCTATTCTGCTTTTGAGCATCACAGTCTACTGATGAGAGTGTATTTCCAGGATGGAAACCCTGTAGTTTGTTACTTGAGGAGGAAATGGAGCTCGTGGTTGAGGTGGTGCTGGAGCTTCATGCTGAGTTTCCCTCTTTGGGCAGCCACAGAGAGCAGCTTTAATGAATCTGTACAGAACTTTTTGGTTGGGGATCTGCTCCTTTCCCTTGGAGGTCACACACAGAGCAGTTACTGGTGTTTTGGTCCAAATCCTCAAACCCTGTTCCCACAGACCATTGAAATGTGCATGGGGTTTGTTGTGGCCTAACTGCTGTTGTAGCACAGTGAAGTGTGTTTGCAATTGATGAACCTGTTGTTTTTACTAACTCAAGTGTCTTGTGTGTCTGCTCTTCTGTCTTTCTGTTTCTGCTGTTTCTCTGCCTTAGAGATTCAGAATATTCAGAGAGCCTGTTTCTATGACAATATTTCTGGTCTTCATGAGCCACCAGGTGAATGAATGGATATAAACCAGTAGGCCTTCTAAAGGCAGGGCTGTTGTACCTCCAGGAGAACCATTTTTGCTCGTAGGCTTGCATGAACTCCTCATTTCATGCTGAATTTAGGTAAAACACCCCCCAGCCCCCGTGGGGCCCCCAGTGCATTCCTGTCCAGCTGCTGCTGCACACACCAAGCATCTCCAGTTATGCATTGCAGATGAAAAGGTTTGTGGCTTCCTGGTTCCATGAGGAGATGTAGAATTGCCTCTAAGGGACAATTCTGGTAGCTCCAAGCATTTGAGAGAATGCAAAAGCTTTGTAACACTATCAAGCTTCTTTCTGCAGTCCGACATTGACAAAACTCTGGGATGTTTGAGGTCCTTTTGGGAGGAGAGCTCGAGGATGTTTTGAAGTATCAGGATGAGTGCTGCACTTCTAGGGGGAGTAGAAAGTGAAATAAACTTCTCCCAGCCTTGTTGAAATTGTTCTTTTATTTAAAAACCTCTTAATTTTAATATTTGTATAAGCTGCAGATGTTTTTTTGGGGTATTGAGAAATCCAGAAATGCACTTGGAATGGCTTTGAAGACACTTGAGATATTTAATTCAGCTTCCTCATCCTTCTTGCATTCCTCTCCCCAAGTTTAGAAACACATGGATGTGAAGGTTGTGCCTTGAGAGTTTGGGTTTATCTTCCACTACTCCTGATACCTCCCATCCCTGAGGAAACCAGGCACGCTCCTGAAGGAATTCCTGGGGAGCTCTGTGATGGGGCAGCCATGCAGTTCATGCTTTAAACCTGTAGGCAGAGCTTACATTTAACTCCAGTAATTCTGTTTGAAATACAAATCAGCCTCCTGGAGCTGGGGCACAGAGGGGAGCAAAGCAAAACCCTGCCAGATCAGATCTGTTGCCAAATTGTAGGAGGGACTCAGTGCAGGAAAGCTGAGTGGTTGCAGTGGGGCCTGGTGGGTGCAGGTTTCTATTCCTGACAATCATCTCATCCTCTGTAAAACTGGCTCCCTGTAATCTCTGTCCCATGTCTGATTTGGGACACAGTTCTGCTTCTAAACAACTATTTGGGATATGGCCTTACAAACACCTTACCACCTACTTGTTTCTCCAACTTGAAGAAGTTTAATTCTTGTGTTCAAAACCCCTTGGAGGATCTGGGCTCTGCTCTTGAAACTCATCATTCAGATTTGCTGCCCTGTGTTTCAGATCTGTTAATTATCTTTTTTTTTTTTTTTTTAATAGACCTTTGACCAGTTGAATATTAGGAAGAAGTTAATGTCCCTTATTTGTCAGATAATTCTGGAATTCTGGTAGCAAAGCAGAATTCCCTGTGCTTTGGTTTAAAGGATTTTGAAGATAACCTGACAAAATTGAAGCTGTAGCTTACAAATGGCTTCTTGTTTCTGGCTGCCCAGCTTGGATTTCATGGAGAACCCACAAATGTTGGGATTTGCTCAGCCCTAAGAAGCCCCAGCTGCAATTATTGAGGTGTTTAACCACCTGTATGTCTTGTAGTGAACTATTGACAGAATTCTTGACATGCATGGAATCACCTTCAAGGTTTTAATAATGGCAGTCACATTTCGAATTGTGCTTCTGAAAACCAAACTCTTGAGATCCTTACTCAAAATGTTCATAAAAATTAAAGAAGAATCTCTGCTGTGATGCTTGAAGGCAGCTTGAAGGCCTTTGGTGTGGAGTTTTCCTGGTTTCAAACTTGTCTTTTGGGTAGGGAGGTCTTTGCAGGTGTATTTAAAAATGGAAAGAACTCTTCCAGAGAGCAGCTGAGCACAAGTGTGGCAGATACTTTTCCCCCTCTTGTCACTGAAATAACACCACTTCCAGCTCTTCCATAAATATCTAGTAAAACATGAATTAAACTCAGGTTTAATCCATCTCACTGTCATGAGTGACTTTTCATGCACAGATGTCTAATTCCAAATGGTCAACCCAGAAATGCTGTGCACAGAATCCCAGAATCCCCAGGCTTGAATTCCAGAATCTCAGAATCCCCAGGTTGGAATTCCAGAATCCCCAGGTTGGAATTCCAGAATCCCCACATTGGAAGGGACTTTCAAGACCATCGAGTCCAACCCAGCCCCAACCCTTCACCCAGACCCTGGCACCCAGTGCCACATCCAGGCTGTTTTTAAACACCCCCAGGGATGGTGATGGCACCACCTCCCCAGGCAGAACATCCCAGTACTTGATCACTCTTCCCATAAAAGCTTTTCCCTGCTCTCCCCTGAACTCCCCTGTAAGAGCTCAGACAGAAAGCTGCCTGGAAGCCACCTGGCATTCCCAGCTCTGTTCTACCCAGTACAAGCAAACAGCTTTCCTGGTCATGTAGCACTGCAAGGAAGGAGCTGGATATTTCAGCCTGTGCCCCCTGAGGCTGCAGTGCTGTGCTGGATGAGTTGTGGCTGTGGGTCCCCCAGCTTTGTGCAGTGCCCCCGGCCCCGCTGCGGCTGCCGCGCCCCCGGCGCTGTCCCAGCTTCGCTGCTGCCGCCTGCTCAGCCCCACTGAGCCCTGCTCAGCCCTGCAGAGCCCACTGAGCCCAGCTCAGCCCTGCTCAGCCCCACTGAGCCCTGCAGAGCCCAGCTGAGCCC
>VYXF01007875.1:30139-47168 GCA_013397295.1 Polioptila caerulea | reverse complement strand
AGCCCAGCTGAGCCCAGCTGAGCCCTGCCCTCCTGTCCCCCCAGTGGATCGCATCGTGGGGCTGGACCAGGTCACCGGCATCACCGAGACAGCCTTTGGCTCTGCCTACAAGACCAAGAAGGGCATGTTCCGCACCGTGGGGCAGCTCTACAAGGAGTCCCTCACCAAGCTGATGGCCACGCTGCGCAACACCAACCCCAACTTCGTGCGCTGCATCATCCCCAACAACGAGAAGAGGGTAGGGTAGGGTAGGGGCTGCTCAGCCCTGCTGAGTGCTGCACCCTGCCTGGGGCTGCCTGCTCTGCCCCCACACTGATGGGCAGCGCTGCCACGCTGAGCAGGTTCCCCTCACAATTCCCTGGGTGGAGGCTGGTGGGCCCCGAGGGGCAATCCCTGAGTTAGGGAGGCATGAGAGGCTTTTCTCACTGGATTCCCCTGTTTCTGTCGTGCCAGTGTGCCCCTGTTCTGCTCCCTCAGTCACACAGGAGGTTTCTCTCATAGGATCCCATTTCTGTCCCCTGTTCCACTCCCTCCCTCAGCCCTGTTAACCCCATCCCTGTCCCTGTTCCCTCAGTCATTCCCTCCCTATTTCCCCATTGGCTCCCACACCACAACCCCACCTTTGTACTGCCCCCGTGCCCCCTGATAATTGATATTTGATAATTGATAAAGGATATAAATGACAATTGGTCCCTGATGCTCTCCCAGCCCCTACCACCCCTACACTTGAACCTGGACCCTCCCCATGAGCTTTGCCTTTGGCCCTGGGTGATCTGGGTGTGTGGCTGGAATAAAGAACTCTGTGGAACCCACACAAGGGCCCTTCCTGCCCCTCTGCCATCACCACATCAGCAGCTACCCCAGCTTACAGCAGCCCTGTGCACCCCCTGATTGACACAGTTGGCTTTTGGCCTGACAGACTGCAAGTGCAGTTTGCCAGGAATGCCAGCTCAAATCACCCTTGTTTTGGTTTGTCCAGGCTGGAAAACTGGACCCACATCTGGTCCTGGATCAGCTGCGGTGTAACGGGGTTTTGGAAGGGATAAGGATCTGTCGGCAGGGATTCCCAAACAGGATTGTGTTCCAGGAATTCAGGCAGAGGTAAGAGCTGCAGGCTCAGGAGTTCGCAGGCGCTAAAGGTCCTGGTTAAATAATTAAAGACCCCACACTCCTCCCTCCCCCCCCAACCCAGCTCAAAGAAAATCAAGACCTGATTGTGAGCCCTGGAACTTGATGTGTTCAACTACTGCAGTTTATTGTAAAGGCAGCAGGGAAGGGGAAAGAATCCAAAATTGGCTGCTGGAAATCTTCTGGAGAAATTCCCCAGCTGTGCACTTGGTCACTGCAGTTTGTGCTCTGAATTGATCCTGTAAATCACATTGCCTATTGCTGCATGTAAAGGTGTTTCTTCATTTGCCTCCAAGGTACGAGATCCTCACTCCCAATGCAATCCCCAAAGGTTTCATGGATGGGAAGCAAGCCTGTGAGCGTATGGTAAGTGTTTCTAGCTCAGGATTGTCAAAACATTGAAAAAATCCCCCAAATTGTCCTTTCCTTGATGTGACAACAACGCCCTTGCCTGTCTGTTTAGATCAGAGCCTTGGAGCTGGACCCCAACTTGTACAGAATTGGACAGAGCAAGATCTTCTTCCGAGCTGGGGTCCTGGCACACCTGGAGGAAGAGAGGGATCTGAAGATCACAGACATCATCATCTTCTTCCAGGCAGTGTGCAGGGGGTACCTGGCCAGGAAGTGAGTGTGCCCTTGGGCCTGGGCCTTCCTTTGGGTCTCTCAAGCCTCTTTGATGGGGAGCTGTGCATTAAAAATTCTGTTTCAGGGGGGATTTTCTGTGTGTGTTGCCTGAGGAATTGTACTTGTACCCTGGCTATTAAGTGGATTTTTGCCTGGGAAGAATTTGTACCTTCATTCCTTGGTATCTCCTTTCCCTGCTCTTGCCTCTGTGGCACACACAGCCCTTTACAGTGGCTGCAAATTCCTTTGTCTCTCCTCCTGCCCCACTGGAGCTTCCTGGAAGTACTCTGGAAAGCTGCTTTTAAAAAATTAGAGTAGCTAATCCATCCTGATTTTGTCTTTTTAAGAAAAAAAGCCTGTTGAGAGTAAGAGCAAACAGCATTTTTAATTATTGGAAATGATGAATCCAGCTCTTGCTCTGACTTTGCAGGAGCAAGAACTCATAAAATCAATGTAGTTACTTATAAATAAGCCTATTTATGGTCTGTAAGTGTTTTAGGGCTGGGTAGCCTAAAAATTAAATGATGGCCAGCTGTATTTAACACAGAATTTTTGTTAACTTCAGGGCCTTTGCAAAGAAGCAGCAGCAGCTGAGTGCACTGAAAATCCTGCAGAGGAATTGTGCTGCATATTTGAAGCTGAGGCACTGGCAGTGGTGGAGAGTCTTCACCAAGGTTCCTTCTGCTCTCTTCTGTTGTGTTTCATTCACCTGTGAATTGGGGAGTGCAGGGTCTCACCTTTTCCTGTCAAACCTCTGCAGGTGAAGCCTCTCCTTCAGGTCACTCGTCAGGAAGAAGAGCTTCAAGCCAAGGATGAGGAGCTGATGAAGGTGAAAGAAAAACAGACAAAAGTGGAGGCAGAACTTGAGGAGATGGAAAGAAAACATCAACAGGTTTGTGTGCAAGATCAGCTTTTGATGTGCAGAGCATGGATTGTGCTCTGTCCTGTGTGAGGGAGCCAAGCTGGGGAGCAAAAGGGAGTCAGGTGAGCTGATTGCCACTGCTGGAGCATGGAACAGGAAGGTGCAGCACCAGCTGTTCCTCCAGGGGTGCAGAAACAGGTTCATAAAACAAAACCTGGTTCTGTGGCCTTTCCTGGTTTAAAATTCCCTGCTTTAATTTTTCTTAATTCAGTGGCTGTGTCCTTCTGTGCCTGGGCTGGGCAAGCTGTGGGCAAACACTTGGGACAGCTCTGCAGATTCTGTGGCTTTCTGTGATGGCAGAAATCTGGGGAATAAAGGAAGAGCAATTTCAGTGGCACCAGCCTGCTCCTGTGCATTTGGCAGTGTCCCATGTGCCATCCTGCTCTCTAAACTGCAGACATGGAGCTCAGGGAGGGATGAGGAAGGGGCTGGGTGGGGGCACTCCAGGGGTGGCACTCAGTGGCTCCATGTCCAGTGACAAGTGGCATCCTCAGGGATGGGGACTGGGATTGCCAGAAGTTCCAGTGGCTCCAGGTGCCAGGCTCAGCCCATGGCACTGCTCTGCCACCCTGCAGGGAGCAGGGAATGCTTTGGGATGTGGGCATGGGGGTCAGGGATGGGAGCAGAACGGGGCCTTGAGGTACCTTTGTCATTGTCCCAGGTGTAATCTCTCACCAGAGACTGTGAAATGGCATTGCTAAAGCTCTACTGCCTTTGGGATTTGCAGGTTCTGGAGGAGAAGAACATCCTTGCAGAGCAGCTCCAGGCTGAGACAGAGCTCTTTGCAGAGGCTGAGGAGATGAGGGCTCGCTTGGCTGCCAAAAAGCAAGAGTTGGAAGAAATTCTCCATGATTTGGAGTCCAGGGTCGAGGAGGAGGAGGAAAGAAACCAAATACTGCAGAATGAGAAGAAGAAAATGCAGGGGCATATCCAGGTAAGGTTCTCAGTGACTGGAGGAGGAGAAGTAGGATGGGGAAGCTCCCTCAGCATCTCTACAGGACACAGGAATTTGGCTCCTGAGTGGAATAAGATGAATTCAGTTCTTCTCTTCTCTTCTCTTCTCTTCTCTTCTCTTCTCTTCTCTTCTCTTCTCTTCTCTTCTCTTCTCTTCTCTTCTCTTCTCTTCTCTTCTCTTCTCACAGCTTTTGATGCCTTTTCATAAATGTCTGGTAATCATATGTGAATGAATCATATTTCAGCCCTCAGAAGCACAGTGCATTTTTGCTTTTTAACTCTCTGTGTCAATAACTGAACTGTCCCTATCCCCTAAGCTGGGATATTGAAATAAGGAGAGTTGTTTCCTGGGGAATCTCTTCCCATATCCTGGCATTTCTCCACCAGGTGCCCCATTCAGGTGCAGTGTGCTGGGAAGCCTTTGACATAAATGATTTGGTTGTCATTAATCACAGATTTTTTATTTTATGGTTGGAGTTAGGAATGTGAAGACTGTGGCCAGTGAGTGTGAGTTTCCTAGAGACCACATTCCACCCAAAGCTGGAATTCAGAGCATCAGAAATTCCATGTGTAGCCCATGGCCCCTAACTGCTTACCAGGTCATTGATCCTGGAAATGAATCCAACAGAGCAAATGTGGGTTCAGTGTGTGTCAGGGCAAGAGGCTTTTCCCAGTGCCACATCTTTGTCCCTAAATGAAAGCCCCCTAAATGGATCACCTGGGAATGCACAGAGGCTCTTGTCTCTCTTGCCAGGACCTGGAGGAACAGCTTGATGAGGAGGAGGGAGCTCGGCAGAAGCTGCAGCTTGAAAAAGTGACAGCTGAAGCAAAGATCAAGAAGATGGAGGAGGAGATCCTGCTGTTGGAGGACCAAAATTCCAAATTTCTGAAGGTGAGAGCAGTGTGCAGGGTGGAGATGCCAAGGGACAGCTCCCAAAGCTGCTGTGGCAGGATCTGGGACATTTGTGGGGTGTGACCAGGACAAAGCTGAGATGAGTCTGGGCTGATATTCCAGAGGGAATTTGTCGTGCAAATTCTCAGTTTTATGACTCTCCCAAATCTTAGAGCTGGAAAAATTGTTTATAGCTGCCATTGTTCTCTGCAAACAGATTTCCAGTGCTGTCCTAAAGCCAGGCCTGCTGTGTGCTGAATGCCAGATCTCTCCTGGAAAATAAGTGTTGGTATTTCCAAACAATTCCAGTTGATCCTTGATGTTGACAGTATCAAGGATCAATTGGAATTGTTGAATTTCAGCAATCACTGGAAATGAATTCTGTATTAGCACCAGAACCTGTAGTGGAATTTTGTGACACCCCCTGTGGGTTTTGTACATTCCTTTATCTGCATTGCCTGGGCACTCCTGAAGTGTTGGAGTTATTTTTCCTCCCCTTTCTCCTCCCCAGGAAAAGAAGCTGATGGAGGACAGGATTGCTGAATGCTCTTCTCAGCTGGCTGAGGAAGAAGAGAAAGCCAAAAACTTGGCCAAACTGAAGAACAAGCAGGAGATGATGATCACTGATTTGGAAGGTTTGTGGTGCCTGGGAGCAGCCTGGGCCACCTGGGGCAGGGCTGCAGTGCAGCCTGAGCTGGGCTTGCTCAGAGCTGCTGCTTCAGCCAATTCCTGGAGGAAATTCCTGTCTCTTGCAAGACTTGTTGCATCTGGCTGCCCAGAGTCTCTCCTCTTGAACTTGAGAAGTTTTCATTTCTGAGAATCCTTTACAGACACTCAGAAATTCCTGCTGCTGCCTGTGGCCATTAGCACCAAGGGAAAACTTCCTGGGGAGCTTCTGCCACTTTTCTCTAACACCAGAGCAATGTATTCCTGCAGGAATGGCACCCCTCAGGCTTCTAGAATTGTTTTTCAATAAGCAAATCAAAATCGTTTTGCTTTTCTTTATATTTCTCTTCATTATATTTATAGATCCATTTGATTTTATAGTGCTTCATTTTTCTTGAGCAGCCTGGTCTGGTGGAAGGTGTCCTGCCCAAGGCTGAGCTTGAAGGCCTCTTCCATCCCAAACCATTCCATGATTCCATCTAACATGATTCCATTCCTTTAGCCATTTATTTCTGATTGTTTTGCCAGTGTTGCCACAAGTCAAACCTGCCCCACATGCCCCACATGATTTTATGTTGTTTTTTTTAATTACTGTAGATATTGTACAACATTAACAAGCTGCCAAGTCAAAGTTGCAAAACAATAGAGAAAGTTCTCTGTGCCCTAATTTGGGAATGGTTCTTGCTCTGGGTGTGTTGTGACCTGTCCTGCTGCATATTTGAGGGCTGATGTGCTTCTGGAAGGATCTCAGAGTTTCACCTTATCTGTGGAGGGAGGTGTTGAGCTGGCAGTGACTGATGAGCCTTGTCTTTACCAGTTGCATTCAGAGGCTTTAAGATGGGTCTAAGTAAGCTTTACTCCCTGGAAAGTAATGCTGGAGTGCTTAAATCAGGACTAGGACTTGACAGATGGGTTTGGTTACAGAGCCATTCCAACACTGATGGCCTTAGAAGTGGAAATTAAAGCTTATATTTAAGGCATGCAATTTCTTGGCTAGGACAGCAGAGTAAAATGATATTTACTTTTGGAGATGATTCAAGAAGCCATTAAGGTCTCTCTGCTAGAGTCTTGGCACTGCTAGGCACTGATATTTGGGGAAAAAAACTGAATTCAGTTTGCTGTGAACTTTCTCAATTACAAAATTGGGTCTTGTGACACTGCTCTGTCACTCACCAGGAACTCTGTGTAAAAGCAGAGGGAAAAGTACAATTCTTTTGGAATGGGAAACTGCTGGGAGAAAAGCAGGGTTACTTTAGGTTGTCTGGAAAATCCCAAACAGCCCAGGGTGGCTCTGAGGTGATCCCTGACCTTGGCTCCCTTTCCATGTCAAAGATCCTGGTCCAGAGGAGGTTTAGGCAGGGAGTGAGGGAAATCTCTGCCCTGAGGAGCCACAGAGTGTTGAACAAGGGTGATAACTCCTGCTGTCACTTCAAATTCTGAATGTCTGCCTTTAGAACTCTGCTCAGCAAAACCTGCTGGGGCTGAGATCAGCTCCAGCCCTGCCCATCAGGGGCATCACATGATTTTATGTTGCTGATCCTGAACATTGTCCTTGATTGCTGTGGCCCTGCTGAGGGGGTGGTTGGGGCTGGAGCATCCCAGCCACACAAGGAAATTACTGGGAGGCAGCTCTCAGGGTTGCAGAGTTCTGCTAAATATTGATGAGATGGGATTAAACAGCACAGGCACTTGTCAGATGGTTTATTGGAGTTTACTTTGGGCCATGCCCCTTTCCAGGAGACTTTCTGGAGTCTGGCCTGGCCCTTCCAAAGCCATGCAAGCCAGCATTTGTTCCAGGCCACAGTTTATCTTCTTTTTTGAGTGCTGATGTCTGTGATGGTCTGGCCTAACAGCTCAAGCTGCTCTGTGAGATTTCACTCCTTATTTTCTACCAAGAAATTTCTGTTGCCTCATCTCCAACTATTCACAGCTGTCAGAAACTTCCCCCTGACTTTCTGGCTAAGTCATGCAGTTCTCCTTTGCTATTTCATTTTTCTGCAGACTGGAGAAAGAGTTGAGGCAACATAAATTAAACTTCCCACCTTTCCTGCCACCCCAGACTCCCTGAGGGTGACAAGAGGAACAATCCCATAGGAATTGAATTCTTTTGCTTCCCTTTAGAACGCCTGAAAAAGGAGGAGAAGACCCGTCAGGAGTTAGAAAAAGCTAAAAGAAAACTGGATGGGGAAACAACAGACCTGCAGGACCAAATAGCTGAGCTGCAAGCCCAGATTGAGGAGCTGAAAATCCAGCTGGCCAAGAAGGAGGAGGAGCTGCAGGCTGCTGTGGCCAGGTCAGTGTGTGTCCTAGCTGAATTTCAGCTGGCTGCAATCAGAGCTGCAGGAGCAGCCACTCCTGGGGCAGCTCTGGTCCCTGTGCTGTGGCTCATGTGAAGGAATTCAGGGATCCCTCAGCATCCTCACTCTACAAACCTGCAAAAGGAAGAAGTTTCACTTGTTGTCACAGTGTTTGGGCCCTGGAAGGTTTTTCTAATCTCCCAAAATTCAGCCTCAGGAGGGAAAAATGTGAATTTCTCAGTGGGTCTTAGCAAAGTGCTGGGCAGGACAGATTTGTCTGGGTTTGTGTGACACTCCTGCAGTCCCATGTTATGCTGAACACCATCTGTATTTTTTAAGTAGAGCTGTGCAGGAAGAGAAAATTCTACAGATGGAACATTTCTGGGGCAGTGTTGAGATCTACAAAATTGGAATACTTGACTGTAAAGTAAAGCTTGATAATNTGGGTCTTAGCAAAGTGCTGGGCAGGACAGACTTTGTCTGGGTTTGTGTGACACTCCTGCAGTCCCATGTTATGCTGAACACCATCTGTATTTTTTAAGTACAATCTTGCAGGAAGAGAAAATTATACATTTCTGGGGCAGTGTTGAGATCTACAAAACTGGAATACTTGACTGTAAAGTAAAGCTTGATAATTCTGGTTTTATCTGTGGTGTCTTCCATCCATCCCTGGAAGTGTCCAAGTTGGAAGGGGCTTGGAGCAGCCTGGGAGAGTGGAAGGTGTCCCATGGGAGGGATTGGGAATTTGATGATGTTTAAGTCCCTTCCACCCCAACCATCATATAAATGTTTATATTTATTTTACTCTGGTGGCAGAGTTAAGCTGTTTTTGTAGCCACTTGAAGCAGAGGAGGTGAAATGCCATTAACTGGTGGCTCTGTTTGGCAGAGGGGATGAGGAGGCAGTTCAGAAGAACAATGCTCTGAAGGTGATCAGGGAGCTGCAGGCTCAGATTGCAGAGCTCCAGGAGGATCTGGAGTCTGAGAAGGCCTCACGGAACAAGGCAGAAAAGCAGAAGAGGGATTTGAGTGAGGAGCTGGAGGCTCTAAAAACTGAACTGGAAGATACTTTGGATACCACTGCAGCACAGCAAGAGCTGAGGTAGGATCATGGGCTGTGTGGGAAAGCACCACTGACATTCATCTCTGCTTTACAAGAGCTGAAATGGGGATTTTTTGGTGACCCTTGGTGCTTCCTCCAGGACAAAGCGGGAGCAGGAGGTGGCTGAGCTGAAGAAAGCAATTGAGGAGGAAACCAAAAACCATGAAGCCCAGATCCAGGAGATCAGGCAGAGGCATGCTACTGCCCTGGAGGAGCTCTCTGAACAGCTTGAGCAGGCCAAAAGGGTGAGAAGAAAATGAACTTTCTGCTTCAGGGGGGTTTATAAACACCAGAGTTCCTTTCCAGGAACCCTGAGCTGAGGTTTGCCAGGATCAGAGCTGATCTCTCCCAATTATTGATCATATTGGTTTGGCAATATTGCAGCTGTGCTGTGTCCTCTGGTCACCAGCAGCAGGCACAGGTGATCACATGGCTCCTGTTACTGTTCCAAATTATTCCAAACAAAGAAGTGGCTGAAAATGGAAATTACAGCTGGGGTCATTCACAAATGTGGGTGTGGACAGTTCATGTGCTGTGGTGATGGTTTTGTTTTTATGTACTGGGAATACTGCACAAGCTCCCCTGGTATTCTAAATGAAGTGAGAAATGTAGTTGAACCATGATTTGCACCAGCTTTATTCACCCAGAAATCTTCTGTGTGTCTTCTGCTCCTTATTCAATAAATATTCTCAATAGGAGCATGAAAAGTTGGAAAAAGACCCTGCAATCTGAAACAAAGCCCCTGTGACAGGGTGGTGTCAGCAAAAATGCCACTTAAACATCCTTCTGCCAGTGCTGGCTTTTTTAAAGGCTCTGACAAATGTCAGTGCAGTGCTGAGAATTGCTTTGTTCTGCACTTCCAGGCAGCTCTGCCCACTCAAACCAGGGCAGCTCTGCTTCATTTCTTCCCTTTTATTTCTGTGAGCTGAGCCATGCTGATCTGCTCATGGGCACATTCCTTCCTCCTTGCAGTGCCACCAGGGCCCTCATTGCCAGTGCTGCCAGCCCAGCCCCTGCCCTGCTGCTCCTCCCTGGCACCTGTGGACACAGCACCCTCAGCTCCCTCTGGCACACACCATGCTGCACAGCAGCTCCTCCCTCACTCCCTGCTCACACCTTGCTGGGCACGTGGCTTCCCTCAGAACCCTGAGCTGCAGAGTCATTCCTAGCAGAAAACAAGACAATAAATGGTAAGAAAAGAAGCTGTCAGACAACAAAGTGTTGAAATTCTTTCCTTTTGTCTTTCCTAGTTCAAAGCAAACCTTGAAAAGAACAAGCAAGGCTTGGAGTCTGACAACAAGGAGCTGGCCTGTGAGGTGAAGGTGCTGCAGCAGGTCAAGGCAGAGTCTGAGCACAAGAGGAAGAAACTCGATGCTCAGGTGCAGGAGCTGACTGCAAAGGTGTCAGAAGGGGAGAGGCTGAGGGTGGAGCTGGCAGAGAAGGCAAACAAGCTGCAGGTAAGGCCCAAACTCCTGGGAAACAGGCAAGGAATCAAAGCTGTGACTGTGCAGAAATGGCCCCTGGTGGTGTGGGAGGTGCCCTCAGAGGGGCTTGGGAGGCCTCAGATGTGCCTCAGGTGGGGAGAGCTGTGACACCAGTGCTGGGCATCTGGGCTGGGGGACTTCAGGGGCTTTGAGGGATGTGCCTTCCTACCCTGGAGAGCAAATCCTGCACAGTCCAGCTGCAGGGCAGGTTTCTGGCTTGGCTGTGGAGTTGGGTAGATTGGGCTGAACTTTTCCAGAGGGATGAGCAAAACTTGATGGGGGCCACAGGATTGCTTTGGTGCTCCAAGCTGGGAGCCTGGCAGGGAGGGCTTGCAAGGACATTTTTCTGGGAAATGGAGCAAACAGGCAAAATGCAGCCATGGCTGACTCCTGAACCACAGCAATGAGGGCCTCAGGTAAACCCAGCTAAAGCACTTCCAGAAGGGAATGGCCCAGCTCTCTCTGGGGGAAGCTTTCAGGCTGTCTCTGACTCTGTATAAAGGTAGTGTGGCCCAAAATAATGAGCTGGCAGCTGGCAGTTGCCTTTTCTCTTGCAGGGGTGCTTTAGACCCACCCTGGTGATCCCTGAATTAATGCTTCCATGAAATACATGGGCCCAGAATTAAAACCAGCATTCAAGGGCAGGGATCAGAGCAAAGTGCTAAATGTCAGAGCTCAGTAGCCCCACTCTTATTTTGTTACTGCACTTCAGGACTGACATTCAGCTTCCACTTTGTAGCCAAAGTTCAGGGTTTTGGCTTTTTGTCTCTCTCTGCTGGGCTCTGTTGCTGTCTTGCTGGAATTGGCTGGGGTTTGTGCTGGGGCTGTGTGTCACCTGTGGGCTGCTTGCCTTGCAGAATGAGCTGGACAATGTCTCCAGTCTGCTGGAGGAGGCAGAGAAGAAAGGCATCAAGTTTGCCAAGGATGCAGCCAGTTTGGAATCTCAGCTTCAGGATACACAGGTGTGTGAGCAGCAAAGCTGAGCTTGGCACTGGGGCTCTACTCCTCAGGGGAAGGCTGACTGCTGACAGAAAATCCATTTTCATTCCTGCTCTGGGAGGTCCCCTGGGGAGAAGCTGAATTTCCTGTTCAGTCCAGGGAAATGGGATGGCTCAGCTGCATGGGGAACCAAGGTTTCATTATCTGAGCTTCCCCACCTGAGAGTTGCTAGTTCCATATCTTTGTCTCTGAGGGAGATCAAATTAAAAAATCAAACTAAAAAAACCCTTCCCATGCAGAATTTAATGTCAGTATCCTTGGGATGTATGAGGAACAATGCCCTGTGTTCTCCTGACAGCTTCACAGTGTTACAGCTGAAGTTCAGACTGTCAGGGTTTGGTTCTCAATTAAGAAAATGCAGCTTTATGCAGATATTCATCACTTCAATATATTTTATCTTGTATTAAAGTTCTAATGGTGACCACTTAACTCTGAATAATGTTCTCACAACTGGAGGGCTTTGTAGGAGCAGGATGGGGGAGAGGAGGTGGGATGGGGTTACACCTTTCATGACTTGGTTGTGACAAAGTTTCCACCTTTAAAGACACCTTTATAGATATATAGATATATAATTCTCATCTGAAAAAAAAAAATACATTTTGAGGGTGACTTCTATGCTAGTCCCTTGAAAGATGGAAAAGTTACCATCCATGAACTTCTAGAAGAGACTCTGGCATGGGTTCCCTGACCAGAAATGTACTTTATGAAGGTTTAAATGTGCCCAAAATGAACAGTCAGTGGCTTTTTGAAAACCCAACTAGCAGATTCTTCATAAAGCATGTCCTTGTCCCAAAATCTGAGGGAAAGATGAGCCTGGGACTGCCCATGTGGAGCTGGGGGTTTCAGAGCACACTCAGCTGTGCCCATGCCTGTGTCCCAGGAGCTGCTCCAGGAGGAAACCCGCCAGAAGCTCAACCTCAGCAGCAGGATCAGGCAGCTGGAGGAGGAGAAGAACAACCTGCAAGAGCAGCAGGAGGAGGAAGAGGAGGCCAGGAAGAACCTGGAGAAGCAGATGCTGGCCTTGCAGGCCCAGGTGAGCTGCTGTGAGGGGCAGCCCTTGTGTGGGGAGCTGTCCCAGGCTGGTGTCCCAGAGCTTTGGGACTTCCACAGCTGCTGGAGCAGATTTTGGAATAAAGTTTCCTGTGGCCTTCCTCCACTGCAGTCGGGATGTGTACACTGAACTGGGATGGGCAGGCTTTGCCCTGCTGGGACCCTGAGAATTCCCACATTTTGTGTTCAGGAACATCTCTTCCTCCAGGGAAACTTGGCCCTGGCTGCCTTTCCTCCCTCTCCTGAGGCACTGAGGGACTTCACTTGCTTTTCCTGAATTTCAGCTGGCTGAGGCCAAGAAGAAGGTGGATGATGACTTGGGAACCATTGAAGGCCTGGAGGAGACCAAGAAGAAGCTGTTGAAGGACATGGAGTCCCTGAGCCAGCGCCTGGAGGAGAAGGCTCTGGCTTATGACAAACTGGAGAAGACCAAGAATCGCCTGCAGCAGGAGCTGGATGACCTGATGGTGGATCTGGATCACCAGCGCCAGATTGTCTCCAACCTGGAGAAAAAGCAGAAGAAGTTTGATCAGGTACTCCAGTCTCCTGTCAGTTTTTAGGGTTTTTTTAGATGTTTTTAGGATTTTTGAATGGCATCTTGTACTGTTGCTGAGCCTTGTGTGAAGAAGGGTCTGGCTGGTGTGCTGTGGGTGTTGATAAATCTGTGAGCAACTTGGCACTGCCAGTTCTGGGAGGCTTGTTAGATCAAGTAGCCAGCTCCTCATACAGAAAAAGAGAATTATGCTGGAACAAAAACCTAAAGGGTTTTATTGTAATTCCTCAAGGTAGACTCAGAAAGAATCTGAAGATTGAAAGATTGAAATCAGGAACCTTTATGAGTATCTTGCTTTGCTCCTCTCATCCCAGAGGAGCTGTAGCTGTTCTCTTTTAGACAGCTCCTCAAGGCCAGCTAAAGTCAGAGCAGGAACCACTTCCTGAGCAGAACACCTGAGGCAGGAAGGAGCTGACTGTGGAGCTCAGGGGCTGGATTAATTGTTTCTTCTGTTCAGATGCTGGCAGAAGAGAAGAACATTTCTGCCAGATATGCAGAGGAGCGGGACCGTGCTGAGGCAGAGGCCAGGGAGAAGGAAACCAAAGCCCTGTCCCTGGCCCGGGCCCTGGAGGAGGCCCTGGAGGCCAAGGAGGAATTTGAAAGGCAGAACAAGCAGCTGCGTGCAGATATGGAAGACTTGATGAGCTCCAAAGATGATGTGGGCAAAAACGTGAGTATGGTTCCACAGCCTGTCTGTCACAGACTGGGAATGCCAGGGAAAACTCCCCGGCTGGAGAAGGGGCTGGGCACAAGGGCAGAACTGTCTGAAGCTCCCCCAGAATGCTGGAGGGGGTGGTCCTCGTTAACATCCTGGTCCTGGGAAATATAAAAGCTAAAACTGAGGGCATGAGTTGGAACTGCTGGTGGGAGGCCCCTGAAGGACAGGCTCTGAGCAGGGCTTGTGCCTCAGGTCCACGAGCTGGAGAAGTCCAAGAGAACCCTGGAGCAGCAGGTGGAGGAGATGAGGACTCAGCTGGAGGAGCTGGAAGATGAACTGCAGGCCACAGAAGATGCCAAACTCCGTCTGGAGGTGAACATGCAGGCCATGAAGGCCCAGTTTGACAGAGATCTGCAAGCCAGGGATGAGCAGAACGAGGAGAAGAAGAGGATGCTGGTGAAACAAGTATGTCTGTTTTACTTTGTGTTGGTCAGAAGGGGAGGAAGATCTTTTGCCAGAATTCTGGGCCTCTGTGCCACCAGAAAGATAAATCTCTTTGCTCAAAGATTCCATCCAATGGAAATCCCAAACCATTTTCACAAAGCATACAGTAATTCTGGCTGAGGGGTGGCCACTGTCACCAGGCAGTGCCAGGTGGTGCTGGTGGCCTCCAAAACCACTCCAGGTTTGGCTCTTGCTGCCTGGGTGTATTCCAGGACTGGGACATCTCAGCTGCATTTTCAAGCCCATCCTATTTCTTGTCCAGGAACAAATCCAGGGATGCTGAGATAGACTTTTAAATCAAGGGAACAGTTCCCAAAATGAAAATCATGGCAGAGCTTCCAGGTTTGCCAGACTTGGGAATTTTGGGAACACAGAGGTCAGAAGAGCCTCAGGAAATGCCTTTAGAGGGTCATGCTTGTAAGAGAAGATGGTTCCAAATTAGCCTGAAGTGTTGAGGAATAAACCAGCCAATATTTCAAAATTTATCCCAAGAAAACAGAAACTGAGAATCCCCAGTGTAGAGGTATCTGAGGAATGAACCTGGCCTGCAGGGTTTGGAAGGTCAGTGCAGCACAAAGTTGCTGTTACTGAGCTGGACAAGAGCTCCTGACCTTGCACTGGGAGGGAGATGTGCTTCAAAACAAAATATTCTTTCATGTTGGTAACCTGTGGCATTTCTGGCCCAGTTTATTTTTGTGTAGGTTTGGCTCAGTCCATGTTGCCCATGGATGTTCACACACTTTTGTTTTGGGTAAAGAAGTTGTTGGTGCATAAATGCCAGTAACAGGCAAAGGAATGGTTTCATTGTTTTCTTGAGACAATGAGGTGATTCTGCTTCCTATTTTCCATCAGGGTTAGTGACAGCTGCCCTGGAGCCATCCCCAGTGCTGGATGGCAGTGGTGGGCAGGAGCTGAAATGGAATTGCTCCACATGCTGAGCTCTGCCTGGGGGTTTCCCTTTTGCTCAGAGCAGAGGTCTCAGCTTCCCTTTGGGATTTGGCCTCCAGCCATGCCTTCCCCTTAGCTGGGGGTGTCCCTGGGCAGCCCTGGGGGTGCCCCAGGCAGGCCTGGGGGTGTCCCTGGGCAGCCCTGGGGGTGTCCCTGTGCCCTGGGGGTGTCCCTGGGCAGCCCTGGGGCTGGCAGCCCTGGGGCTGATGCTGCCCTGCCTGCCCCAGGTGCGGGAGCTGGAGGCCGAGCTGGAGGACGAGCGCAAGCAGCGGGCGCTGGCCGTGGCAGCCAAGAAGAAACTGGAGATGGACCTGAAGGACCTGGAGGGGCAGATAGAGGCTGCAAACAAGGCTCGGGATGAAGCCATCAAACAGCTCAGGAAGCTCCAGGTAGGCACAGCTGCTCAGGGGGTGGGTGCTGTCCTGGGAGCTGCCCCAGGGCTGCTGCCATCCAGCACAGCTGAAGGCAGGAGGAGAATCAGACTGCACTGCTGGGGCTGAGAGTGTCCAGCCTGGATTTATCCTCTGCTCAAAACTCAGCCTTTTACAGAATCACACAATGGCTTGGGTTGGAAGGGAGCCTGAAGCTAATCTTGTTCCAAACTCCCCTGCCACAAAACTGCTTTCCACATCCCTGGAGGTGTCCAAGGCCAGGTTGGACAGACTTGGAGCAGCCTGGGATAGTGGAAAGTGTCCCTGCCCATGGCAGGGGTGGCACTGCATGATAATTAAGGGCTCTCCAGCTCAGGTCATTCTAGGATTCCACTCTATAATCTTATGGAGTGCTGGAAGTCTTGGAATGTGATATTTCAGGGATTGAGGGGTGGAAAGATGAGGAAAAGAAATTTTACAATACAGAAGAACTGGAAATGCCTTTAAGTGGAATGAAGCCACTGTGGGAAAACAGCCTTATCTCCCAGGGGCTGAAATGGATCTTGTGATTGTCCTGGTGCAGCCTCAGTTCCTCACCCTGCTCTCCACCTGCAGGCTCAGATGAAGGACTACCAGAGGGAGCTGGAAGAGGCCCGAGCATCCCGGGATGAGATCTTTGCCCAGTCCAAAGAGAGTGAGAAGAAGCTCAAAAGTCTCGAAGCAGAAATACTCCAGCTCCAAGAGGTGAGATGGAAGCCAAGAGGTTTGTTCTTGTTTAGAGTAAGGCAAAGATGAGAGGGTAAAGAAGGTAAAAAGCAATGCAGTGAGCTGAGCAGAGAAATGGGAGCCAGGAGAACTCTGCTTGCCCTGCTCCAGCCATCAGTGAGTCCTTACAGCTTTGTAGCAGGCTGGACTTTCTGGAGAGCAGGGAAGCTTTACAGCTGCTTAAACACATTGCAGGCTTCCCTGCAGTGTGCTGGGTGGTTCGGGGGTCTCTGAGTGGTGTCAGCACTGAAAGGGGTTTCTGTATTTACAGTTCCCTCTCTGGTGCCTCAGTGGACCATTGGTGTGTGTGGAGGTTTATCCCTCTGCCCCCTCAGCCCTTCCTCTAACGGGCAGGTTTGCCCTCCCCTGGCAGTTTATGTGAGAGCTCCAAGTCCTGCTGCATCTCCCATCTTCCACTGTCCCTTGCTGCCACAGTGTCAGCCACTGCAGTGTCCTGTGCCCCTCCTGTCTGCTTCAGCTGCAGGGCAAGGCTTGCAGCTCTTGCCCAGACCCACCACACTTCCCTTGGAGCCTTCACAGATAACCTGGAGCTTCTCCAGGTGGGCTTGGGTGGCCTTCAGGCCTCAGAGTGGCACTTGCAGAGCATTTCATTGTCCTTAGGAAATGCTTGAGTGTTTCTGCCACTTAATGCAGATTTATAATCAGAGGTTCAGCGCTGTGTGTGCTGTTGTGCTGAAGCTTTTTAATTTTTATTCTCTCCTTGTCTTCATGCCAAGAACACTGCGAGAACCTAAAACATTTGCTTAATTTAGCATCTACTTCACACTGACTGTGTCTATCAGAGCATGTGGCAGAGTGGCTTCTCCGGCTGCTGAGGGCTTGGGTGTTACTGATCTTCATGGGTTTTTTTTCCTTGCCTTGTCTGGGGAACACTTCAGGGACAGGGAGAAGTAGCTCCCCTGCAGTCCCAGGGCAGCGAGGGCATCTCCAGCTGATGTGTCCTGCTGGCTTATCCATTAAAACCCCCCGGGCCATGGCAGTTCCAGCACCTCCAGAGGCTGTCAGGAGGCTGCAGAAGCTGTGGGGTTCCCGTGGGGTTCCCGTGGGGCTGCACTGACTCTCCCCCCCTGTGGGGTTCCCGGGGCTGCCCGG
>VYXF01007875.1:929-23259 GCA_013397295.1 Polioptila caerulea | reverse complement strand
TGTGCCCACCTGGCCCTGGCTCTCTGTGCCCACCTGGCCCTGGCTCTCTGTGTCCAGCTGGCCCTGCTCTGGCTGCCGTGGCTGCAGCTGCCCCTGAGACAGGAGCTGGGGACAGCTCCCGAGTGCCAGTGGCCCCAGGGCCACCGCTGGCCTCCCCCAGGGCACTGAGCAGGGCTGGGAGGGGACAGGGACAGGGGAGCCTGGAGAGGAGCGGCCAAGGCTCGGTCAGAGCTCAGTGAGGGGAGGGGATGGCCAAGACAGACAGGACTCGGTGTCCCCAGCACAGCAGGACTCGGTGTCCCTCAGGCAGAGCAGGACTCGGTGTCCCCCAGACGGTGTCCCCAAGCAGAGCAGGACTCGGTGTCCCCAAGCACAGCAGAGGGTGGCAGCTCGTGGGGCCGGGGCAGAGAACGTCCACTACAGCGACAGCAGAAAACAAACTGTATTGACAGAACATGGAGGGCCGAGGGCCCGGGGCCTCCTCTCCTCAGGGCCGTGTTGCAGCGGGGTGGGAAGGGGAGGAATCAGGAGCAGTTCTTCTCGAGCTGGGCTGAGAAAAGCCTCCAAGTCCCAAGGGCCGCGGGCTCACACGCTCAGCGGGAGCATCCCCGGCGCCGAGGAGGGGCGGGAGCCGCCCAGGCCGGGCGGGCCCTGGTCAAAGCCGTTCACTGCCCTGGCAAGGAGAGAGAGCCCGTGAGGGGACGGGCAGCCAGGCCTGGGTCCTGAACCCGCCCCACCGTGTCCCTGAGCAGGGCCCGGCTCCGGCTGCCAGCTCCGTGCCCACCCCAGAGCCAGAGCTGGCAGCCCTGGCCGAGGTGACCGTCCCACAGAGGGGCTGTGGGGGTCAGGGCATCCCTCAGGGCTGCCCCACCTGTCCTGCCGTGTGCCCGGAGCCCAGGCAGAGCCCCGGGGCTGTGCCCGTGTCCTGTGCCCGGCAGGGGACACTCAGACACACTGAGAGCCCAGCAGGGTCAGAGCCCAGCAGGGTCAGAGCCCAGCCGGGTCAGAGCTCACCAGGGTCAGAGCCCAGCAGGGTCAGAGCTCACCAGGGTCACAGCCCAGCAGGGCCAGAGCCCAGCAGGGTCAGAGCCCAGCAGGGTCAGAGCCCAGCAGGGTCACAGCCCAGCAGGGTCACAGCCCAGCAGGGTCACAGCTCAGCAGGGTCACAGCCCAGCAGGGTCAGAGCCCAGCAGGGTCACAGCCCAGCACAGTCACAGCCCAGCTGGGCTCTGTGCCCCTCCAGCCCCTGCCCGGGATGCTCCCGGTGCCTCCAGAGCCCGGCAGCTCCAGGCTGGCTCTGCCCTGCACCAGGAGGGAGCTGGGTCGAGCTCTTGTGCTCCAGCTGCAGCGACCTGGGCAGCTCTGGGAGGTGTCTGCAGCCTCCTGCCCACAGGGATTAGTCCCAGCCAGGCCCCCCTCGTGCTCCTGCCCCCTTTCCCTGGCCCTCAGACACGCCAGCACAGCCTGTGGTGCCTGTGCCATGCCCTGGTGCTGGGACTCCCAAGAAACCAGGCTCCAGCCAGAGCCAGGGGCAGCATTCCTGCTGGAAATGTCCCTGCAGTGGCTCCTCAGGGACGTTTCTGACAGCCTGTCCCTGCAGTGCCATGGGCTCTGTGCCCACATCCAACCACTCTGCCCTGATTACTAATTTGGACTCATTAAACTGCATTTCTAGCTGTATTTTTGTACTTGGCACCTCATGCCCAAGACTCAGCTCGAAGTATCCACCAAATCCTTGGTGGAAGATTCTTCTGGAGCTGGACAGCCTGGCCTGAAGGGAAAATGGACACAGCTCTGGAACAGCCCCAGGTGCCTCCAGCTGCCCCAGCAGGGCAGGGACACTGAGCAGGGACACTGAGCAGGGACACTGCTGTCCCTACCCACACTGTCCCCTCCCTGCTCTACCCCTGGCCACCTCCCTGTGCCCTTGGTTGCCTTCCTGTCAGCCACAACCACGCCACTGCACACCAGCAAGTCAAGAGCCACAAAATGCTGAAGGAAAATCCCAACCAAAGGGCAAAGCCTGCCAATGAACTCCATCCTCGAGGCCACGCTCCCCCTGCATCCCTGCTGTGACCAGTTCCAGCAGAAACATGCACTTATTTGAGCTATTAAACAGATGAGGAGAGCAAGCAGCACTCAGGCTTATGTTTGCAACAGGTCACAGCAGCAGAGGTTTATTCCAAGTCAGGAGCAGGAGCAGTTGCAGCCTCAGCTTGGATCAGGGCCCATTAGTGAGTGGCACTACCAATCCCTCGTGCAGCTCCCAGAGCCCCCAGGTGTGCCCCAAGCCCCAGGTTACACCACATGCAGCCAATCAGTGCAAATAATTCATTTACCCATGACCAAGGTGGGGAATATGACCTTCTCACGCCTAGTGGAGAGAAAGGGAGAGTTTATGCACACAAAAATGACATTCCTGAGCACAACCCTTGGGGCAGCAGCTGGGGCCAAGCAAAGGTGTGCAAGCAAACCTCAGCAAAGCTCTCCTGGCTGAGCTCTGCAGGGGCAATCCAGCACAGATCACTGCCCCCCAGTCACCCACAGCTCCCTCTCTCCCAGGGAAACCTTCAGATCAGGGGGAGCAGGGACTAAAAACAGACCCAGATTTCCCAGCCTGGGGTATTCTGGGCAGGGCTGTGGGTAACAGCACAGGGGCACTTCTCACATTGGACTTCAGCTGGTGTCATTAGAACAAAGCCCAAGGGATTCACAAAAATAGCCAAGAACAAACATCAGCCCTGAGGGCACGGGCATCCAGGGCTGCAGGAAGGGGAACAAGCACCTCAGGATGGCTGTCCCAGTGCCAGGGCCCTGCACAGCCCAGAGCAGTTTTGTTTCCTGGACTGACATTAACAACCAATTAACAGTAATTACAACAGCAAAAAACCAAGTATCCATTCCCTGGCATCTGGACAGAACCTTCATGTTGCTGAAGGGACCAATCTGCAGGGAAGTGATCTTAGAGCAGACACTGCAGTGTTTTTAACAAGCAGGTAAACCCTGAGTGCCCCAGCTCTGCAGCCAAGCTTTGGTGCAAGCCCTGCTCTGCTCCCCTGAGTGCTGCCCTGCTCCCTCTGAGAGCAGGGGCTTGGCAAGAGCTGGAGACACCTCCAGTGTCTCACCCAACACAACGGCAGGAGGAGGAAAGCAAACAGAGCTGCAATGGTGTGGCTGAGTTCTCTCTGACCCTACCCCAGCACTCAGCCACCAGCTCCTGGCTGCAGGGCTGCACTCACACCTGGAACAGAGTCACACCTGGAGCAGAGTCACACCTGGATAACATTCACATCTGGATAACATTCACATCTGGATCAGGGTTATTACCCTCACAGCTGGATCAGAGTCACATCTGGAGCAGAGTCACACCTGGATAACATTCACATCTGGATAACATTCACACCTGGATCAGGGTCATTACCCTCACAGCTGGATCAGAGTCACATCTGGATCAGGGTTATTACCCTCACAGCTGGATAACATTCACATCTGGATAACACTCACATCTGGATCAGGGTTATTACCCTCACAGCTGGGCCAGCACAGGCACTGCCAGCACCTCCTGGGCACAGAGCAGGGCAGCAGGAGGGGCTGAGGGCACAGCCTGGGAGCAGCACACGGAGGGCAGGGGACAAGGGCAGCACAGGGCAGCAACTTGCAGATCAGCACAGGAACCACTTCCAGCCCTTTTCCTGCCCACTAACACCCCCAGCTCTGCTGCAGCATTTCCTTCCAGCCTTTCTGAGCCTTCCTCAGCCCCAGCCTGCTCCTCCCTCCAGGCAGCCAGCCCAGATAAGGAGTGTGATGACAATCTGCATAATTAAAAGTGACCCCCACCCCACAGAGCAATCAGCTTATTTGTCACACCACACCTCGATATAGCCACGCTGCCTGCTCAGGGCTGCCATAATCCCTCCCCAGCACTGCCCTGCCCCTTGGAGCTGCTGGGGGATGCACAGCCCCCTCAGCCCTGCAGCACACAGCCCAAAAGGCTCATTTGCACATGACTTTGGGGCTCTGAATTCTTCCTTTCCAAAAGCAGCAAACACTCCAGAAGCTCTCAGTGCCCTCGCCCTGCTCCCCACACAGCCCCACCGAGGAGCAATGTGGGAAGCTCAGCTGGCTGCTCTGGCCCTTTCAGCTGGGAAACAGCTTGTTTCTTTCTCGAAAATAAATGTAGGCTTGAGGAAATGCTGAAAATCAGCATTAAATTCACTGATGTTTAACGTGAAGGCACGCAGGGAGCATGGAGGCTGTTTGCCTTCAGCACCCCTGTGCTGTCCACCCCCGTGCACCCACAGGGCCTTGTGCTGGGAGGAACTGGGGAGAGCCCTCCTGCAGCAGCATCCCCAGCATCCCAGAGGGAGCTCTGAGCACGGCAGCTCCAGCAAAGCCATCCCGGCCTCCCAGGCCGCCTCCCAGCAGGGAGGAGCAGCCACAGCTCCAGCACCACCGGCTCATCCCTCCCCTCCCAGAGGGTGTGAGCACCCAGGACTCCCTCTCCAGGGGTGTGAGCAGCCAGGACTCCTTCCTTCCCTCCTAGAGGGGGTGTGAGCACCCAGGACTCCTTCCCTCCCATCTCAGAGGGTGTGAGCACCCAGGACTCCCTCTCCACCCAGGACTCCTTCCCTCCCATCTCAGCTCCCATCTCAGAGGGTGTGAATACCCAGGTCTCTCTCTCCAGGGGTGTGAGCAGCCAGGACTCCTTCCTTCCCATCTCAGAGGGTGTGAACACCCAGGTCTCTCTCTCCAGGGGTGTGAGCAGCCAGGACTCTCCCTCTCCCAGGGAACATCCCTGCCCACCCTCAGCTGCTGCAGGCCTGGTCCTGCACTTGCCCAGAGCACCCCTGCAGCTGTGGCAAGCCCTCCTGTGCTCCTGAGATGCTCTCAGAGGGCCCATCCTCCCTGCCCGGGCTGGTCACAGCCACCAGGAGATCGGCAGGAGCGGCACTGCCCCCAGCCCTTTTCCCTGAACACAGAGCCCCTGCGGGCTTTGCTGCAGGAGGTGTTTCCCCAGGGGCTGAGGGGCAGCCCTGAGGAGCTGCAGGAGCCTTGCAGAGGGCAGAGCTGTGCCCTCACTCACCCCTTGTCAAAGAAGGACGTGTGCCCGGGGTACTTTGTGCCGTTGCTGCTCATCACGGCGCTGCTGACGTTCCCTGAAATGTAGGATTTCCGTGATGCCTGGTCCTTTGCAAAATTCCTGCAAGCAGCGAGTTTGGATTCTAAGGCCTGTGAAAGGGGAGGGGGGAAAAACAGTATTAAAAAAAGTTTTAATTCACAGGAAGTATTTTGCTGCTCACAAGCCCAAGATTGCCACGATCAGGACTCCAGTGTGATCACCCTTGGCAAAAAAATGGGAACAAAGCTGTCATTTCCTCTGTCACCCCACCACAAAGGAAACACACAGATGCTGATGCAAACTGCCAGACATTACTCAGCTCCACGAGGGCTCAGATTCTAGAACAGATGAACTCTGAAATAATTACCCAAGACAAGGATGCCAAATCACAGCAGAAGTTACTCAAACTTCTTGCTTCAGCAGCTGCCTTGAGCTGATCAGAAGTCTGAGAGCCTAAGGCAGAATCCTCAAGCTTTGAGAGGGGACTGTGCATTTGGAAAGTTGGTTTTTTCACCAGGACAATGCCTTCTGGAATTTCTTTCTTAATCTTGGCTTGCAAAATAAAGTAAATTTCTAAAGCTTCACTGCCACCCTTCCAAACAGGCCTGGTGAGCTGTTTACCCCCATGTAAAGTGACAGTGACTCCTGGAACAGCAACATCCTGACTGTCTCCTTTACTCCAGAACATCACCTGCCCTTTCTGCCACCATCAGAGGCTGAAAACCCTGAAAATCCTGAATATCCATGTGGTGCAGCAGAAAGTCCTTGCTCATTGTACCCCCTGTGCACGGGGGCATTCAGGACACTGCAAATGCCTGCACTGGAAACTGAAATTTATCTCCCAAAAGTGGGGTTTGGTCCTGCTCTGCACAGAATATTCCATGCAGAGGGCACTGACAGGGTGCCACAGGTGGTGCAGACTCCTAGGAATGTGTGGAAGTTTATTTGGGGATTGTGGCCTGTGCAGGCAGCTGCAGGTAAAGTAACTCTGGGTGTCACAGATTGTCCCCTGGCCACAGGCAGTGTGGTCTGAGCCAAGCACTCCCTGTCTCAGCAGGCAGCAAAGCAGAGGGGAAACTTCCTGCAGGGACAGGGAGGGGAAGGCCTGGGCTGAGGCACAGCCAAACCCCAAAGAACCTGAGCACCCTCAAATTGTTCCCAGAGCAGGGCAGGAGCTGGAGCCCCGTCCCAGTGGCCAGCCTGGGGCAGGCTGTGAGAGCAGCTTGCTTATTTGGCATTTCCTGTCCTGGCAGAGTAATCACAGGGGATTGTCACTAAGCTCCCCAAATCCCCTGCAGACTCTTCCTCACAACGATCCCCTTTCAAACGGGCCCTGCTGCCCTTTCAAACCCAGGCTGGGCTCGCTGCCTCCAAATGGGAGCAGCCAGGCAACTTTTCATGTCCAGCTTTGCTAAAACAACTGTCTGTGCTGCAGCTCCTGCCAGGCTCAGCTGGGCTCCACAGGCACAGGGCACAGCCAGCCACAGCTGCCCTGGGCTTTGGTGCTTTCTGGAGCTGACCTGGAGCAGGGAGCAGCCAGAGCAAAAAGATAAATTGGGGATTTATTAAAAGAAAAGGTCTCAATGGATACAGCCTGGGCAGTGCCAGAGCCCAGCTGGGCCACACCCAGCTTGAGCCCCAAAATGGGCACAAAATGGACACCTGGCCATGAGGCCTCACACTTTTGTAAGTTCTGGTCCATCAGCACAATGGAGTTAATTCTCCAGTTACAGCTTCAGATTATGAAGCTCCATCCTCCTGGTTCTCCCTTCACTGTTGGTTTTGTTCTTGGGTCTGAAAGTTGTCCTTGGTCCCAAGCTGGAGAAGGAATTGCTTTGTCTCCCTGCTCTGTGAAGAGAGCTCAGTAGCACTGAATGTGAAACCTAAACTGCACAGAATCTAAAAAATATAAAAGCTAAAACTTAAGGCACCAGCTTCACTGACACACAAACCACCAGGGCTCATCCAGAAGTTCCTGGGAGCTCTAAAGCCATTTTTTCTCCCAAGAGGTAAGCCTGGGTCCTGAACAACACTGCAGCAGATGTTTAAAGCACTTCTTCCCTGCTTACAGTATAATCCATTTAAAAGCTCTTGCATTTCACTTCCCCACCAACCACAGATGGGAGCATTTGGCTTTCTCCTCATTTATTTTCTCACTTTCTTACCCAAGGTTTCCAGGCTGGTTTTTCTCTCAGAATCTGTGGCAGATCTCCCAGCAGGAGACCCTGGCAGGGTGATCCCAGCTCCTCCAACTGCACAGAATCTAAAAAATATACTGCAGCCCAGACAGAGGAAGCTGCAGGCCCAGTTAAGCTAAGAACAAGTTGACAGTGTCTAACTCAGCACTCAAAATTATTTCATTCCAGTTATGAATTTTGTCACTCCAAACTGGATCAGAACCATAGGATCAGGCTTTAAAAATTGAAATAATATTAAAAAAAAAAGCATTATCAAATACTGAGCAGTGAGTGTGGATGATTTGGCAGCTCCAGGATGTCCCCAGCACAGGCCAAGGCTGTGCTTGAGCACAAGGCCAGGAGCCCCAGAGAGCCCAGAGCACTCACCCCCACTTTCCGTAGCAGATCTCCCACAATGTTGAGTGCAGATATTCGAGCTGAAGGAGTCAGTGGGCTGGTACCAAACCCATTTGGTATAGCTGCAAACACAGACACATCTCATTATTTCACTCCTCCACAGCTCAGGTTTTTCAAAAATTTCAATAAATCAGCTTCTACATTAAAAAAAAACCAAAACTCCAACACATCCACAAGCTTGCTGCAGACGCTGCATACAATCACCCACAGTAACTGCAGGATCATTGGCAGGGAAAATGAGGAAGTTTAATTCCTGCCCTGGCTCCCATCAGCCCCCCCAGGCAGAGTTCATGCAGGCTCCATCTGCAAGGCCACTGCCTGCAATCCATCTAATCCAGCCAGGGCTCCCTCTGGAATCCTCATCTGAAAAACCAAGAATGGATCCCTGGGACAGTCCAGAGCCTCCCTCCCAGATGGGAAATGGGCTGCACTAAGATCCCACTGCCCCACGGAGGAAACAGGATCCCTGCACTCCCCTGCATCCCCCAAGATCCCAAATATCCTCAGGGCACTGCCCCCAAAGGCAGTGTCTGAGCCTCCCTGTCCTTTTCCAGGCCATTAACTCCTGAGTTGGCCCTGAAGTGTGTGAGACCCACAGCCCCACACCCAGCTCGGGTTCCTTAAGGAGCATCCCCAGACCCCATTCCCATGGGTGATACCTTTTGGGGAAGGAAAACTGTTTTCTGATCCTTTTCCAACGGGTGTAGCTGGCAAGGAGAGAGAGGCCTGGACAGCTGAATCCATCTTCTCACAGTCCAGAGTGGGGGAGCTGGGCGCTGATTTCCGGGTCACCTCCTGCTGCCTTTCCCTCACAGCCAGCTCCTGCCGCAGGTCTGAGGGTTGAGAGGAGGAAAAAAAACCCCAAAATCCCATTTTAGTGATTGATTCCCACACAAACAGTCTCTGTGTTCATTTGGGAGGGGCAGCAGGAGACACTTCCCAGCAATCCTGGGTTAGTGCCTGTCCTTCCTTCCTTCCTTCCTTTCTCCTTCTTTCCTGCAGCTTCTGCTGCTGCTGCAGTGGGAACACCCCTTAGAGCAGCCCCATCCCATCCCAAATCTCATCCCATCCCAAATCTCATCCCATCCCATTATCCCATTATCCCATCCCATCATCCCATCCCATCTGGGGCAGGAGGGAGCAACCAGCCCTGCCTGCCCCACACAGCTCCCTGTCCCTGGGCTGATTTATTTGCAGTGTGAGCTCCATGTGACCAAAACTGCAGCTGCACTCAAATTGCTGCTGCTGCTGCTCAATCACAGCTTGGGAACACAGAGCAATGACCTCGGCCTGTGTTTGCATCCCCTCTGTTCTCCTCCCTGTTAATAATCCACACAAGCCACAGGCAGGCCAAGGGCTGATGCAGTTCCTTGATGCCCTGACAAGTGGAAGAGCAGATTGGAGGGCAGCCCAAAGCACAGGGAAATATTGGGCATTAGAAAAGCCTGGTTTTATTCTCACCTCCTCCCCAGACTGCAGCTTATCCCTTCCCTCTCCACAGCTTTTTGCTACAAAGAACATCCAGCAATGGGTCTCTCAAAGCCTCAGCAAGGTGCAAACAAACATTACAAGTGAGTGGTTCCTTTTTGGGCACAGCAGCTCCATTTTCACAGACCTCCTATTATCTGGTCCAAAAGCCAGTTGAGTTTGACAGTACCAGTTCTTTTAGAGGCCACTGTTCCTGCTTGCTGCCAGGGGGAACAACTCACAAATGCTAAAAATGTCCAAATGACTCATCTGAGAAACAAAATGTCTGTTTTGCTGATTGTTCCAGTGTTCTAGAAAACAGGCCTCTGGGTTTTGCTGGGTTTTCCAGTTTTATTGCCCTAATCTCAAATTGCAATATCTATATTTCTTCAGAAAATTTCTTACTTCATATTTATTACAAAATCCCTGTGCTTCCAATAAAGCTCCCAATTTCTGGGGCACAAACTTGCTTCAAGAAGGTTCATAAAAGAGAGCAACAATAAAAAAATCCCAGCCTGCTGTCAGGTGTGTTCCTACACTCAGGTGCAGGCCTTAAATGAGGAAATATTTTAAAAAGCTTTGTTCAGGGAACAAAACTGCAAACCATCAATCTCTAAAGTACATTATTGGCTGGCACAGGTTTATGAGCAGATCACCTCCACTGCTAGAGAAATCAGTTCACACCCTCATTAAAAATGCTTTCCCAGCAGCCTCAATGTGAAACCCACTGGGGAATTCCCAACTCCCAGAACTTTTCCCAGAACACCATCCCAAACATCTCCCACAGGTCTAAACACAGCCTTTACCAGAATACCTTAAATAATATATTTAAGGCAATTCCCAAGGGGCTTAGAAAGAACACAGGAGAGATTTTATTTAAGAATTACTTGATCATTTATCCTGAATTTCCCTGTCATTTCCTGTCCTTCCTCTAAACCCACAGCAAGAGGAACTTTTGAAGCAATTTCCTCAATTCTCTTACGTCTGTGGAACAGAGTATTTTTGTGTTAAAAATCCTGAATCCATCTATTATTAATTCTGCCCTAAATGAGGAAATTTTTCTTTTTGGCTACACAAAGAACACACTGTTAGTAAAACCTGAAGCATTCAGTTCAAGTCTCATCATGTGAGGCTTTCTAGAAACATGAGCTTTGCTTTCTGCACATCTCTTTGAGCAAACCAAGCCTGCACCAGGAGCCAGAACCAACCAGACCAGCCATACCTCTTGCTTCATCCTTTAATCTCTGTACAGAGACCAGCAGTGACTCCTTGTCATCCAGTTCACTTTCTAAAAATGCATTTCTCTCAATAGCTTGGTTCAGCCTTTGTTCAAAGTCTTCCAATGAAACTATTGTTGCCCTAGAAACAAAATCCAGAATATTAGGTTCTTCAGCTCAGCCAGCATAAAAGCTTATTCAGAAGCATACCAGAAGGAAAATGTTAGCAGGGCTAGGTTTGAGGTAAGCATTTGAAAAGCTTGCCTTAGAAAGGAGTAATCAACTCCAAAGAAACAGGAGAAAAAGGTGAGGACAGCAGCTGGCTCTGAGATGGACCAAGATGTGGGAAAGGGGCAGCCCAGAGCAGCCCAGCTCCTTTTCCCCAGGCCATGCTCCAGAGCTGTGCATTCATCAGTGTGGGCAAGGTGGGCAGCAGAGCACTGGCACCTCACCCAAGAGCCAAATCCTCCCCAAAGCCGAGTCAAAAGTCAGCCATGAGCTTAAGAGCCTCGTGCAAACAGGGCCTCAGCTCTCAGAGCTTTTTTTCCAGCTAGCCAGAGGCTCATTCCTGCTCTCCCCAAGCAATGGCAGGATTCCCACTCAGCAGGGAAGCAGGATCTCCTCCAACCTGCTCATTGCAGGCACTGGGCAAGGGCAGGGCTGCTCCCTCCAGCTGTTCTGCAGGGACCAGGAGGCTCCTTTGGCCTGGGTGACCTCACAGGGACTATGGAAAGCAGGAGCCTCTGACTTCAAAGGGGCTCTGAGGCAGCAGGAGCACAAATATCAGTCACACAGCCAGGGGTACCAAGGGCAGGGCAGTGCCTGGCTGGCCCTGGGCTTGCTCCTCACAGGGGCACAAACCACACTGTCCCACAACAGCAATGATGATGATGAGGGGCAACTGCACTGGCCAAAGAACCCAAAGTCTTGGGGGTGTCTGGGGTTTTTCTGATTGTTATTTTCCCTCTAAGGAACAAGGAAAAGCTCGAGGGGAGTAGCAAAGGGAAGATCTTTGTGGTGCAAACTCGAAGGGAAGAGGAGGTTTGCAGCCTTCACCTCTTTGCACGTTCCAGGTCATCGTTGGCCTGCTCCAGCTCCCTCACATATTTGTGCAGCTGATCTTTGATGGCCCTGGTCTGGCTCAGGTCATCCTCCAACAACGACACCTGCTTGTAACTCTGGGCATACTGGTGCTCCAGCTTCTCCTGGAACAAAGCACAGGGAGATGAACATCAGCTGCTGCCACTGGCCAAGTCATCAGCAGGAAAAGGGGACAAAAGGTATCACTGGCTCTGGTTTGGGGCTGCTGGTAACTCAGAGCAGAAGCTGCAGAGGGAGAAGGAACAGGCTGTGAATGTCAGAGTGTAACTCAGGGTACAAATCCCAGCCATCTCCCCGTGGCACAGCTGCCTCTCAGGGATGCAGCTGCTCCAGGAAGGCACAGAGAAATCCAAGTGCAGAGCCTCCCCTCCCGTGCTCCTGCCTTGGCAGCAGCCACCCTGACCCCAGAAATCCCCTGATGTTAGCAAAAATGGGCCACTGAAACCTGAAATCTGTCACAAAACCTCCAGGCCCACAAAGGCATCCTGGAAAGCTGAAGAATTCACTGCCAAACACCCTCTGAGGGCACTGGTGGAAAAACCCCTGACCTTATAAAATACACCCTGACCCTGCAAGTACAGCTGGGACTGGAGACACAAAACAATCCCACAAACTCTCCTTCCACTGAGGGAATTTCTAACCTCTGTCTTCACTAAAGGAGAAGACTGCCCAAAATGATGCTTTTACGAGATTTCAAGGGAGGCAAGAACTTTTTAACACAGAGGCATCAATTCAGAGCTGCCTTCTGCACAGGCAGACCCTTAAGCAATTCCTGGCCCCACAGATATGGCTGGGAATGGACATGGAGACCCCCTGGAAGATGAGCACAAATCACCCATTTTCTGGTTTCTTTGGGGTCCCATAAAACCCAGGAGACCTCGAGGGCAAAGAGACTGCTTTGCAAAGAAAGGTGAAAAGGCAGTGGCCTGACAAAACCCTTTGTGTTGTGCCCTGTTGCTAAGCTGATGTTCCCTGTGGAACAAATAAAGCTCCTCCCTGGCACAGCCTCGGGAATTCAAACCAGGACCAAGTTTCATGATGTGAACAAGAAAAATTCTGCCAGAAATGTCCTTGGCCTTATTTGGGGTACATGCCACGCTTCAGTGTGGATCTTAACCAGACAACTCCTTCTTTATTTGGATATTCAGTGCCCAAGAGCAGCCCAGATGATCCAAAGAGAGACCCAAGATGCAGCTGAAAGGAAAAGCAACACTACCTTTAATGTTTCCACTTCATATTTCAGTCTTTGGTTATCTGCTTGCAAATCTCTGTTCCTCTGCTCAGCTTGCACTAGCTGTGCCTCCAACTCAGCTTCTAATTCCCTGCTCCCCTCCTGGAATTCAGCCAGCTCCTCACGGGCCTCCTGGAAGCTGCAAGGAGAGGATTTCATCAGTGGCAAAGCCAGCATCTCCCAGGTTAAAACAAAATGCTGAAAATCAGGAGTTTTAAAGCACTTAAGTGTCATCCACAGACCTCTAAGGGGAAAAAGAAAAATGGGGAAACAGAGAAATTACATTAAGCTAAGCTATTGAAGGAAATTAATTCTCTTCCATCAAACCCAACAGCCACCCTGAATGCCTGGGTGGAATCAAAGCTATTTGCAGGATTCATGGGAGCCTGAGAAGCACTTTGTGCTCCATTAGCTTCCACTGCTGGCAGACTTGATGGAACAGACAATGAATTGAGGAAACATTTAACCAGATTTTGGTCAGAAACTGGAGAGAGAACAAGATTCTGCATTGCTGCACTAGCTGGAAAATGGAAGTTTGTAAAAATCCCAGAGTCAGGCAGGCAGGACATGCCTCCCTCATACCACTGCCAGTTATTAAATACTACAAGGAGCCACTCCACATACTTTGCTTATTAAATTTGCATCTTTACCACATGTAATAGCCCAGCCCTGAGCAAGCAGCAGAGAAAACCACTGAGGCTTTAGGCAACAGCACATCCAGTGGTGTGTCAGATGGAATTTGTGACACACAGGAACACCTTGGGCTTCTCCACACGGACAGGCCCCTCCACATTCCCAACACGTCCCTCCCCAAAAACCCCAAACCAAACAAAAAAAAGCCACTTGGGCCTTGGGCTCTTTGGGCTTGAGAGGGATTGAACTCCAAAAAAAGCCTCAGCCCACTCCCAGTCCCTCCAGATGCACAGCTTTACTCCAGAGAGCAGCTCCTCTTGGCACTTCTGGTAACAAAAACCCCTGGGTCCCCTAAGAGCTGCAAACCACTGGGACAGGCAGGACCAGCAGCTATGAAACACTTGAATAAAATGCAGCAGACACCAAATCAGCCACTTTTCATACCAGTAATTCCACCACAAGAAGCTTGAGGGAACAGGAATGGTACAAGGCAAGCCCAAAGGTGCCCTCACATGATAAAACATCAAGATGCCACTCAAGGCAGCACTTTAATTACACAAAGGTGCACATGATCAGAGAAAGGCTCTGCTCCTGCTCAAACATGCTCAAAACATAGCCTGCAGTTCTTGGCAGGAAACACTCAGCTCCCACAGAGCTGGAAATGTTAATGCTGGAAACCCTTCCCAGAGAATTCTCTTCTCACAGGTTATTTCTCTGAAGTATCTCGTAACCATCTTGGTGTGGCCTTGCACAGAACAGATTAAATTGTGCCCTGATCATTCAGCACCACATGGAGCTTGCAAATCCACAATACCTTTGTTTGTACTTCAAGGAAAGCTCTTTCCAATAGGCAGTTTCCTCCTTTGGACTCGAGAAAGTAGGGATTTCTTCACTGTCCATGATCAACACGACCTGCAGGACACAAACACACAATTCACTCAGGGTAAAGCCAGGCAGAGCACCCCCAAAAGCTCTGCTCAATCCTGGGCTCCCCAGCCCCTTGGCACCCACAGCCAGCACGTCAAGGATCCCTCCCAGGGCTCAGCCAGACACGAGGAGCCCCAGGATTTTACCCAGCCCTGGGAAGTGCTTGTGGAGCAGCCTGAAACCAGACCTGAAGTCTTGGTTGTATTCTGTACCTGCCACCAAAACTCCAGCTGGTGCCACATCCCACTTTTATTTTCACTTGGTTTTGGATGGTTTGGGTTTTTTTAATTAACATTTCATTCCTTTAGTTTCTTCTCCTCTGTTTTTTTACCTTTCTTCACTGATTTCAGGATTTTAATTGGAGTAATTCTGGCACATTCTGGTCCTTTTCACTGCACCTCATTTCACCTCAGTCCATTTGCTTGTAGTCACTCCATTTCCAAATTCCTGGGTTTTTTCAATCACATTTTTTTTGATCCCATCTCCTTTCCAGAACGTTTGTTAGACTTTGTTCCCTGAATTCAAGATTTCATCCCCTCTCCTGAAAGGAAGTTCTTCCTCTCTCAGGCCCACAGTTGGTAACACACTCAAATTTACAGCTGTCAGTTATCACTTCACCTCATCAGATGGTTTGAAGAGATTTTGCCTCCTGCCACCACACAGTGAGTGCCCTGCAGCTGCTTTTGGAGCTGCAAAGGTGAGCACTGCAGGAGGATGAACACTGCAACTGCTCTGTGTGGAGACCAAAACTCAACTTATTCTTCCTGCAGCAAGTCCTGGCTGATCCCTGTGTGTGTCCCAGGCAGGTATCAGGAATTATCCAACAGTCCTGCTGCCTCCAACAGCCCCGAGGAAGATCAGCCTCTCCCAAAAATGTCATGGTCATGTCACAGAGTGGTGCTCCCAGGCTGGAGGTGCTCAGAGATGTTTCCCACACTCAGGCACTGCTGAGCCCCTCTCCTCCTTCCTTGCACCTCCCCAGGCCATCAGCCAGCACGACCCAAAATACTTCTTGTATGGTTTTATGGTTTTCTGTGCTCTAGGGGACACGAGGCATGAGAGGCCTCAGCACACAGCAGCTCTCAGAGGTGATAAAATGCAGAGCAGGACCAGGAGAATGTTCAGAGCCCAGCCAGGAGCTGCACCATTGCTGAGCCCTCCCCAAGCAACCCCACAGCTCTTTAAGGTTTTTTGGGGTTTTTTTTCCTCCTCAAAAAGCCAAGCCTCAAATTCTGTCCTTACCACCCAGAAACAGAAGGGGGTGATCCCAACCTCCCATGTGTTCCAAGCAGGGGAGTGAACAACACCAAGCCTGCAGGAAATAAGGAACTTCTGACACAGAACTAACATGATTTTACAGAAGCAGTTTTATTGTTTCCATTGCAACCCAATTACACATTTCTAACACTACTGTTTACACTTGTTTGATTGGTTGCTTGGTTTTTTCTACTCACCTAGCTTGAGGGTCTTAGGAAACAAGACTGGTTAAAGTTTAGGTGCCTTTTAATTTGATTTAATGTTTGCATTTTTTGTAGTTGGGTTTTTAGCATCTTCGTTCTTAATTAAGCACGATTGTTGTTTTAGCAACCTTGATGAATTCCAGAGGTTCTGATCAACACACCTGGAGGGAATTTGGCTGGGGCACTGCAGGGACTGAGTTCCTCAGACACATTGCAACACAAGCCCATTGATCAGAGCTGACCTACAAGCCCTGACTTTCACACTCTAACAGGCATCGCCTCTCAGCCAGCTCTGTCCCTCCAGGCTAAAATTGTCACACTAATGTGTTCTGTATCTCAGTGACCCACATTTCTGACACCTAAAGTGGGCCAGAACAATGCCATGCTTTCATCAGAGGGCAGCCAGGCCAAACACAGCCAGGCAGAACTGGCACATCAGTTCTCCAGCTGAGCCTGCAGCTGCCACAAGCCAAGAGCAAATTTATCCAGAGAGTGCCAAGCACCTCAAAAGCACCTCAAATCTCACACTGTGTTTGTTTAACCCCACAGCTTTCCTGCAGAAGCAAACATCATGGCCCAGGTCTTCACACTGCCCACGAGAACGGATGGTGTTTCCTTTCCTGCATGGAGAAAACGCAAAGTACCTGTGGGGCCACTCCCATCACTTTTTGGGGACAGGATTCCTGGGGAACACCTGCATCAGCCATTACCAAGGCAGCCCAGTCACTCCACAGGGACAAATCCCAAGCTCTGTGCAGAAGCCTGAGGATGTGGAGCCCAGAATTCCTGCCCCAACTGCTGCAGACCCTGACAAAGCTCAGGTGTGTCAGCAGCCCCTGGACAGAGATTCCCACTGCCAGGACAAGGCACTGCTGGGTGCTGGCCACAGCACTGATCCGACCCTTGCAGAACCAACCTTTCCCTGAACAGCTCAAAGCAGCACTCCAGACAGGCTCAGACCAGCAGGGAGCACATTCAGCCCAGAATAAATCAGATAAAGCACAACAACTCCTGAATAAATCAGATAAAGCACAACACAGGCTCAGCTCCCACCCCTCCAGAGGAGCTGAGCTCCAAAGGTGAGCAGCCGAGCTGGCTGTCAGTAAAATCCAGGATGTGGCTACAGAAAAGCTTGTGCAAGGAAGCATCTGACATCATTTCCTAGAAGGAGCTGAGATAAGGCACAAGACTCCTTCCTGTCTGCTCACACGGGGCACACCCTTGGAGATCAACATCTGAGGCATCCCTGCGAGCACAGCAGCCTGTGCCAGGGCAGGAAGGGCTCCCGAGGACAGGAGGGGTCTCTGACCCCACTCCTTGTCCAAACACCCTTCCCTCTCAGACACTGCAGGGAGGGGATCCAGCCCAGGCCCAGGACAGGAATTTTTCCTTCCCAGCCCACCCAGACCTTCTCCAACTCTCCCATCCTGCCCTGGGGAAGGGGGTGGTAGGTCATGATTGCCCCTGCTCCACGTCTCCCACCATCCCTAATGCTATCAGCAGGGATTTGGGATCTGCTGACTGCTCTGCATAAAGCCCTGCTGCAGATGCCAAGGCCAGGCACTGCTGAGCTCCAGCACATCCTGCTTTTTGTCACTGGTATTCCCAGGAGGGGCAGGACAAAGGGATAAGAGCACCCTGCAAACACGGGGCTTCATGGCCAAAATATCAACCTGGGAGCTGCTGACACCTTCCAAACCTGCTCCCAGCACAAGGGAAAATCCTTCACCCCACCAAGCTGTGCCCATTCCCTCAGAATGCCAGCACAGAAACACGGATTGGGAGGCAGAGAGCACATCCCAGGAGTCCTCAGAACACAAGCAGACAACTCCACACATCTCACACGTGGGAGAGAGGATGCCCACGGAATACCCAGAGTTGAACAAAACCTGCTTTGCCTCAGCCTGCTGCCTGTTGTGCAGGCCCCGGGAATTCTGTCAGGAGCTGAGAACCAGCACGGCCAGTCCTTCCTATTCAGGGCTTCTTTGCATACGTGGCACTTGCAGAATCCAGCCTTTGCCAAACAACACTGAGGCTTTCAGGGAGCAGACAAGACAATGCAGCAGCGTCTTCCAGGGAGAATGAGAGCAGGCTTATGCTGCTGCCCACTCAGATTCATTCCAACACAGCTTAGCATTCACACAGTGCCCTGGGAAAACACAGCTCCGTGGGCACAGCTCCAGCTCCAGGGCTGGGAGCAGACAAGAACTACGCTCAGAGCACCGGGGGGCTCCTTTCAAACCCCCCGACAAAGTCAGCAGGACAGGGCAACTCTGCACTGGGAACAGGAAAGAACTTCTCCACGCTGCACTGACTCTGAAAAACACAGAACTCCTCTAAACCCAGAGGGGTTTGTACAGGACAAATCTGGTTTCTCACCTCGAAAGCATCCTTAAAAGCAGAGGAGCAGTATCCTCCGGGTATCACGAGCGCCAAAGGCTCAAGAATTCACCGGATTTAACATGCAGGCAGTATTTTTCATGTACTTTAAGGAATCTTGCATTCAAGGCCAACCCCAAACCTCTCTGGGGCCAGCTAAGCCATGAAAACAACACAAACACAGCTTGAAGTGTAACACAGTACCTTAAAAAAAGCTCCCCGGGCTCTCCATGTGACGGGAGACTGCAGCGAAGCCTGGGATGAAATCTAAGACCAAAACACTCAGCCTGAAACGCAACACGAGCCTCAGCCGGGACCCACCCCTTGCCACGGTGGGGACTCCACTCCTCCCTGCTCTCAGAGTCACTCAGTCCCTCACACGTCACGGCAGGGATGGCTCTGAGCACTGCAATTCACCCTGGATGTACCTGCAGCATCCCCAGTGCCTGCAGAAAGCATTCCTCCTGCCTTGAACTGCCTCCCACGCTCCCAGTTAGAACCAGCTCATCAATACTGCCACAGAAGGAGAATAAATATATTTAATCTTCGTGAACAGGTCATTTTCCTGCAAATTTTTCTGCTTTCTTCCTCACAGCCCCCTCTGCCCCATATTTTCAGACACCAAACATGAAAGTTTAAGCAGAAGCAAAGCAAGGCCACTCCAACAGGAGGAACCACGGGGCTGAACTCCCCCAGCTCCGCTCGGCTGCTCCCCCCTCCCTCCAAGGCACCACGAATGCCCACTGACCTTTGGAATTAAACAAGCAACCAGCTCAAATGGGACTTGACCAAGAAGTTCTGCCAAGACCACGTGTGGCCTTTGGTTCTGGAGATAACAACCCACTCTGGCTATCACGAAATGTCCCAAATGCCTCTTGGCTGCCAGTCCCCATTTCTCGGAGGCAATGACGTGTGCTGGCACCACCCAGGGCAGGACAGACTGTCCACATCCAGCTCTTCTTCCTCTTCCCCCTTTTTGCTGATTCACAGGTAAAAAAGCAGAAGAAATCTTGTTTCTGTCACTCCTCACCTCCCCAAACCACGAGGACCAACAGGAAACCTCCAGCTCCTGCAGCTCCGGATTTTCTCCCCGCAAACCCAATCAAGGCTCCAAGTGAGGTAACCCCAGCACTCCAGCAAACACTCACAGCAAATATGCTTATGAGAAGATGGCAAACAAACAAGCAGAAGCCAGGGATTAGATGTCACCAATCAATTTGGGCTTGTTTTGCTCGAGCTGGAACCGGAGCCGGCGATTTCCAGGCGCGTTTGGACGTGTGCCTGCATCCATGGCTGGGATGAGACTGAACCTCTGGGAAGTGAACCTTCTCCTGCAGTTCTATTTTTGAACTGAATGTTCTCGAGTGAACCACAACAAATGCCTCCTTCTCTCCTCCAACAGCAGCACGGGAGCTTTCAGGAAGGGAAGAAAGTCACCGAGCACAGCGTCAGCACAACGCTCCTTGCTCTGCTGCAATAATAAATCCTGCATGCCCAATTTGGGCAGCACAGGAGGCAGGAGATAAGCAATTCCTACCTGCAGGAACTTGCTGCCAAATCCAGAAAAGCCTTTAAGATAAACCAAGCACCACACAGCAAAGCCTTGTTATCTCAACAGCCTCATTAATCAAATATAACATGTCTGCTCTGCACCACATGGCCAAGACTCATCTGTCTGGTGAATATTTGATATCCAGTCACAGGAAAACCCTTGAAGAGTGAGCCAGCTCTGGCTTAGTAGCCTTGAAACCAGAAGAAATGCACTGATGCAAAAAGGAATGCCAGCAAAATCAAAAGTACTACCAAAAGTATCAGAATTTTGTATTAAAAAAACATTGATTGCTTTCAGAAACGTGTGATGTTCCAGACATTTGACCTCTGTTCCTTCCCAAGTAACCTCACTGAAGTGCCTAAAAAGGGTCAGCACCTGCACAGGTGAAGGAGGAGATGTCCCACCACACCCTGGCCTGGGCACGGGGACAATTTGCTCCCAGCTCCCTCCCCAGGAACTCCAAAGGGATGAAGCCACCCCGAGAGGGGCAAACAGCAAACTGAGAAGGAAACTCAGGCTGTGGAGAGGAGATGCTTGTCCCTGCCTCAGCCTCTGCTCCCTCCTGGGCAGGCTGGGCAGGCAGCAGAGCTCTGATCCTCACCCACGCCAGGCTGGCAGCTGGCACAGGAGCTGAACCCCTCTGGAGATCACCCAGGCAGCTCCACCTGCTTCCTCTGGAAACCCTGAGGAATCCCAGCTGCAAAGATTTACTGAGAGGCTGTGGCACACACAGCCCAGAGCCTGCACCAGTGCCAGCCCCGGGCCCCTGCCAGCCCAGGGCACCCCAACACCAACATCCCCCGGGGGATGGCTCTGGGCACCACAGAATGACCCAGGAATTCCAGGGGAAAAGCACTCAGCACGCCTTTCTGCCAAAAGGACTCAATTCTGGTGCTTTTACATCTACCAGTGCTGGGGGGGGGTTAAATGGATTTGAAAAACGTGCCCCCAAAATGGCATCACAGACCAGCCCCCAGCAGTGAGCACTTAACAAGAGGAGTATTAAAAGTAACCCCCCAAACTCTCTGCTGACCAGGAGAAGGAACCAGCACAACCTCCCACTGAGCTGTGGGGACAGAAGAGCCCTCAAGGGACTCAAGCACATCATGAAAAATCTGCTCTGATGGGTCTGGCTGGCTCTGCCCGGGGGTCAGGGCAGCACAGCAGTTTGCTGAACACACTCCCCAGTTTATCTTGATTACGTTTGTGGTGTCACAAACATCAAGGGCTGCAAAAATACCATTTCCTTTCTGCAGTCTGACTTTCCTGGCACCTCAAAAAAAACAACTGTAATGGACTGAGGGCATCAACTGTACTTTGTTGCTGTAGTTCTTGGCAGTCTGCTGCCAGCAGCGTCTCCAGAGACAAGATTCCTTGTGACACCAAGGTCACAGACATCATCAGTCTCGTGCTCTCTCTCTGCTTTCTTATTTTCCTTTCTCTTCTCTGTCCTTCTCAGCCAAATGAAAAATTATCTTATGTGTCTGCAAACTCTAAAGTCAGGGGAAATAAAAGAGGGTTTTCCCCTGAAGAGGAAGGAAGGCGACTCAAAGATTGACTCAAACATTTCCTTCACTTCGGGGACTCCCAGTGACAAGTGGGATCAAATCTTCTCACCTGGGCTCTGCCTCCATGTATACAACACAGAAATGCATAGCCCAGCCAGGAAACAGGACAGGGGACCTCTTCCAGGGCAGACCTAACACTATTAATCCCAAATCCACACTCTTTGCCCACCTCTGCCACATCCTGTGCAGCCCCAGTTAACTGGCACCATCAACCAGCCTGTCTGTGCAGCCACACTGCAAACACCAAACTGGAGGTTCAATAAATAAATAGAGAAGCACAGAATCATCCAGGTTGGAAAAGACCTCTGAGATCATCATCTTGTCAACCAGACCAGAGCACTGAGTGCCACATCCGGGAGTTTCTTCTCTTCAACACCTCCATGGATGGAGACTCCAGCACATTCCCAAAATATCCAAAAGCCTCCCAGTCTCTTTTCTGCCCTGGGGCAGCTCCTTCCTCGTACAGTTACTGATATCTCTAACAAAACACTGACCTTGGAAAGGCCACCAGCTCTCGGCAGTGCCCACGAATTGTTTCTTGGGGGGACGTTGGAAAAAATATTTTTCTCGAGTATCCAAGGAACTCTACAGCAGTTCCTTGTATTTAACCACCTCTCAAGCACCAGGCATTCAAAAGCGCCCGGCAGCCCCTGCACTTGTGAGCAAGCAGGAGAGGGAAGGGAAGCCCTGAGTCACCGCCGGCGCAGTCGGGGCCGTGGGTGGGAGAGCGGCTCCCCCCTCCCGGGGATGCGGCGCTGGGAGTCACCGGCGGGGCATCCTCATCCTCACGGCACGGCCGCTGCACTTCGGGTCACCCGGGCACGGCTGCTCGGGGCTGGGCGCGTCCAGGGCCAGCACTCCGCGGGCTCGGAGGGAGAGCAACAAAAAACCCCCGGAATTACGGACAACACCCAGCGGAGCTACAGCACCACAGGACAAAAACCCCCGGAATTACGGACAACACCCAGCGGAGCCCACGGCACCACAGGCGGGGCCCTCTGCGATCACCGAGCCCGAGCGGGGACCCAGCGGGGCACGGAGCTCCGCCGGCCTTTCCCTGAGCAGCCCCGCGGATGATGACC
>VYXF01007871.1:87554-110709 GCA_013397295.1 Polioptila caerulea | reverse complement strand
CACACACACACACAGAGGTTGAACCTTGTGTTTATTTCCAGCACAGACCAGGAGGGGTACGAGCAATCCCTTCACAACTGTAACTTTTTTTATCCTCAGTTTTTAAGCGTGTTTCTTTAAAACTAAAATAGAGTTTGAGATAACATTTACTTTCTTTAGATCAAAGTACATAAGTAGTAGCTCTTGGCTCCTATGTTTTTTTTGGGGAAAAAAAATCAAGCTACTGAAGCGATTTAGCATCCCTTTCTAAATGTTCGTGGCAGGGTTTGGCTCCAGCTCACCATTAAGTTTCTGGTTTCTGATGCAGTTCACTTTTCTTCAGGTGATGGGTTTTCTTTAGTTCCCGTTTACTTATTATTACTCAGAGTCACTGGGCAGTGCTACCCTTTTCCAGTATCCCAATGGGAATAGCGCGAGAAATCTGTGCTTATTAAATATTGTGGGATCCAGTGGCCAGAAAGCAGTTGTTTCGCTGGTTGTGTGTGTTGGTAAATCTTTTAGAACACGAGATGCCTTAGTGAATGCTTTTTCTCCAACTGTCCTGTGCTCTGCAGTGGCTGTAACAAACAGTAGCTTTAAAATGTTGCTTTATGTGTTATAAATCCCCTGTAGTTTATATGGAGCTTGATGCAAACAGCTGTAAAAACATTTGCGTGCTAAATTAGTAAATGGCATTCCTTGAGTCAAATTAAAGTTTATAACTTTAATGATAGCATTGCCCATGGAAAGCTGAATAATGGAGTCTGCCCGGATTAGCTGATTACCCTGCAGTTAAAGAAGATCTCATGGTTAAACAGGGCTGTTTCTTTGCTCCCAGTTATTTATTGATCTTGATGTAGGGAGGGGAAAAAATTGGCAGGCAGACATGCAAACAGTTGGAAACTTCAGCTTTTTACTCTTTCAAATAGCCTTTAAAAGAGTGAGTCTGTGTTTAATGATGAAGATTGCAAAAGTCATGGCCCATCCTGTTTGTATTGAACGAATTCTGACATACTCCTCTATCTTTGCATGAGACAAGTGGTGGTGAAGTTGCTGCCACTGAGGAATTGTGAGTGTTCCTGCTCCTGCAGACCTGGCTGGTGGACTCACCTGCATGTTTCTCGTGGACTAATTTGTTAGAGAAGGTCCTGATTGCTGGTCTGAGCAGATGTGCCCCCCTCTTACACTGCCCTGAGGCTGTTTGGCTTGAGTGCTCGGCCTGTGAGTCGCAGAACTAGTGGAGAGAAATAGGTTGAGGTGATGAGCCCCTTGTTCTGCCCCGTCCCCGGGGTGGCAGCGGCAGACCTGACCCTGTGCTGGCCTCTTCAGAAGCACCTCCCCAGACCTGCCCGTGGCTGCTCCCCTGCTCCAGTTGCTGCCTGGGGTTTGCAGTAGTTCCTCCTGGTTTAGCAGAGCAGGGTGCACAAAGTCTGTCTGTTCAGAGTGTCGTGGGTAAACTCGGGACCCAAAACCAACTTAGGCCCTGGAATGCATCAGAAGAGGGTAGGAAAACACTCAGTTGCCATAGATGGCTGCTAAATGCCAGCTTCCTGCCATCAGATTTCTGGGCTCTTCTGAGGTAAATGGCCCAACTTCGCCTGATGCATCAGGATTTGCTCATCTTCACCACTGTGGCTGGTGGTGAAATCTTCCAGGGCTCTGTTCTGTTTATTTCCTTGTGTTTGGCGCCCAACCAGGATTGCTGCTGCTGCTTTTCTGGTTCAGTAAACCTTTTCTGGAGTCACATTGGCTCGGGATCCTGCTGCGGATCCTCGATTGCTGAGCTGTGATTCACTTGTTCCAGTCAAGTACTGGATGGCTTTGGTCCCTGCATGTCTGCCCTGGGTTCTTGGTAGCAAAGAGTGATGGCTGTGGTTACGTTTTTGAGTGCTTTGAACTTAACTTGTTCAAGGGAGATGCAATGGACAGCCTGAAAGCTTCAGCTGTAAGTCTTGTGCTCTTTAATGAGCGATTTTTTTGATGATCAAGTGTAAGGTATAAATGGGGTTTTGTTTTGCAGCTGCAGCAAAAGGAAAATGGAACAGGGAGCCACAGAGTATTTGCAAGGAGGTATCTGAGCCATGGCAGGTGTAACTCTATATTAAAACACTCAATTTGTGCAGTTACTAGCTGACAGGGCTATAGTTGAAGGGACTAAACTGAATTTTTTTCTCCCATCCATTTGGTCATTTCCAAATACAAGCTCTGTGAGGAAAAACATGAACTTTTCAGGGCAGAGATTTGATCTGATGGAGACTTTGCAGAAACAGGAACTAACTTGTGGCTAAGTTGCTGCTTACAGAGCCCGTGATTCACCCTGTAGCAAGGAATGGGCTTTTGGAGACATCTGCTCAGTGCCAAACTCTGCTATCACTTGGCCTCCCTAAGACCACTAAACCTACAGTGAACCAGACAGGTTTCAGAATGTCTCGGATATTCAGAATATTTTACACTTGCTCTTTCTTGTCTGAGCATAAGCAGGATTTCAGGTATTTGATGGTGGTTTTTGTGGAGTGTTTGGTGCTTATGCTCTTAATCTGTCTCCGTGTCGCACGACAAGAATTCCCCTTGCTCTCCAAATGCCAAAATAGGGGTATGAATAACCCCTTAACATTGCACTGTTGGTTGGCTGAGACTTGTAAACCTCAGAGTATTCCTCCCATCCTCTCCCTGTGATTAGGTGGAGCAGAGAGCCATTTGCCATGGTATTTGGAATTTTAGTTGTCTAAGTAAACAGGCGGATTTCTGGTGGTTTTCCAGCTGCTGGCAAAATAAGTTAGCAAGGGACTGTAAAAACCTAGACATAGAGGTGCTGTGGAACAAAAGGCTTCCTCCTCCCAAAGGCATTTTCCCACAGCTGAATGTCTTCCCTATATTTCTCTCTGAACTTTTGTCCAGATAATCCACTGCCACTTCTTTTTTAATTTATTTTTTTTTTTACATCAGATTGCTATTTCCATTTTTGCTCTAGATTTTTTCTGAAAATAAACTTGAAAAATGTTTAGAATGGCATATTTATTTCTGCTCTGAGTAGAGCACATGATGTGTCTCTTTAGCCTGGCTTGGCCCAGTGTTCTCCTTGCTTTATTGCAACCTTTTGCAATTCCAGGATTTCCAGGTGGGATTAATTACCCCTTTTTGCCTGCCTTTTTCTGGAGCATTCCAGTGACATTGTTGTGATGTCACTGACCATATTCATTCTTCCTGGACTTTGTAATGGTGTGGTATTGAAAATACTGGGATGAAGCTCTGAGGTGGCAGGAAAAGGAGTTGAGCCTCTTGTTTTCTTTCCCCACCCCACAGCAGGGATCAGGATCCTGAATGTGGCTGGGTGTTGTGCCTGGCCTGCTGTGTGATTGTGAGCCTGTTGAGCTTCAAACCTGAGCTTTCTCTGGAAGGACGTGGCATTCTTTGATCCAACAAAACTTAGTCTAACTCAAAAATATCTTTTTTTTTTTTTTTTAATGAAAGGCTTTAAATTAGATTTTTTTAGAGCAGACCAGGTCAGATGTACCATCAGAGCATTCACAGCAAGTAGTTTCTCATCTACATGATAGAGCTGGATGACTCCTCTAGAAGCAAGGTTAGGTCCTTGCTGGTAGAAGCTTTGCCTTTAAAATAAGCCCAAACTCCATACCACTCCAAAGTTAAAAACTCGTATTTGTTGAGGAATGGCTTTTCCCAGAGGCCCCTGGGGTTCCACAATCCTGGTTAAAGAGAGCTCTGTCACAACAAATGCAAACCCATTGCTACAGGAGGGATCTTGTTAAACAGCGGCTTCACTTGCTTGGGCAAAACATCCTGGTTACCAGGCAGAACTTAGGAAATCTTCCCAATACTGGTGTAATTCAGCATACTGTGGGCAGGACATTCCAAAGGTATTGTCCAAAACAGGGATGACTTGCCAGTGAGCAACAGGAATTGCTGCTTGTTGCACAGGGTAGTGCTTAAAACTGTATTTAGTGCTAGAGATGACATCTTGGAAATTTGAAGTGCTTGGAGCTGCCTGACAAGCATTAGGTGGGAGTCTGTGGGTGGAAGCACCCGAGGCTGGTGCTGCTTCCATCCGGGTCCTCTTGCAGCGTGAGGTGCATTAGCAAACCTCCTTGTGTGGTTACTTATTTGATAATAAAATTTATGTCAGGGGCCTAAATGTTATGATGCTGGAAGGAAATGCTTTGTTAAACCCATGTTTCTGTCACGTGGTGTTTATAAGGTGTTTCATTATAGTAGGAATGCATTTAATATTTCCAAGGAGTAGAATAAACTTCATTGTGACAAAGCATTCCTGGAATCTTGTATAAGCCATCACTCCAAAGCTTTTGCAAATGACATGGTGTCTGTTCCTGACTGCCAGGATATGTAATTCTGAATATAATAGATTTTTTAAAAATATTGCTTTGAATTTCAGCATTACCAGGTAGAAGTCTTGTTAAGGCCCCAGAGGAATTTCAGCTTCGTACTTAAATATGACCCATTTGCTTTGTGCTTTATGTTTCTGTTAGGCCAAATGCAAATCTCATGGTTGGCCATGAGATTTGTGAAATGTGAAAACATTTGATGCTGGTTGCTTTTGTCTCAATGTAGTTTTCCCAAAATGACAGCAAAGCAACTTTTTCCTCAGGGGCCTTGGGGTGCAGATGGGGACTGGCATGTTTTGGGATGATGCAAAGTGAAACTGAAAATGCTCCTTGTTTTTTTAGCTACTTTTAAATGTTTGTTTCTGGAAAGCTAAAACTAAATAGTAAATACAGTTGTTGCTATTCCCCTGTGGGTTTAATTTCAGTGAGCAGGACCATTCCTGCTGTGCAAAGTATAAGGGTTGTTTCTGCTCTAAATTGGGAGCTGTGCCACGAAGTCAGAGTTGACTGCAGTTGATGCAAAACAAGAGCTATTTCTGGGTGTTAAGGCATTATTAAAAATGAAAACATGGATTCCCCTTTATACTCGTCCCAAGCTCTGACCCCTTAGTTTTAACCTTGCATGAGTTCAAGTTCCTTTTAGCAGATAAACCCCAAAGCTCCAATGCCCTTTGGAAATGTAGGGCAGTCCTGTGTCTTTGGCACCTGTTGAATGGTTTTCAGCTTTCTATTTCTAAATGAATTTCTCTCCCCCTTAATGGGACAAACAAGAATGTGGTTTGCTGTTGGTGTCAGGTGTGATAGTTGAAGAAATGATGGTTGATCTCCACATTGTGCTTGTTTTAAAGCAAGTCAACATTTTAATTGAGAATTTCTTCGTAGGAACCTTTTTTTCTGGAGAAGGTATCAACTCAATCCTCTGCTTTGGAAAGCTGGTTAACTGAGAAAAGAATCTGGAATTGGTCAGTAACTGTGAAGGCTGGAAGTCCTCTCCACATAGCTCAGTCCCAAACTCACCTATTCAGGGTCCTCCAGATTTCTGGTACTTCAGGAATTATCAGGATCTGAGTATTTTGCGTGATGTTTTCCCTTCGTGGCTGGCTATGCTGGATCCCTGAGAGCCACAAAGGATGTTTGGAGTCTGTTGAGTGCATACAAGTGCATAATGCTGCTGAATTTCATCAAGTCATTTAGTAGCTGCAGCAACTGCAAGGAAATTGCAGCCTCGTTTATTATAAAACAACTTGGGAGGGTTTGTAGCTGCTCAGTAATGCCAAATAGTGCATTTGAGCACAGCCCGGAATACAGATGCCTGAGGTTTGGGAGAGGGCTGCTGGCTTTGTGTGGGATGTTGGTGCAGGAGGCTCTGAGGGGACAAGGCAGTCAGCTGGAGAAAAATCATTAGTAATTTGATAACAGAAATGCTGATAATATTTAAGTATTTTCGCCATCCCAGGTCTTTGGTGTTTGGAGTGTTGGAAACCCTGAGCTTGGCCTGTATAGAATTCCTTGCATTGTTCTTAGCTTTTGATGTTGAGCTGTGGTGGAAACACTGTGATGGAAATAAATGCTTTGAAAACTGCCATCCGAGGCTTCCCTCAGTAGTTGTTTTAGGTGTAACAGAGTTTGTACTTCACAAGTCTGTTCCTTTCCCAAATTTGGAACGCCCAAGTAAGTGCAGAGGCTCTTTCAGGAGCAATCCTTTGTTTAAGTGATGTAACAATGCCAGGTCATTATCCTGGTACTCAGAGCAACTCACTGTGGTGAGGATTTGAGCCACACAGAACTGTCAGCATTGAGTCTTTTCCTTATTTTTAGAGACTGAGAACTTTTTCCAGATGTTAGGGATCATTTCAGATCCAAAACCTGACGTTGATAGCTTTTGACAGTCATCAAAGTCTAGTAAGCCCTCGTGAAAATGTCTTGGGCGGTTGTGGTGCATTTTGGTATTGCCAGCAGTCTTCTCTTGAGTTTTGGGCAACTTTTGTGAGCTGGTGGAGCACAAAGTTGGTAGGCATTGCTAGTGCCTAGTGAAAAGGGAGGAACAAAGAACTGAGTTTGGAAGGACATGTGTCCTCCCTCTGGAGAAGCATAGAGGCCAGACAGTTGGAGAGGAGAGCACAGCTTCTCCGTAGCCACGTTACAGTGCCTGTCCTCATTGCCAGGCTGCAGCGTGTCTGTGTGATGGCAAAAGGTTGTGGTCCTCTGTGGATGGATTTGGGAGAGGAGCCAAATACAGCTGCTGGGGACAGGGCAGTAGCTGAGAGCCCTGGGAGCAGATCTGGTAGTAATTGAACATATAGCTTGCCTAAAACTGGGCTTCTTGGTCTTCTCCTGGTGGTTTCCACTGGTGCCCACTTACTGATGCTGGCACATGAAGGTCCTTCTTCCCAGTCTTTCTAAAACATTCCTGGTTTTGTGTCTTCCTTGGTTAAAAACTTAGGATGCTAGAACACCATGTGGCACCTCCTGTTTCCAGGGACAAGCAGTGCAAGGATCATGTCTTGGCCAGCTGCTTCAAATTTAGGTCTTGTGGGAGAGTGCTTGTGTCTCAAACATGGAAGTGTGGAAGGCTTCCTGGTCTGAGGGGAGGGACTCTCCATGTCCTGTGACACCACAAATAGGCCTTTTCATGTGCCTTTTAATTGACAACAGATGAAGCTTTCATTGCTTTGTGATTTGAGGAATTTGGGAGCTGGAGGGAGATAATCCCAATGTTTGAAATTAAAAGCCTGGATATTTGCTTATTGCCTTTGCAGCCCTTCAGAAAAATTGTCTGTGATTGTTGCAGTAATTTCACCAGATGAGGGATGCAGACTCTAAACTCTGTTTCCCAGCAGATAATCAGAATAGAGTAGGAGCTCCTGCTCAAAAGAGTTCTACTTGGGCACAGTTAAAGTCCTCTCAAAGTGGAGAACACACTGTAAAAACTTAGTAGAACTAGAAGAATCTGTATAATTGCACCTGAAAGTGTCTAATGCCAAAATAACTGACTTCTTTGAGTGGTAGTTCAAAGATTTTCTTTTTAAACTAATATTTACAATTCTTATTAAGGAAACAGCCTGGAGAGACTTTGGTAAAGAAATGAAAATTTGAAGAGGTTCTGAAAGTTCCCACTTCCTGCCTGGTGTTCATGGCTGGGTCAACCTCTGAAGGAGCATGTTGGGTGCTGCCCTGCAAAGGGTGTTCTTTTTGCTCTTTTCTTCAGCAGAACACTTCCAGATCCCCAGAAGAAGGAACTGGTATTTGAACACCCTTGTGTAAAAATCACAGCAGGACATGGCTGTTTTTACTGTCCTGTGCTGGCTTTGATGTGTGTGGACCTGGTATGGTGGTGACAGTGCAGTGCTTCGCTCTGGGTCACTGCTTTGGGGTTTGCCTTTGGTTTTGTGAGTTGGGGTGCTTGGGATGGGCTTGGTTGGCTTGAAGCACCAACACACTCAAACCATTCTGGTGTTGGAGTGTCTGACACTCATCCCCAGTGGTGCTTTTTGGGCTGTTCAGACATGTGCACCCACAACAGAGCCATGGTTACATGGCTGTTGGTCTTGGACAGTTCCCATTATGTGACTGCCTGGATACAGCTGTTTGCAGGGCTGTAGAATGCAGGGGATCAGGGAACTCTCCAGTGTCTTCTCTCTGCTCTTCTTGCTCAGCCCTCTGACTCCATGAGCAGCTGCTTTGTTCCTGGTGCCAGAAGTGATGGTGTTTGAATTGTTCAACTCTGTCAGCAAAAGAAATGGGTGTGCACCCACACCTGAACATTTCTGTGACTTGTTTTGTGTGTGCATCTAGTTAGAAGTGCATATTTAACTTTGGAAAGAGCTCTGCAGAGTTTTTCAAAATTTTGATGCCCTCTGCAGCTGCTGTGGGCTTGGTGTCTTCTTGTGCAACAAAACACAAATGCAATCAGCATTCCTTTGTCTGGCAGATAGAAATGTGGAGAGGGATTAGAGGAAACCAGGAGGACTCACATGAATAAACAGTCTCCCTTGCAAGGAACTTCCCTGTGTGGGAAGAAAAGACTAAGTTAACTCCTAGTTGTCTTTATCCTAGTCATCTAGGATCTGAGAAATAGGGAGTGAGAGGAATGGTGTGGGAGAGCCATGTCTTGAGGTTGAATTCCAGAGCAGGAGCTTGGAAGTGACAGAACTTTATTAACCAATGTGTATTAAAACAAAGCTGACCAGCAGCTTTCGAATACAAAGGGAGCAAGAGCAGCATTCCAGCTCTTAGTTAGCAGCGTAATTTTTCTTCTGGGAGCAACAGTGTAAAGTGGAAGGTCCTTGGAGTAAAATCTCACCTAGTGTGCATAGAGGAAAATAACTACAATATAAAATAACAATTCAATAAAAAAATTAATAATTTTTGTACACTGTGAAGATCTGATGAAATAATGTGTCGGATATCTTTATTTTGATAGTTTGTAACACTTCTGCAATGACTGAAAGGCCATCTGAGCAAATTGAGGTGATACTCTTTGATTTATACACATTTTAGATATGCATTAGGTTGTTCTGTAATAACCAGTCTCTTTATTTTACTTGGTAATATGACATGCTTGAAATGTCCTTATTTATATTGGTAATAGAGCTGAAATGGATGCTTGAAAATGTGCACAAAACCATTTCTAGCTGGGATGATAACTTCTAGGAGGGGAACAGTGCAAAGATTTGGAGTTCTCTTTAGGGATAATGGATACTGAAACTCTCTGGAGGGAGGTGTTTGGGATCTGTGTCGCTCTCGTGTGCCGTGGTGTAATTCCCTGCTATCCTTTGCCAGCGTATTTCTGCAGGCAACACTGGGATTTGGAGGAGGCTGGGTGCACTCAATTATTCACTAGTCATTAGTGTAATTATTCCTCTTGCTGCCCTGCACAGCAGTTACAAGGCAGGGCTGATTAGGTGGGTTTTTCCTCTTGCAGAAGCCCAATGTGTTGATGACAGTAATATTTTAATGACAGAGGAACAAGGGATATCCTTGTCAGCTACTGCGCAGTCCATCAAATACAAAATTGCACGTCCAGGTTTGTTTCCCATTCTCTACCAAAAGGGAATAGAAATAGAGAATCTGCTCCTACTTGCTATAGAAACATTTCTGATTAAATGAGTGCAAGTCTGTGTAGAGGCAAGTCTTCAAAGCCCTTAAATGAGAAAATGGGGAAAACACTGGAGGTTTCCCGTTCTCCCCCACTGCTGTATGACTTGTGTTCTGCAATTTCTGTATCAGATCCCACCAGACTATTTTCTCTTAAATCGAGGGAGCTCAGGTAGCTGGTTAAAAATACCTGCAGCAATTAGAGACTGCAGTTAGACTTTGAGGTCTATCTTGTTGGGAACAAGAGCGAACAAGCAATTTCTAAACTCCTCATGCCTCCAGAGTATCCTTTCCTCAAAGGTGGCTTCTGCAGAGCCCTTGGAGGAAAATGTTTTGGGGTGTAAAAAGGCAAAATTACTTCTTGTAGCGGAAATCCCTGCTTATAAAACAACGGGTTGCCAGGGCTGTGTTTTGTTGGCTGTAAAACTAAGTAAGAATAAATGAGCAGAGTGTGGTAAATAAACTGCGAAGTCATCATTAAAAAATGATCCGAGCTAGAGGAGGCTTGTTGGGAAAAGGATGCTGGCAGGTTTTCCAAGTGCAGATGCAGGTTGTGCCAGCAGAACAAAGTACTTTTGCAGGTAAAGCAGCTTTTTGCAGGGAAGTGGTACAAGCCACAACCACATCTGCACTGGGGATGCAGCCAGGGTCAAGATTGCTGCCAAAGATTACATCCCCAAGCCACTGCTGCATTGGCAGTGGTTTCCTGGGCCTAAAGAGTTTAAGATGGCTAAATTACTTTTTTTTTTCTTGATTGAGAGTTGTAGACTAAGGCATAGGCATCACCAGAATGGGTTTCCTGCCTGTTTGTCAGGCGTTTAAAACATATTTTGCCTGTGATGGGGAGATGAAATCACCCTAAGGACTGTGTTATTTTCTTTCCTAAAATACTGTGGAGTGTGGTGATGCTTCACTGCAATGGGAAAACATCCTCTTTTCCCCACTGAAGAGGGAATGGATCTTAAAAGTGGGTGTTCCTTTGAAGAAGGGACAAAATCAGAAACAATGAGGGACAGAGAGCTGGCGAGAAGTACTAAATGCTCACTTCACTTGTGCCTGGAGGAGAAAGAGAAGATAGAAGAATGTTAGATTTTTTTTTTGCTCTCCAAAAATGCTTATGGAAATCACCCCTGGCTAAAAATTCTAGTGCTAAGCCCATTTTTCTCATCAATCAAACTGTCGCTGAAGGGGTTAACTCTTGCATGCCACCAGTGACTGTGTATCCAAATATTTTTTGAAATAACCTGGCCATTGCCTTGAGAGAAGTTATTCATTGGGATGGCTTTTGTTTACTTACCATGGTAGATCTTTAACTTGCTGGAGTTTGTGGGTGCCACCTCATTGTGCTCATGGAAGAAGTTACCATCCCTGACCATTTTCTTTTTCCTGTCTGTATATTTGTTGGAAAATGTTAATTATAATGTTCTGAACTGGAAGTCAGGATTGAGGACAGACTGCACAGGCATGTTACTGTGAGATTTTTGCATAGTGAGTTATTTCCCCCAAATACCTGTGAGTCTGAGGACTCCAATTTCTGGGGATAAAGCTCTGTTCACAGTCAGTTTATCCTGTGATTTTTAGTAATCAACAGTGGTGGTCTTGAGGTGATAGAGAGTTTGGCTGGGTTATTATTTGACTGGATTATTATTTGGCTGGATTATATCTTCTGTGTTAAACAACTCCTGTGTCTTTGTGCCCAAGCAGCCTGTGATAGGTGTTCTCCAGCAGTGCCAGTGGGAGACAGATCACCCAAAACGTGGGACATAACCAGCAGTGGTTGGGAGACACACTGATGCTGAACATCCTTGGAGGCTGATCCTCTGCTTGCACACTGTCTGAAGAGGGGGACACCCTTAAATCATCATCTGGAAGGACAATTTGAGAGCCCTTTGCTGAGAACTTAGAAAAGTTAACCCAGAAAATCAATTAGTTGCTTTCATGGCACATGTTTGAGCCTACAGACAGACCTGCTGTGGAAATAGACTGTGGAAAAAACCCCCGGGTTTTTGGGGATTTACCCTTCCCAGTATAACTGTGATGCTGAGTATTAGAAAAATACCTTCATCTTCCTAGAGTTTGTCTGGTTTCTTCTAAACATTTCAAGTATGCCATGGTATTGTTATTTCTTCAAGTTGCTTCCTCCACTGATCTGCTCATAGCAGCCTCCTAACACTGCCCTGGACTGGGTGGTGCCTCTGAATGTGCTTAATGCAGCAAAAGGAATGTTCTGTTGTCCTAAAGGTGTGCAAAATCCGTGAAGTGCTGGGTGCTGTTAACTGGGAAATCATTCACTGGCCAGAGCTGAGGTGCCTGTTCCTTATGCTGCCTGAGCTGCTGGAAACAGGAGCCAGCAGAGCCAGCAGTTTTCCTCCCTAATGTGGAGGAATAGCGCTGGTCTCCTACTGATTTATAAATCCTGGGGTGTGGGTACAGCCCTTTGGGTGCTTCTGGCTCTGGGCCAGGCCCTGGCAGTGCACACTGTGCTGAAAGAGCCTTGTCAATGTACCAATACATACTGGAGTAAAGGAAAAGAGCAGGGAAAGCTTTTTTGAGGCTCCAGAAGGCTTGTACCAAATGATTTAAAGGAAGAAAGCAGATGTACGGTTCATCTTTCAGCTTTATTCCTTTAACATCCATTTCTGCCTGCAAACAGGACAGTTTCTGGAGCTCACATCAGCAGACCTGTACTTTCCCAGAAATGCACAGTTCATTCAGGAGTAGAGTCACTGAAGACAGCACATGAAAAATGTGCTTTGGGTTGTTTCCTTTTATCAGCTTGATGGCTAGCTGGCCTGACATATGCCACTTCCAGTCTTTCCAACATTGACTAATAAAAGACCTTAAAAAAAAGAGTATATTTCTGTCAGGCTCACGTGGTTATGTTGAGGGCACTTGGTAGTAAATATTGGCAGTATTCCCACAATTTACTATCAAGATCTGCTGTTTGGTAGGCCAGGGAAATGCAGCCCCCAGACACTGGGGTGAAGGGGATGAGGGCCTGCTCTTTGTAGCTGGTGGGATAATGGAGAAAAAAAGTGGGACCGTTGGCTGTACCTGGCATCAAAATATCCCCCATTATGCTTTACAATCTTTGGGACAAGAAGATTTAGGGTTTTTTTGATATGGGAAGACCCAGCTTTAACATGCCTGACACATGGCTTTTGGCAGACTGAGACAAACAGATTTCTTGGAAGCAAGTCCCTGTTGTCCAGGTTGTGCCAGCTGAGCTGTCTGGTGACATGGTGATCCCGTCTGTGTTAAAATAAACCAGCAGCCCCCTTCACCCAGTCAGTTCCTGTGTCTGGTCACTCGTGCTCCCATCGCTGACTCCGGTGGCAAGTTGGAGCCAGTGCTTGTGTGAGCTTGTGTTGCTGCTGAATAAATATTTTCTGAGCTGGTCTGGTCTTGCCCAGTTACTGCCCTGTTTTAGATTAAAATCGTAATCCAAGTTGCTGTCACTTCATCTCATGGGCAAAAATAGAGCTGGGGCACAGCTAAGCCATTCTGGGTGTCTAGAGTCTTCCTCGGCCTCTCTGGAATCTTGTGCTGGGGGAGAGATTTCTGACCTGTGCTCTTGGGCCAAGCCGTGGTGTTTTGGTATTTATTGTCAGTCACCACCTTCATTCAGTATCGTTTCTTTCTGTGGCAAAATGTGCTTTTGCTTTCCTCTTGAAGCAACTCAGTGTATTTTATTCAAACCAGGCATTAGTGAGTTGTTACATTGGTCTGAGAGAAGAATTGAAACTGTCCCTGTGTGTAGTCTTCTAGAGACTGTGTAGAACTGAAAGTATCTAATGGTGTTCTTTCTGCCTTAGGGCTGCTTGTGATCTGGAGAAAACCCAAGTTTTTCTGTCTGATAGTACTGGACACATTTGTGATCCATATATAAGATCAGTGCAGTAACTATGTGGTGGGTCCAAACTAAGTGTGGTGGGGTGAGAATTTCAATAGGATTGGGGTCATGTTGGATAGAAGAAGAAAAATGGAACCTGGAGGTCTGGAAGAGCACTGGTGTCAAGAGGGAAGAGGGCTCAGATATGCTTTACCAGTGGACACTGTTTGTGGGAGTAGTGTTCTATTGACAGGCAGGGAAGGTGACTGTGTGTCATTTGTGATGGGGACACAGAGGTCCATTATTGATTTCCTAAATATCCATTTCTAGGGATATTTATTTCATGGACTCTCATCCTGTCAGAGCAACTCTGTGGCACTGGATGTTGACTGAAGGTTTGACTTGAGGGGGAAATTGATGCTTACCAGGGTCTAGGAGTTTACCTGGATGAACAGACCCTTTACATCCCTGGTAGCCAAAACTTGGGGGGCTTTTGCTCTCACCTTGTGCCCAGCCTGGCTGCAGCGCCAGGCGGATAGGGAGATATCCCCAGCAGATAGGGAGCTATTACAGAGCTGCTGAAATAGTAAACTGGAAGGATTATATGGAAATGATGCCATCACCTTCTCCTACTCTTTTAAGGCAAGTCTTTGCAAATCCTTGAGTGGGAGGCATAGGATTGAATAAAGCCGTTGTGCAGCGTACTCTGGCACCCATGTGCTCCCACTCGGGTGCTCAGCACGGCAGCTGAAGTTGCTCAGCAGAGACTCCAGAAACCAGAGCTGGAGCTCGTGTTGTCTACCCAGCTTTGATGAGCTTTTGTTCGTATGTTGGGATTTCTTGTGCTGTGCTGGGAGATACCAGGAAGAGAGAAATCCTTTGGGTGGTACTGCTGTTGTGGGCAATAAAACATCAGCTCAGGACCTGTGGGTCCTTCCTCTTTAAAGGATGGACTTTATACTCCAGAACTATAGCAAAAGGAAGTAGAAACCAAAGTGTTCTTTAGATTAAATGTATAAAATGAGGGTTAACATCTCTCTGTGTCCTGTCATCAAACTCTAGCTCTCCTGCTGTGGAAGTGAGCATAGCTGAAATGCTGGAAGAGGCCTTCCCTGGTTGTTTTTAATTTGTGTTGAGTTGGTGGTGGAGCTTCTGCAGTTGTCTGAGAGCAGCAGGGCGAATCCATGCCACCTTCTTTTATTTAGAAGTATTACAGTGTGAATTCAGTTTTGCATTTCCAAATTTGCTAATTCATCCTGGAATTGTTGCTTTAGTATTTTTTTCTGATTTTAAAAGCTCTGTTAGACAATGGCTCTTCATTGCAGCTCCTAATCATTAACCTGAAAGCTTTCCAAAAGGCTCTGAGAAAATGTAAAGCAGCTGACTGCTTCATTTCTGTCTCTTGAACCAATTAACTGAAGTAATAGAGTTTTCGCTGAAGTTGCTTTTTATTATCTTCCCCTGCTAGAAGAACTTATGTTCATCAGAGCTGGAAACAGTCAGTAAAGTGCAGGTAAGTTACTACAAACTGAGATCGTCAGATCAAGCTACCTTTGGTGCTGTCACGTAATGGTACTAATTCAGTAACTCCTTAAAACTTGATTGTCAGAATTAGGAGATGATGTGTGAAGGGAAGTTAACGAGATGAAGAAAGATGTAAGGAGCTGAGGAGATTATAGGTATTGAAGTTGAAGGCTCTATGTGTGTTAATGGGAAGTTATAGTGAGGTGGCAAATGCCAGATGGAGGACAGCAAATGACAACAGTCACAGGGAGTAGCCTGGCTTCTTGTGGAGTTGTGTGCAAATGGCAGGAAACAGGTACATTTTCAGGTGGTTTAGAGTTCTAACTCTTCTGATACGGCTTCAGTAGTTACAAGATGCAAAGACCATCCCCTCAGTGGGGTACAGAGAATGAGCAGTACGGATTTTGTTATTATCTCTAAGAGGAAGATGAGAAGTATCTGAGATCCACCAGCGTGTTGTGCTGTCCCTGTGAACCCTGAGATGGCCAATGGCAGAAGTGTCCCATGGTATGATTCTGTCCCAGACCCCAGGGGATGGCAGAGGGAGAGAGCACGGACGGGTTGGCAGATTGAGCCCTTTAACTGCTGTCCTCTTCTTGCAGCGACCCTCTCATGTTCTGGCTGTAATCAAACCAGGCAATATTAGATTACACTGAAATTTTCCAGCAGCTTCTTGGAGTGCTCAGTTGGTGGTGGTTAAAAACTAGCAAGTTTGAGCTCATGTCCTGGAAGTGCTCAACACTTGGATCTCATCTTCTGTGCTGGCTTCCTGGGAATTTTATTAAGCTGCTAGAAATGAGGTTTTGTGCTTGTAAAATTTCCTGTAATTGTCTCCTGGAAGAATGGATGTGAATGGATCTCCACAAATGAAGGTCACTCAGTGCACTTGTAGAACAGTGCAAACCTTTTGCTGACAGTTGTACTGTGATGTGTTTTAGCAGATTACAAGCTGATTTAAGACTCTTTCTAGCGATATCTTTGTATCTGAGATTATCTGTGCGGGCCTGGGAGAGGTACAGGTGAAGAGCAGAGGGTCCAAGTGGAGCAGACATCAGGTTGTTGCAGAATTTTGGGCTGGTGCCCGTTGGTTATTATGTGATGAAGCAGCTCTTTGGTGCGTGGTGTTGGTCACAGTCTCTCATGGTGGGGACCTCTCCTCTCCCCACTGCCATTAAATGTGACCTCTGGGTTATTTATCAGGGCTTCTCCCATGGCACAGTGTGCACGTGACTAGCCTTGGAGATGCTGGGCAGCGGGAGTTTCCACTTGGTGCTCTACTGTTGCAAACACTGGGGGTTTGGCTGGTTAAATATTTACAGTGGTGGTGTGACGGCTGTCCCCAGGTGATTTTTTTCTGGAGCAGATGTTTGTGCTGCTTGGCTTCAGAGCAGCATTAGCTTGTGATGGCTCTTTGCTGCTCCACCAAGCCAAACCCTCAGTCTTGTCAGGTGATGTGAGACCGTCAGTTTGCTTCTGCTGGGAAATGTAAACCCAGTCTTGTGTCCCCATGGAATACAGCAGTGGACATTGCTGAGGTCTGAACCCTGTACAGAGTTCTGAGGCTTGAGCAAAGCCAGGGTTTCTGGAGCATCTGCTTGGATTCACAAGTGCAAAGCAGTTGTCTAGAAAACCCAACTGCAAGTGGCATCAATTCTTTATTGCTGTAAAAGCCTCTGTTATTGGGATGGAGGTGCTGCAGTTGGAATGAAAACTGTTGGAATACAGAAGCTACTGTGGGTAGAAAACAAAACCAGCCATGACATGGAAAGAAACAAAGAATTTATCAATATCATGTCTCCAGGAGGTGAGAAAGGATTTTGCTGGAGAACTGAGCTTAAGTTGTTCTTAAATGGTTTTTATTTGCAGTAAATGCTGAAACTGAACCAGGAGCTGACTCCCAGCATGTGAGGAGAAGCTGAACTGTAAAATGTGCTTTTCTTTGTAATAACATCAAGAATTAACCATGCAGCTCGTCTTGATGGATGGAAACATGAATGGATCAAGTGCTCCCAACTGTCATTCAGCAAATTGTGCTGCTTGGAAATTCTGATTCAAGCTAATGTTCTAATAATATTCAATTTATAATTCATTAATGCATTTAAGTGCATCCAGATTCTTCCTTCCGATTCATACTTTCTTATTTTGACAGCAAAAGGAATTCTAACTCTTATCACTGATGAAACTTCCAGTTGAATTAAATTCTATTAAATTAAGGAGTTTAATTTGAATTAATAATGCTTCTTTGGTGAAGTCCAGACCTTTGTAGGGCTTCCTATTGCTGTATCTCCTACTTGTATTGATGTGCCGGAGCATGGCACCATAGATAAGGACAGTAAATGTAAATACCTCTAGTGAAAAGCTGTGGTGGGGTGGAATTTGTTTAAAGCATATGTGGGACTGGGTTGCTTTTGTTAGCTCCAAAAAAAAGAAATAAAAATTCCCTGCCGAAGGGCTGAGGGTGTTTCTCTCTGGGCAGAGCTTTATTTGGAATGTTTTGTTAGGGAATCTTTTGAAGTGCCCGGAGAATTTCCACAAAATGGCTGCTTTCCTCGGGTTAGTTCCTATCTGGATATCAACAGGCTTGCTGCCCTCGGCTCCAGGCAATCCGCCTCGGCTCCGACATGTAAAATTTAATAGGAGGCTGCTGTAAGTGAGATCTGCTGTTTCAGCTTTCATCAGACCACGTTTGGGGGAGAACGTGTTGGCTGCTGCCAACGTGTGCTCTCTGTCCGTCCCTGGCTGCTTTCTGTAGGAAAATTCATCTTTGTGAACAGAGAATAGCGTTAGTAGGAGCTCTTGCAGCCTCAGGAGTAATCCCGTCTGAGCGGCAGCGGAGCCTGTTCATAACTAATCTGTGTGGTGTCAGTCGTAGGAAATAATCCTGTGTGCCAAACGGGGAGGTGGAGCAGAGCCCGTGACTTCCCAGTGCTGTGTAACCCAGTATTGGGATGTGCCATTAGTTTTTACAGCACGAGTATCCACAGTGGTGGCTGAGGGTTGGAGCAAGGCTGGAGTAGAACTAGTGTTGAAATGCCACATTATTTTGGTGGTGTTTTAACCCTGTGTGACAGGTACGGGGTGCAGCTCTCACCACGGTGGATGCTGTGGTTGACTCCTCCAGCACTGCTCTGGAATAACTGTGAGGGAAGTGTGTGCACGTGAGCTGTTCCCATGATGGTGTGCCTGGTCTTAGACTGGAACAATCCTTCATGCCAGAACTTTGGGCATTTGTAGTTAACTCTGATTTGCCCCTTAGCTGCCTCCCTCCCAGTGTTCTGTGCTCCCTGTGCGCCTCCAGCCCAGACTGTATCCCTGTCCAGGGATGAGCAAGGGCAGGACTGTGTTAATTCTTTCCTTCTGTATCCGGGAAACAGCCAGGGGAGGTTTGAATGATGCATCTGGGATATGGCAGGCAGTGAAAGCAGACAGCCCAGCTATTTCTTGTGGGAGCTTGTCATGCTGCTGGCGTTTCCTTTCTTTTTTAAATATTCAACCAACAGTGCTGAAAGGAGCTGGAGTCCAGCAAGCCAAGAGAAGGTGATAGTACACAGAGTCAGCAGTATAATCCTAAATAATGTCCAGTTGTGTACCCTGACCTCGCAGTGCTGGCATACCTGGGGGCTCTGACCTAGGGAAACTTTGGGAAAGCTGCGGTGCCTGTGTGTTGGGAAAATAGAGAAGCCACAGATGAAACCCTCCTGTCCTTTCCAACCACATGCCCTTTGGGGAGTGGTATTTGCTGGACCAGCCTTGTTCTACTTAATAATCACTACAGACTTTTCAAGTTTGTTATCCATGTACTGTAAATTTTCATTCACTTCAGGGGAAGCCTTTTGTCCTTTTAAAGTCAGCCAGAGACCACTACCTGAGCTGTCTTTTAGCTTATTAAGTGATTAATAGGTATTCCCAGAAGCCTTAATAAGTGGCCAAGTGGGCTGCTGTGGTAGAAGGTAGGACAAGACTTCGGGCTGATTTTAATTAAAGCTCTCTCAATGCCTTTGCTTGAGAAACCAAGAAAATTGTGTTTCTCTGTACATCTGGCAGATCTCTGGGCTGAGTGGAGACTCCTTATATTGAAGGGCTGTGTGCTTTGCTGTCTGAAATTCATAACTGGAGAATTACAGGGGCTGGGATCAGAACCAAGATAATCTAGAGATAAGATTGGTTTATTTACTAAGGTATATTTTCATCTTTGATTAAATTGCTCCAGGATTTGTGTCTAAGTGAGCTTTTAAGAACTCCTTTAGGTACTGCTACATAGTACAGATAGAGTTACAGAAGATGTTGTGGAGACCCAAATACAAAACAACCTGGAAACAGCAGGACTGCTAGAGGAACCTTTAGTGAAGGAGACTCTTAAATTCCCATAGAGCTTCTTGTTGGCAGGACTGACTTGAAAGAGTTGAGCTGATTGCTCCCCTCTGCAGGGCTGGATGAGGGAGGGATGCTGTTGGAGAGCTGGCAACAAGTGGTTGTCAGCCAGGCACCTCGTGTTGCTGCAGGGATGAGCTTGGATGGATCCCTGTTCCCTGGGAGACTGGGTCAGATACGGACCAGAACCACACTGTCACCTTGCAGTGTTGGGCAATACCTGTTTCTAGGATCTCCTGCCCAAGACTGTAGATCTGCTGTCCCAGCTGTTCATGAGATTCCACAGGGACTGTGTCAGGGATCTGGTCAAACCTTTCTGAAGCTGCTTTGGTTCACGTGGGCTTTTTAAGCTGGAAAGAAATTCTTAGTTTGGCCTTAAACAATCTGTGCTGGCATTAATAAGAGTCAGAACACACTGTAGAAAGAGAGAGGTGTCACTTCTTATAGTATAAACCTCAGGACTGGTTCTTTGTGCTTATTACACTGTCACCTGAGGGCTTTATTTCAGTGAAGGTTTTGGTGGTGGTGAAAGAGGCTGTCCTGCTTTCCCCTTGTGCTAATGCAGCTGTTGGTGTGATCAGGCAATGAAATAGGTTGGAGAACTGATTCCATGGAAAAAACCAACCTAAAGTAAAAGAGAAGATCAGTTTCTGAGCCATTATTTGCAGTATAAAATGGCCTGTAGTGGTATGCACTGGTGAGGGCAGGGCACGCAGGGATGGATGGGGTGGGATCGCTGCTGTGGGTGACAGCACTGGCTTTTGGCAGCATCAGCTTGTGGCTGTAGCCCCAGGGCTCAGGAAATCACATTGCTGGTTTATGTCCTACTTTTCAACAGCTTCAGAGCGTCCATTGAACGTTGGCCCTGAGGCAAACTTCCATTTTGGTGTCAAATGGCAAAGTACACACAACCGCTCTCAGGACCCTGCTCTTGTCTTCTTTGCATGTAAAAGGTCCTAAAACTGAGCCCAGAGAGTGGATTTGGGGAGCTAAAACATGCTTCTGGAGTGTAACAGAAGCCATATGGTTTGGTGTGCTTCTCATATAATCAAACTCTTGGCTGATGATTCAGATTTAATTGGAATAAAAACTTGTACACGAGTGAAAATCAGCTCTTCTGTTCCACCTTCTTTCTGACCTTTCTGGGCTGTATTTCTTTCCTTAGCTGTCCATGAGGTTTTTTCTGGATTTCATGGTGCTTTCGGTAGGAACTTCTGGGGTCTTCCAAGGACTTTGTCATCCTACACTGGCAGCCAGTTGTTTTCTGGGACAGATTTTAGCTCAAGTGTTTTGATGGTCAGGGTTGGATTATTCTTGCTCTCCAAGTAGTGTGGTGATTGTGGCAAAAATGGGTATGATGGATGGGAATCAGCCCTTCCTACATTTTACAGACATCCTGGAATTGCTTTGTGTGGGCATGCTGGATGTGGAGATGTTGGCACTGTGGTAGTTGTAATTAATCTGGTCTTAAATCTTCAACCAAATTCTCATTTTATACAGATGCTTGCATTTATAGAGTTGGATTTTTTTTTCCCCTTTTAAATTTGTATATCTGTCAAGTCCAGCTATTTCCCAGTCCATGCCAGTAAACGTGTATTGTCTGAACAGATGATGTTATCAGACACCCTGATTTTCCCTTTGCCTATTCAAAGCTCTGCTTGGTGTTCTCACTTCTGCTTGGTTACTCAATTATTGATTGTTTTTCTCTTCTTTCTCCAGAATCCAGCGACTATCACTCGAATACTGCTTAGCCATTTCAACTGGGATAAGGAGAAGCTGATGGAGAGGTAAGCAGCCTCCTTAGCGTGCAACCACCTTGTGCTGCAGAGCTGGAAAAAATGTTTGTTCCTGCATTAATTGAGGATGAATGCACAGTGTGTGGCAGGAGAATCTTTTGTGTAAGCTCTAAATGTTCCCCCTTTCCCAGCTAAGGGTGACTCGTGACTTCTTGTTTTAATATTACTGATGCATGGTTAGACTTAGAAGTTGTGGAGCTTAAGTTGCCCGTTGGAAAGAGGGATTTCCAGTTTGAACCTGTACAGGCTTTGGACAGGCTTTGGAAAAAAGCAAGCAGGAACAGGTTCTTGTTATCTAGCAACTGTTTTGGATTTGGGTTTAGCTGCTCTTGCCTGTCATGCTGGCATGTGTGTTCCTGACATATTTATTTGCTGCTCTGGCCAAAGCTAAATTGTTCCTGACTGATAATGGTCCTGCCTTGTCTTCATCTCCACAGCTCCAGGTTTTCTTCAGTGTTTCTAAATAATGGCTTGAATTTTGCCTCTCCCTCCCCCTCAGAGCAGAGTGTTTTATGGTTATTTCCCGTCTTTGATTCTCAGCTCTTGGAATGTTGCTCGGTAAAGGTACTTTTCAGTTTATTGTTATATAGTGGAGACCAAATCCAGCTGCATTTGGTTCATTCCAATGTCAGTGTTAGTATTGAAGAGAGTTGAGGGAGCTGGAGAATTTAATTTACTTTAGAAACTGGGAGGAGAATTAATCTGGACCAAAAGAAGCAGTAAAAGCTGTACAGGACTTGCTGGTCTGCTGGTCTTACCTGGTGTGGGCCTGGTAGGATCATTAGTTGGACTTTTCTCTTGATTACCATTTCCTCTGCCTGATGATCAGGGTATGGGAAGATGAGATGTGCTTGGTAAACCAGGAACAGTTGTTGGTGCTCCTGTGAATTGATAAATATCCCTTCACTGAGCCCTAGGCTGAGCCCCTGTAGTTTGGTGCTCTGTCACCCAGGAAAGAGGAGCAAAGTTTTTCACACTATTAATAATTATTTTGGAGTATAAATATTTCTGCTATCCTTGGCTAATGGATTCAGGACATCTTTAGCTGCCTTTGTGTAACATTTTTCATTAGTGATGGTGCTTGGATATCTCTTCTGTTTTGTTTAACCTAGATTTTTTTTCTGAAGTGATTGTAATTTTTTACAGCTTTCTAGTCCTTATTTTCCTGAGATTGACCTCTTTTAGTAAATGTTGGAAGTTTGAAAGCTTTGTGTTACAAATATATCTACTATTTAACTCTGACTACAGCTGTTAAGAATTCTGATTTAATTCCTGCTCTGCAACATGTTTGTTCACTTGGTATTTGAGTTTCTTGGGCTGGTTCTCTAGGTCAGGGTGAAGTTCACTCTCCTTGGCTGTGAGATAGCTCTGCACGAGTGCAANTATTTGAGTTTCTTGGGCTGGTTCTCTAGGTCAGGGTGAAGTTCACTCTCTTGGCTGTGAGATAGCTCTACACGAGTGCACTGAAAAGCCATCCCTTTGTACAGTAGGTTTTGTCCTTTGTCGTTGAAAGCTTGTTTAGGGCTGCCATCAATTTAAAAATAAAAATCAGGCTGTGGTTTTGTTTTCGTTTCTCAAGGGAGGTGCCAGCCAGGTCAATGGGAGGTATTACTGTTAAGGCCTTTGCAGTTTAAGTAGATGTTTTATTTACAAATCCACAGGTAAACATACTCATTAAAATCCTTAACTCAGCAGGATTACCCAGGAGTGATAGAATACATGACTTGCTTAGGCTGACCTGTTGCACGCTGGTCTCAGTTTTGTGCTTATTGATGTCCTGTTGTATTAGAAAAACACCAAAACATGGTCTCTCGAGTGCCTGGTGCTGCCTTCTGTCCCTTCTGCACCAAATAATTTCCATGAAATCTTCTGGCGTGCTCAGCTTTATGAAAGCAGGAGCAGGAAGCTGGGTAGGAGGCTGAGAGCAGGCTCTTGGTGTTCAGGAGGGTTTGGTTATTGCTGTGGTGATAGGTGAGGATTAAGGGGAAAAAAAAACCCTCAAATACACATTTGGAGTGAAAGTTCCTGTTGTCTGATGGGGTATTTTTGCAGTTCCTAATCAGTGCCTGTTTTCCCTTAGCTCATGGTGAGTCAGCACGACCTCCCAGCAGCCTTATCAGACCTGGCCTGGAGGAAAGCACTTTAACCAAGTGGCTTCTCTTTTTTTGATAAGTGGGGAGGTCTGAGCTTGTGAC
>VYXF01007871.1:60552-87514 GCA_013397295.1 Polioptila caerulea | reverse complement strand
TTTTTTTTTTTTTTTTTTTAGCCTTGTGGTGCCTGTTTTTAAGGAGCAGGTTGTTACTGTCTGTGCCAGCTTTGTCATGGTTAATTACACAGTGGTGTACAGAGGGCAAGTGTGCTACAGATATTTATTCCACTTACAGTAAAGTAATAGCACAATTGAAAAACTGCCCTGTCCTGATGGTGAAACACTAACTGTGTGCAAAAGCAAAACTGGGGGTTTGGGGTGGATTTGTTTGTAGGATGGAAGTGGTGAGTGGAGGAAATATGAGTTCAGCCTCTGATATGCTGCACGTGTTTAGGAGAATAAAGATGTCAAATATGATTTTCGTGGGTCTTGCAAGCTTGATTCATGGGGACAGGAGAGCAGCAGGTGCAGAGTGACCACATCACCTCAGAAACAAGTGAAGAAAGTGCTGTAGCTTGAACCTTATCTTGATTGCCTTCCAGTTTTACTGTGGCTGGTGGTGTCCTCTCCTGAGGGGAGTTTGGGCAGGAACCTCTGTGTGATGAAGAGGTTAAAATGCAGCTCTCCTGCTTTATGTGCCTTCCCCTGGTCATTTTGTTAAGAGAAAAGTGTCTCAGCATGTCCCCAAGGCCCGATTTAATCCCTGGGGCACAGCCAGAGATGCAGCAATCCCTTGTAGCTGCTTATCTTGGTGGCCACATGTCGCTGTTCCCTCTGAGCGGAGGAGGGATGTCAGGAATGTCCAGATTGCCTCTTCTCCAGAACTTGGCTGCCTGCTTTCCTTGGAACAAGTAAATACTTTACACTCTGCAGCAGAGGCTGAACAGGTGAAAAATGGTGTGTGGCAGGAGTTTTGATGTGGAGATATCTTTTACTGTGAGTATATTGATGCACTGACACTCACAAATGTTCTTCCATGGAAGTAAATATCCCTAAGTGTGTACTAGAAGCAATTTTTTTCAGTGAAAAGGCTTTTTATCTTTGATACTCCCATGGGTAGGATTTGATTGTGTCTGGAAAATGGTGATTAGGCAGTTACAAACAGCAGGAGGGAATTTTGAGGAGATAAAGGGGCTGACAGCTTGATCCCTCTGCCAAAAAGACTTGGTGTTGTTATAGGTTTGGTCTTGGTAAATAGAAACACTTCTGGAAAATAATGGACAAACACTGGTTTGTTCATTCAGTTTAAATAGCAGAAAACCCCCCAACTTTGTGATGAAGCAACCGAACTTTGAAGAATTAATAGAGGAAATTCTCATGTGCCAGAAGTGCTGGAATTACTAATTTCCTGTGAAGAGAAAGGATGGCAAAGGATTTAAAGGACTGTTAAAGGTTCTGTGTTCCTCCCTCGAATGAAAATAAAGATGGAGGTACCAAGAACCAACCCTTTAATACAGAGTATTTGGGGAAAAATCAGAATTGGAGTTGTGAAGGAAGCGAGGAAGGTTGCTGACATGGAGGGAATCTGGAGAAATGTAGCCATCTTTTGCAATGCATTAGGTGAGATTTGCAGAATAAAATTAAGTGAAATTGTATGAGATCAGGTTCAGATCAGGACCTGGATTGCATGTGTTCTGGCTTCCTTGGATTCAAGGAGGACGAATAGAAATGGAAATTGGTGGTGGGGAAGGTTTGCTGGTCAGGGAAGTTGGTGAATGTCACATGGAGCTCACCTGCTGTGGGAGGGCTGTTAGAGCTGCTGCCTGGGAGTCCTTTGGCCAAAGAACACGGGAAGGGCAAAGGGAGCTCTGCCTCGTGCATGGTCTGTGGTGATGCTGGAACAAGTGGGAAAAGGGATGGTAGTTGGAATTCGGTGTTGTTCCTAACAAGAGACTTCTGCCTGAGCCCTTGGCTTGTTTGTGTAAGGGGTGGTGGAGCAGTTAGAGAGCTGTTGGACTTTGGAGTATCCATTGGAACTGTGTGTTTTAAGGGGGATCCATGTTTTCCTCTGCATTTTCTGGAGCTCTTACGGCCCAGTGGCAGCATGAGGCTGAGAGACAGACATAAAAGTAAATGTGGAAATCACTTACTCAGAAAGAAAATGCATGAAAAGAAAAGAGCATGGAGAAGCAGGAATACTATCCATGTGTATTTAAAGGGGATAGGTAATTCCAGGTGAAAAAAGTCAAGTTCCTGACATGGATATTCACCCTTAAAACCAGCCCACCACTAGAAAAACCTCTGGTATTTCCATAAGCATTTAGCTGGTCATGAGTATCAGGGTTCAAGTTGCATCATAGCATTTGTATACAAAACTATTTTCCTTGCAAACTTCACACCCAGCTGCGTGTCTGCTCTCCTCAGAGCATGTCCTGTGCTGCTCCTGCTGCCTCTAAGAGCAGTTGGAAGGCTGGAAAACTTTTATCCATGATTCTTAATAAACAAATGCTGCCTGTAATGGGACTGCACTGAATTCACTTGCTAAATTTTTCTAAATTTATAATTTTATATATTTAGATTTAAATATAACATACAAATTTCTAAATGTCATCCTCTAAGCAAACAAAAGAACTTGATTGAATAAAATCCTGAGCTAACACACAAGAACAGTGCCAAAGCCTCATGAATGCTGTGATGCCAGAATTCACCACTTCCTTCCAGATTCAGTGTCTTGAAATTTGAGATCTAAAATACATGAACTGCATTGAGAAACATATGAAACAGCAAGAAAATTGATATTTTTTCAATTATAAATCAAGCCTTGTTGGTAGTAGAGCTTTAAGGGGGTTGGGGGAATGACTTACTGGGTTTGGCTGGGGGATGTGTGCAGGTGATGGGGCTGGTTAATTGTCTGGTTTAATTAGTTCTTTGCAGCTGCTGCAGGCTGGAGGAAGGTATGGGAAGGATTCTGGGAAGAGGCTGAGCTTTCTAATAATGATTCTCTTCAGTTTGGTCCTCCTCTCCAAGGAAGAGCTTTTTATAAGCCTTTAAAGCAAACCACTATTGTTTTCCTTAAGGGAGTAGGAAAGAGAAAGGAAGTGATCTTTTTTTCTCCCCTCCAAGCAATTTTGCATCCTCCTTTCCAATAGGTGCCTGATCTTGGGAAGCATTATAAACCTGGAACTGTATTTTTAGGAGGTTGTTAAATTACTTCAGGTTGACTGAAGAGAAAAGATGCTCAAATGGCTAATGATCAGAATATCAATGGAAAGCTTCAGTTGAAAAGAATTGAGCTTGAAGGCATCAAACCTGTTCTTTAGGAAGGTGTTCCAGTGCCTGGACTGTGAACTCAGGTGTTCTTGCTCTAGTTTCCTGTCCTGGAATTCTAATGCAAAGCAATCACTGGGGAGAATCACAAATTACTTGAAATGGAGCCGAAGAATTGAAGGTGCCTGAATTTCAGGAGTGTGTAATGCAAGTGAGAGTCTCTGAAATCATGTCGTTGTCTAATATCCACCTCTGTGTTGTGTTAGAGAAGAGTTGGTTGGAAGTAGTGGGTGTATGAGTTTTGAAATCTAAAAAGCATCTTTGTACACTTAACTGCTACATAGAATGGAGAAATGATTTAGAAGATGATTAAATTTTCATTCTGTCCTGTGTTGTGCAGGTACTTTGATGGCAACTTGGAGAAGCTCTTTGCAGAGTGTCACGTAATTAATCCAAGTAAAAAGTCGCGAACGCGCCAGATGAACACCAGGTCATCAGCCCAGGACATGTCCTGTCAGATCTGCTATCTGAACTACCCAAACTCGGTGAGTACCCATGGGCCTCGGTGCTACCTGGTCAGCAACTCCCCAAATTTTCCACCTGAAACTTCACATTTTCCTGCAGAACACCTCTGAGGGTGCTGGGGCCTGGGCAGCGATGCAGTAAAGTTCAGGAAAAAGCAAGCAGGTGATGTTTGCAAAGGTCAGATACCAACTGAGATGTACTGATAAAGGATATGTGAAATAAAAATCTATAAAAAGCATGATGGGCAAAGGGATTTACTTAAATAGAAAGACAAGGTAGGAAACAGCTTTTAAAAGCAGTAAGTAATGCTACAAAATAGTCAAAGAAGGAAGTCTGTAATAAAAGTAATAGAAGTAAAATGTGAATGTCTGTGGATCTTTATCATGTTTGGACAATACCCTCTTGGTCAGACATGGGGTGTGCTGCCCAGAGTTTGATGGGGCTCTGCATCATTGTCCTGGGTGATAGTGCTACTTTTTTGCTTTGCTGGGGCTCCCAGGGGCAGGACATACTGTTGGGAGATCTGGGAGAAAAGGAGACGAGTCAAAAAGCTCAAATAGGGGAGTTCATCAAAAGGCAAAGTGCTGATAGTAAGGAATTCTTCCTTTATTGGAACCTGCTCTTTGTGGGGGAGCTGTGCCTCCAGAACACTCTAAAACATGTGCTGGGCCTTTCCAGGCAAAGCTGCCCTGACGTAAGGCTTTGCTCTTGCTCTGGGTGTGTTTTCAGCAAGGAACCATGATGAGCTTTGGGGTTCAAGAGTAGCCTGGGGTGAAGTTCTCTGGTTGTGGCCTCTCCCTTGCTCTGGATCTTCTTCCCTGGGGTGAACAGAGCTGAGCAAAGCCTAGCTTCAGGCCTCCTCAGCATTAAGGTCCCTGTTGCTCTTGAGCCAGGAACCATAAGGCTTCATGTGTCTCATCTTCAGCCTTGTGTGCCCTGGCTTCCTTGAAGAGCAGCTGGAAAGGCAAATTCCTGCTTTGTATGATGAGGTGCTTTGAAAGAGAAAGGCAGTATATTCTAATATATTGTTCTCTCCATTTTAACATAGTTGCTCTGCTGGGTAGGGGTACAACCCACAAGTAACAAGCCTGTCCTCTGGCTGGGGGTACTTTGCTACCTGGGAAGCAGAATCATAGAATCATGGAACAGACCCACAAGGATCATGGAGTCCAACTCCTGGCCCTGCCCAGGGCCACGCCCAAAATCACACCCTGGCATTGTCCAGAGTTTTGAAACTGGAAAGAACAGCACAAAACACACTAACCCTTCTTGATTTTGTAGCTCAAATAGCAGTGGCCCAGTTGTTAGAAGAGCAGATTTTTAGCTGGAGCAGAGAGATGCTGCAGGTGAGCAGGACTGTCTCTGTTGCTGGTGTTAAGACATCAGAGGGGACACTTTCTTTGCCCTACAAAAAAGCTGGAGCCTATGTGAAAGCTAGTATTTATTATTTCTTCTGTAAAAGGCTGTAGTGTCTGTGTCAAAGGTGATTGAGGTCTGTTTTGAAGCTGTTTTAGTCAATGTGAATTATATATTCTAGGATTATTTTTATGTTCAATGCCCAACCTAAAATCTCAGCTTTGAAAATCCTCTTGCAATGATCAGCTAATTATTTTTCCATATGAAAGCTGGGAGGTTTTTGCACTGAGAGCCCCTTTCAGCATATTGGAAAGCTGAGAGTTTGGAGGTGCTGAGAAGTTTTACAGTGCACAGTTGTTGCAGGAATGTTAGTCTTGAAATTCCCTCTCTCCCATCTACAAAGTCTCTGTAGCTCTTCAGTCACCTCCAAAGAACTGTGGTTTGGGGTTTTGGGAAGCACCTGCCAAACAAGACGTTTGAAGCTCTCACCCTGCAAATTTGAGGACTTAAGGGAGATATTTCACCTGCTCTGTGTCTCTGTCAAGCACTGTCAGGACCCAGCAGTTACTTTATTTAAAGGGTGACACCTTTACTGGTAAGACAGGAATTGGGAGGCTCGTGGCTTTGCCTTCCTCCTCTCTTGCCCCTCACCCTCAGGAGAGTGGGCTGGGGGTGTTTTTGGGAACACTGCTTTGTCCAGATTGTAGATGTTGAGCACACATGTGGTGACAGCAGAGCTGTTTCCTGGGCTAACGATCTGCCTGAGGAGTTAGTGTTCCCCCCATCCTTGGTGGTTTTATGTAGGCCTTTTTACTTGCTCCCTTGACATCTTCTGTCAGCTGAGCCAAAAATAATTGGGAACTCCCTCAAAGTAAAGAAAAGAGCTGAGAGATTCTCTGCATTCCTTGCAGCCTGGGAGGAAGCGTGGTGGTGGCTGCCTTTCTGGGCATTTAGCAAAGCATTTCCCTGCCTGAAATAACCCAAACAGGTCTTACATGAGGATGTGTTCTGTGCTGGTTCCTCGTGTGTGCCTGCTGCAGGAGTATTTGGGCTCTGTAAGGGATGATTCCCATCATGCACCATGTCTGTGCTTGCTTCCCATCACATGTGGAGAAGCCAGAATTCATGGAAAAGCCAATGCTGTCTTTGGGCTGGTTTCATGCTGTGGCATCCCAAAAGTTACAGATGTTAAAGTGTTTTTACTCTAACTCTGCCTCTCCAGGAGATGTCACTTGGCCACAGCAGCATCTGTGGAGCATCAGATACCTTGTTAGCTGGCTCAGGAAGGGTTCAGAAATTGGAAGGTGTCTTTTTTCACTCTTGCAGCTGGTGTACCTGGCACCACATAGGTGTCAGCCTCCTCTCTGATGTCTTAGTTGGTTTTTTTGGGGATGGATGTCTATTTTTACCTGGAGCCAAGTCAGATGCTCAGGTCAGATTCACCCGTGTTGGTGCTCGCAGGCTGCAGCCTGTGCTGGTGGCAGGAGTGTCAGAGCAGTGTAGGCACAGCCTGCCAGCCCCTGGGGCAGGGGTGCTGACAGGCACCTTCCCTGAGGATGCCCCAGAGCATCCAGGGATGGCACACACAGCTGCTACACCTCTGTGGCATGGACAGGACATCTCTGTCATGTCTGAGAAGGTGATTTGGGAAGAACATTTGCCTCCAGTGGATTCTCTTTTCCTCAATTACCACCATCCTGCTGTTGATTTGGGCTTTGCCAGAGGATTCTGGGTTCTTTCCTCTGGGGAGTTTCATAGTTTGATGGTATCTGAGGGTGGAGTTCTGGTTTTACCTTACTAGCTGAGAAGTTGGTTTGAAAAGCTGAACCAGCAAATATTACCTCTATAGTGGTACAAATGAAGTTTTTTAAATACAGTTTTCCTTGGCGCTGACTCTGAGTATAAAATGACTTGGAGCTGACCAGAGAAAAGTACTTTAATTCCAGTCTTTCCTCAGCAGTGTTTGCCTCTCCATCCCTTGTCCACACAGTCCCAGATGATATCTTGACAGCTCTGTGCAGATGTTGCAGACAAGAATGGAGTTGTCCCTGTTGTTGTCTGTGACAGCAGATCATTATTGAATTTTATTTAGCAATTTACACCCTGCCAATTAGGATCTTGAGTGTCCTCAACTGATGAGCATCTGGGTTTCAGGGGGAACTTGCCCGAGGAGGTCTGGGGCTTTTGGGCATCACCCACATGTGCCAAGGGGAAAAAACAGGAGGAATGAAGACTCTGTGTCCTTATTGCTGTGACCTGTTTGGTGTTGCATTTATTTGACTGATTTCCAAAGTAAAATGGGAGAGCTGTGCTGTGCTCCATATACACCTCTAAAACGAGGATAAATTTAAATAGGCAGGATGGAAACCTGGGCCACACCTTTCCTTGCTGCTCGGGTTGGGGATTAAAGTCTGGCTTTGGAAGAGTGACTAAGGCTGCCTTGGCAAAGTTCTGTAGGGGTGATGATGCAAAATGAATAGCAGTGTCTCGAGTTTGGTGTGGAGAATGAGGTATGGGAGGGATGAACTGCACAGAATGATGAAATTATGGAGTGAATCCATGTGATAAAATGAGGCCATGTCTTGTGTTCTTTGTCATTGCAGTACTTCACTGGCCTAGAGTGTGGACACAAGTTCTGTATGCAGTGCTGGAGTGAATATTTAACTACCAAAATAATGGAGGAAGGCATGGGACAGGTAAAATCTCAATTCACCTCATGGCTTATTTCTGGAAATTCTGTGTATTGGAGAGACGGGGGAGAGTCTTTATGCTAAAGTTTAACAAAACCCAAAAGAAAAACAGAGAAAACCCAAACTCCAAAAGGTTGGGGGCTGCAGGCTCTGCTAAGGTGAATCTGGAGAGAATTCTGTGGGGCCGATGCAGGTATCTGGGCTGGGGAAGGAGGAACCAGTGCAACACCTGGGATGTGGTGGGAGAGGCAGGGCACTCCTTTGGCTGTGGATTGGAGTGAAGTCTGTTGCCATGGAATTCTTTGTGATGCAAAATCAGGATAACCACTGATCCTCCTATGACCTTTTTGTGTTTTTCAGACCATTTCATGCCCTGCCCATGGCTGTGATATCTTAGTGGACGACAATACAGTTATGTAAGTAATGCTCTCCTTTGCTCTCTTTCCATTGTGTTACTCACGTGCTATTCAGATCTATTCAAATGCTTATAACAAACTGCACAGAGGCTTGCAGGTGGCAGAGAAGCCTGTCTTGGTCTGTTTTGGTACCAGAATGTCTCTTAACTTCCTCTTTAGGTGTGAAAACCTCATGTGACAGCACTGGGAGGAAAGACTCCCTGACCAGTTTGGTCAGAGTGACACCAGGGTTTCCAAACCCTGTTTTACTGCTTTGTGCATTTTGTTTGCTTTGATTTATGTAGGAATTTAGGACTTCTGCCCAGGTCAGCCCACTGGTTCCCCAAGCCCTAGAGCTGTAGTTAATAGGTGAGTCAGAGGACTGGAGTCCTAAGGGCTCATGCAGGGTGTGGTTTTTGCCCTCTGATAGGAGGCATTTGACCCTCAAACACAGGATTTGATTAAGCTGGTGTGTTAAGCTATTAAGTTGTCCAGCTGTAGAATGACTGTTAGTTCATGGTGGAGTAGTGAACTCCATGAGTTTCCTTCTCTTTTATACCGGGGGAGGTTGTTGCATGAGCAATATCTTTCATCATTCTAAAATTTGTTCATTTTAATTCTTCTTGCTAAAAAGCATCTCAGTAGAGGCTTATTCTGTTACCTTATTCTTTCCTTCCTGAAGCCTGACTCACTCATTGATATTAATTTGGTGGTTTTTATTATCAGCTGCTTTCAGAGTAGTGATTTTCCCAGTTTTGGCTCTTGGTTACTCATGGAGTGTAGGCTGGATGGAAGTGGAAGTAGCTGAAATGCTTTCCTACCCTGTTGAGGGGTGGTTTGTAGAGCCCAGTGGGTGGAAACTGAGCTGAAGTTGACATATCTTGAGTAACTTGATTGAGATTTTTGTTTACCAGAGATTGAACTTCAAATTGTGGAGTCAAACGCTCTCGGCAGGACTTTTTTGAGTGTTTTTTTGATTACAGCAGTTGGAATGAGCTGTTCAAAGAGTGCATGTGAAGTTGAGTAGCTGAAACCATTGGAGGCTGCAGTGGCAGCAGCAGCAGCAAGTAAAGAATGGAGGAAAAAGAGGGCAGTGCTGGGGGTTTGCACCTGGCTGGAGAGGGCAGGGCTGAGGCCTGCGATAGGGCAGAGCCAGCTGGGTGCTAAAGCAAACAAGTCCCATTTCAGTAAAACTAGAAACTGTTTCTAGAGGTAAAAATCCACCTTTCCCTGATCTTACCTGGATTTCTGTAGTGAGGAAGGTGCATTTTTAAAAAAACCTCTTTCCTTTAAAAAGCCAAGATGGACAACTGTGGCAGTCTTAGGATATGTCAATATATATGGCAAAAATGTAAATTGTCTCAACTGGAACCTGCACCCACTTCTGTGTCCTTAATTATTACTTTCGAGATCCTTTCTGTTTACAAAGTCTCCAGCTCTGAGTTTCCAAGTGATACGAACACAAAATCAATGATTTATGGGCTCTGGGATGGTTTTCACCTCTTAATTTGTCTAGTTTCATTTATGATTTGCCAGAAGACAATAATATTTAAAGCAAAATTCTTGAAGATCTTGACCTGGTGGTGTTGATTGGGGCAATCAAAGCATGTTGATGAGCAAAAAACCGATGGATTATGTGCTCTGGTTAGTCATGGCATGACTATTAATTTAAATTCCAGTACCTGATATATTGTTATAATACAATACATTTTCCTGGTGATATTTAGGAAGCCTTGAAGCCCAGGTATGGGGTAAAAAGAAAAGAGATTTATAATTCATACTACATTCAAATTGTTTCCTCATTCTTCAGTAAGTTTGACTCAGTTGAAGGAGAGATGCTTTGTCAGCTGATTTGTTTTATTTTAGCCCTGGGAATTGAGCTGCCACGTGCTGTGATTTATGTAATAACCAGCATGGACTTGGGTGAGGAGCTCCCCAGCTGCCCAGGGCTGGGATTTGTGCACATCCCATGGGCACATGCCACTCCTCAGGGAGTGATGTAAGGATAACATGCAGGAGTACACTTAGTTTTGGCTGCAGCTGGAAAGGAAAATCCATTAATTCCAATATTTACCCCTGGTATGACCTGTATAGAGCTGTACTCCACAGAGGGATTTAAACCAGGGATGCCACAAAGGGTGTGTTAGTGCAGCTTTATATTTAGATATATTGGGAAGACACTTCAGTCAGCTAAAAGACATTTTTAGAAGTGCTCAGCCATCCATAATTAAGTTATTTTGGATACATTTAGGCTGGGCAGTCTGCAAATGCCAGCTGGGATGGTGTGCCCAGGAGAAAAGTGGTCGCCATGCTTGTCAAGGGTTCCCATCAGTCAGTTTTCCTCTGCTCTCCCAGTTCCAAGCAGACTGGAATTCAAGTCCGTGTTGTGTACACCCCTAGTAATGTTGCATTCAGATCAACTTAGTTTTTGTGGTAAATGGATTAAAACACCATTAATTTTTAAGCTGAAGCTGGAGCATTCCACTGAAACCCAGCTGACATGAGGTTTCCCAAAGTTATTAACCATACAAGGGCTGTCCTGGAGCTTTTTAAGGGTGGATATTTTATGTAAATGAACTGGTTAAATTACTTGCTTGGTTTCTTAGTCTCTTCAGCAAAGTGTTTTTAAATAAAAATCCTCACACCAAGAGGTTCAGTTCTTCTGAACTGCATGAGCTTTGTTTGTGAAGCTGATGTGTGTGTATATATATTTTTATATATTGAATAGAATGAATGTACTTTTCATAATAAATGATCTAAGAAATAGAGAACAGGTAATTACAAAAACTACCCTCAAGTGTAGAAGAATGAATCAAACCTATTTGTCTTAACTTACTGCCAGTGTATAGAAAAAACAAGATTTCTTCTACAATTTTTCTGTTTCTTCCCTTCCCACAGGCGTCTGATCACAGATTCCAAGGTTAAATTAAAGTACCAGCATTTAATAACCAATAGTTTTGTAGAGGTGAGTTTTTATTTGAATTTTTCAATGGCTTGTAGCTTGTTTTTGTCTCACACGTGTACCCAGCTAGAGGCTGGAGGCTTGTTTAGAACTGCAGAGCAGGTTTTTTGCATAGTCTCTGATCAAGTATGAATGCAGGGGTTGTTTTATGGTCCTTTGCCTTACAGGGATAGTTGTAGGAAAATACTAAAAAAACTTTAGGACAAAAGACCTAAAGAGAATGTAAGAGCTGTTGCTTAATATCTGGGTTCTGAGAAGCAGAATTACGTAGTTGTAATAGTTATGTAATAGTTATATAATATTTATGACTCTTGAATGTTACCTGAGATAGTTCACATTGAAAACCAGGAAATGCTGTAAACAAGAACATGCCTTCAACATTTTGCCAGTTGCAGTAAGACTGCAAAAGTGCTTTAGCAAAATACTAATAGTTTTATAGCCTCAAAATAAACTTGGAGAAAGATGCTTTGCAAGATGTTTGCACTGTCCCAGTTTCCCAGTTGTGTGGGTTCAGCTGTCCTGTAGAGCCCTGTAGGGCAGAAGTTGTTTCAGGATCAAGCTTTCAGTCCTTGCCAGAAGTGATGGGTGCAGTGGGTTTGGTTTTAATTTCTTAGCTGTTTGCAGCCACGACAGGGGATGCAGGGCAGGAGCTGTCCTTGGGCACAGCCTTCCTGTGTGATGTGGGGTCTGTGCTTTGTCTCGCAGTGTAATCGACTGTTAAAGTGGTGTCCTGCCCCCGACTGCCACCACGTCGTTAAAGTCCAATACCCGGATGCTAAACCCGTGCGCTGCAAATGTGGCCGTCAGTTCTGGTAAGAGCCAGCAAGGAAAAGATGCTGATTCTGCTTTGTACTCACTGCCCTGCAAGTGTGTCAGTGTGTATTCATGGAGTCCCAGACTGCTTTGGCTGGGGAGGGACTTCAGAGGTGATCGAGTCCCACCCCCTGCCATGAGCAGGGACACCTTCCACTATCCCAGGCTGCTCCAAGCCCCATCCAGCCTGACCTTGGACAATTCCAGGGATGGGATGACTTCTCTAGAAACCAGTTTCAGTGTCTCACAACTCTCACAGTAAAGAATTTCTCCCTAATAATCCCATCTAACCCTGTCCTCTGGCAGTGGGAAGCCATTTTCCCTTGTTCTGTCACTGTTTTCAAGGAGGCCCTTGAGGCATTTCAGGATTGAAGGGGGATGTATTTAGTTTCCTTAGGACTGGCTTTGGACAACCCAGAAGAAAACTTAGACTATTTAATTACGAGTACAGTCATCTGCCCTGTTTGCTTATTTTCTCTTTCTTTCCCTTACAGCTTTAACTGCGGTGAAAACTGGCATGATCCTGTTAAATGCAAGGTGAGCATATCAAGGTTCTTGTCCAAAACTGTGGTTTGAAAAAGTTTAAAATAAATTCATATGCAAGACTTAGCAATGAAGCCCAGGTTTTTGTGGCTGTCCATAGAATCGTAGATGATCCTGAGCTGGAAGGGACCCCCAGGGATCATTGAGGCCAATTGTTGTTCCCACCAGGGAGCAGGGAAGCTCCCCTGTTTAAATCACAGGGTGAGAACCAGTAGTGAAATTCCACTGGGTGCCTTTACTGGCTGCCTCACAGTTGGACCTTGTGAGGGAACAGTGCTTCATCCAGGTGGGAATTGTCTGGAAGAGGAGATTGCTAGACCTGTGACAGAGAAGTGAAGGTGCTTTTTGGACAAGGAGCATTCCTGTACGAGTTGTTCCTGTAGGTGTTTGGTGCTTTGTCAGGCATTGCCCGTTGTACTGGAGGAGCTAATTTGGTTTTGCTGGTTTGGGTTGGAAGGAACCTTAAAGATTATCTAGTCCCACAGCCTGCCGTGGGCCAGGATACATTCCACTAGCCCAGGGTGCTCCAAGTTCCATCCTTGAGCTCTTCCAGGGATGGGACAGACACAGCTTCTCTGGGCAACATGTACCAGGGCCTCCCCACCTTCACAGGGATCAATTCCTTCCCAATATCCCATCTATCCCTGCCCTCTGGTAGTGGGAAACCATTCCTTGTGTCCAGGCCTTTGTAAACAGTCTCTCTCCATCTTTCTTTTAGGCTCATTTCAGCTACTGGAAGGCCACAATTTGTCACCCCAAAGCCAAAATGTCCTTATTATTTAAGAGTCCAACATGAAGTTTGTGTTGGTTAAGCTTAAGAGCTGCAAACTCATTGCAGCAGTGTTTGTGGTGGGTGCTTGTGCTTGTTGGATTAGGATGGAGCTGCAGGAACTCTGTCACTAAATTACTGTCTGTTTGCACAGTTTTCCAGCACCAACACTCCCCAGTTCCCATGTGGCTGGGTGTACTTTTCCTTAACATGAGCAGGTGTCTTGGGAACATTTGCAGTTCCTCCAGCTAGATTTAATGCTCTTCTTCCATCATTTTCCTGACAGTGGTTAAAGAAATGGATTAAGAAGTGTGATGATGACAGTGAAACCTCCAATTGGATTGCAGCCAACACAAAGGTAAGAGGTTTTCTTGTATTTTATATAGAGATTTTATACAGATTTGTCAGGTGAAAAGGACATCAATCTAATTCCTTGCACTAGGATTGTTTTTTCTGTTCTATGTTAAGAGCAAGCCTTAAAATCCACAGTACACTGAAGTGCTCTTGCTTGAAGAGTGAACAGGTGTTAATAACTGGAATCAGGTGAGTTTTTTCAAGTTCAGTGAAGGAAAGTGCTTGGAAGAAACAGTTAATTGGAGACACAAAGGAAGTTCAAGATTTAAGTCTTTGGGCTCCTGTCTGGCACTGGTGGCTTCCCCAAGCAAATCCATGGGCCATGGATTTGTGTGTGGAACATGTTACCACCACCCATGGCTCAGTTTGGCTGGGATCATTTACATCTGCCTTCAAATCCCTGGGATTGGCCTCCAGAGGAGCCTTCATTTCCACTGGGCAGCATTCCAGGTGGAGACTGGCAAAACATCTGTCTGGGGTTTCATTATATAAAGGTCTTCCTTCTACTTAGCCCAACTTTGCCTGAAACTTTAGCATTTGATCATTTTGGGACAAATTAAAACCAAGACTGTCATGGTGGCAAGGACACAAAAGCAGCAGATCCCAGGTGAAAGAGGAAGGTGGGGAGGGAGTGAGGAAATGGCTGCTTTGTTTTCTTTGCTCTGTTGTGTAACTGGTTAATGGCATTGTTTGCAGCAGCCTCGCTGCTTTCCGGGGCTGGCTGCCTGGTTTTCATCGAGCTGGAATGTTGTGTTATGGTGGCAGGGAAACCCCTGCTGTGCAGCTCAGATCCGGCTGGAGCGGGGCCCTGTGGGCCTTGCTCGGAGCTCACCGTGTCACCAGAGGGAGTTTGGCTTTGTCTCAGTGTGCTCCAAAATGGCTTGGGGACTGAACCAGGTTCATTTGGAGTTTGCTGGGTCTTCAGGGACTGCTCCTGTTAAACCTGAGGAAGAGCAGCCAATAGCTTAAAAAAGGCAGAGTGTAAGCACTGCTAGCCTTGGGTCTCACATATTTGGGACACCTGGAGCAGCCACAGCCCTGGTTTGCCCGTTCAAGCCCTCAGGAGGCTGATCTTGGGGTTCCCCAACTTGTATCTGCCCCTGCCTTGGGAATAAGAAGATTTTTAGGGGTGGGGAACACCCATCTGGAGGGTGGCACCTGGCACCAGCCCTGCTTCTTTGTTGGTACCTCTAGTCTGGTGTGAGCAGCAAAACTGTCCTTGGACATCGCTGTCTAAGCTACTTCCTCTAATACTGTCCCAGACATTGTTGCATAGGAGTACTTAGGAGCCCAGGCTGCAACAGGGAGAAAAATTGCCATCAAGGTAATGACTCCAGACATTTGAGCAAGCCAGCTCTCCTGGAGTCTTATGGCATCCATATCCATTGAATTAGCTGAAGGACAATATAGCATTCTTCTCTGTGAGCTGAAGCTGGATTCAATTGAGGGGAAAGTTGGCAGGAAGAGTAACCCACCCTCATGCTGATCTCTGCCTTGGGGAAGGTGGGAATCTCCAGCTTTGGCTGCTGGGTTGTGTGCCCTGGGAGCTTTGCAGCCTCCAGAGAACCAGGTCAGCCTGGGTTCGTGGGGCTGCAGCCACCTCCCTCCTGCCTCAGTTCCCTGCTGTTCCCTGACCAGGGGCATGGAGGAAAGCCAAGTTCTTTCTGGGTGTGGGACTGGGATGGTAATTGTGCAGTTGGAGTGTGTATCCATCCCTCCTTTCTCTCTGTACTGCTCCTAGCAGGAAAGCAGGGCAGCTGTGTTTGGCGAGGCACGACTTGTGCCTGTGTTGGCTTCACAGCCCAAATTCTGTGTTGAATTTCATTTTGAAGAACCTAGAAACGAATCAGGTACCATCAGATGCAAAAATCCTCATTGTCTGTGGGAACAGCTCTCCAAGGAATTCAATTGTGACTGCGGGTTGCTGTTTCTGGCTTTTGGAAAGCACTTTCTGGAACCATCCAGGCGTGAGTGCTGTCCCATGTGAGCTCCTCTCAGGGAAGGAGACTTCTGTCATACCAAGATGAAGGTGTAAAAACGAACTACCAATCCTCTGGAATGTGGACTTGAAATCTGGATAATCCTTTGCAACGGGAGAATGTGAGATACGTTTGTTCCAGCTTGTCCTGGGAGATGGAGTTGGAAAGGAAAATTAGGCAATTGTGTGAGAGAATAGAAAAGTGAAACCCAGCTGAATTGGGTTCTGTTCCCAAACTGGAATGATGTGATGCATTTTTTGATGAATTATGTAGAGTGGTCTGAATGAAAAACGAGGAGATTCGAGTAGTGAGTTCTGTGGTTTCTGATATGATTTTTTTATTCTTTTGCATTCATTTACTTGCACTTAGGAGACCTAAATTCCTTCTACTTCAACAAAAGATACAGCCCTTGCAGCAGAGTGTGCTGGAGGAGATGGCTTTTTTCTTAAAATAAGCTACTTTCACATGGGTTCAGCTTAACTAGATTAATTTAAAGTTGAGATAAGGCAATACAAGTTCTTTATCAAGCTGGTACTTCTCAGTCTTCTTGAGGAACAGTGTTGAATAGTCTGAGGATTTGCACATTTCTTCCTTTTTCAGTTTGTTTGACAAACTTGGTTCTTCAGTAGTTCCTCTCTTGAGTTAAACTAGGCAGGTTTTGGGTATTTGGGAATAAAGAAACCAGAGAGATCCATTACTTTTGTTAAGTGGACATTCAAAGGAGTGAAAAATAGAGAAAAACTTGGATTTGTGCATTTATTTTGGCTCTTAACGTGTATCAAGTCTATCTGGAAGTGGTTTAAAAGGAGAAGGGGAAACCTGTTTGGAACCTGAGTGTCAGTGATGTTAATCTCTGCCTCTTGGAATGCCAAAGGGAAAAGAACAACGCTGGTAACGGGTGCTGGCCTTCACACAAGGCACTGCTTTTTATTGTGGAACTTAAATTGGTGTTAATGAAAGTTGTTCATCTGATACTAAAAAACGCCCCAGCCTTGCTTCTTTGGCTCCTGGCACATCCCCATCCTTCCCTTCCAGGCCAGACAGAGCTTGAAGGACTGATGGATAAGCCAGGCACATTTTCTTCTCCAGAAAAAACATTGGCTGTTTTTCTCACCTGCACGAGATAAAATGGCATGAGCCCCCATCTCTCCCTTTTCAGGTCACTTTTTAATGGCTGGACAAATGCTCCCTCTGTACTTTCTGGAGAATCCTGCATTTGTTCTAATGTGTGGAAATTCTGGCAGGACACAGAATCCTCCTGGGCACCAGCACCAAACTGTGTTCCTTCATTTTCCACCGTGCTGGAGCCACGATCTGTGTTTTTCTAAAGGTGCCCAAGTGCCATCTCCATTTCTCAGATGAAGTGGTGTTTAAGATCTGTTTAAAAAAATTTTGCTCTGTGACTCGAGGTGTTAGAACGATGTACTGTTTTTGTGCTAGCCATAATTAAGTTTTTGGGTTTTGTTGAAATTCATTAAGAAATTTCTGTGGGGTTTGAGGATCCTTCTTATAGGATGGGCTAGTGGTGAAGGTGTTGCTGTGAATGTGGCTGTGGGAGCCTGATGTCCACCAGTTCCTCTGGGATTTCTGGAAAGGACTAATCTCTTTCACTTGCCCTGAAATAAGAAACATGTTTCTATTTAGCTTCCTGTTCATAAAAGAGCAGCTGAGGTTTATGGTGCTTTATGTATGGATGGACTTTTACAACAAAATCAGGATTGTTCTCCTTTGCCAGGTTTGCCCAGGCTTTTGTTTCCAAGCCCAGTACGGAATTGTTCGGAGTGGAACAATGTTAATGAGGTCACTTCTGTGCTGTGCTGTGACTGATAATGTGCACAATAATCTGCAGGTTTAGTAACTTGATTTGCTGCCTGTTGGGTTGTTACTTAGCTGTAATTCTCAGGGAGATCTTACTTTCCTATCCTCATTAATCTATAAATCTCACCCACTTGTTGTGTTGGTGAATTGAGTAGTTACTACTTCTTTTTCTGCTTGTGTCCAGCATCTCTTTAGTATGTGCTTTTCATGGCTTTAATTTTTAATAACGTTCAACTTTGCACTTTTACACAGCTTTAGGGATCTGCACAGAATACTGCATCACCTCTTCTTTGTGCTTTGCTAGACAGCAGCATGAAGACTTGGAAAGGATGGCATTCCCTGTGAGGAAGGAGCTGTAATGAGATCATAGAATCACGGAATGGTTTGGGTTGGAAGGACCTTAAATCAAGTTCCACCCCTGTGGAAGGGCAGGGACCCCTTCCACTAGCCCAGGGTGCTCCAAGCCCTGTCCAGCCTGGCCTTGGACACTGCCAGGGATCCAGTGGTGCCACAGAGTGCCACAGCTGCTCTGGGCACCCTGTGCCAGGGCCTCCCCACCCTCTCAGGGAGGAATTCCTTCCCAGTATCCCATCTTAACTATGCCGTTCGGAAGTGGGAAGCCATTCCCCATTGTCCATAGTCCATCTCCAGTCTCTTCTGGAGCCTCTTCAGGCACTGGAAGGGTCTTTTTGTCCTAGTTTGAATTCCAGAGCTCAAAGCCCTGAGCACTGTGGACACACTGGAAAGCTTGGTCTCACCTCAAAGACAAGAGGGCAGAATTTCCATGCTCCTGATGGAGCCTTGCTGGGGGTGAGATGGCACCACATCCCTGTGCCATGGATGTGCCTGTGGCACCTCTCCAGCTTGGCAGGTCACCTGGGAACTGTTCTGGCTGTCTTGCAGCTGTAGGATTTTGCTGAGCAGGAGGGATCACCGCGGCTGCGTGGATCAGCTGCGCCTCCCACCAGTGATGTCGGCACCTGATGGGAGGAGATGTGTCTGGAAGAACTGCACAGCTCCACAAGCTCCTCTGAAAAACCACTCTGGCTGTGTGCCCCAGGGTCATCATGGTGTGACAGGGCCACTGTCTGTACCTAGAGCCACCCTGGCTGATGAGCAGACTGAGCAGGGATCTGCACAGTTGGGCAGGACATTGCTGGCATAAACCTAAATTTGAGTCTTGACTTGTCGGTGCATGATTGGAAGAAGGAGGAGTGCTGCTTGGAACAGGAAAATAGATGCTACACTGAGTGCTCTGCTCAAAAAATGGACCATTTTTGACTCTGAAGTTCATAGAACTGCACTGATTAACTGGGAACAAGCTTTCCTGGCTGAGTATCCATGCTTTGGACAGTCCTAGGGAACATCTTGGTGCTGTGCCCTTGAGGGGACCAGCACAGGAGCTACTGTGCTACTTACTTTGTTTGTAGTACAGTTACTGAGTCTGAAGGTGACTGGGAAGAAGGCAGGTCTGGAAAATTCCTCTTTTGTGCTTGGTTGCTGCTTGATCCCTTGGTTTGATGTGCAAATTCTCCTGTCCGTGACAATACAAACTGGTAAACTCATGTAAAATGCAGTAATAGCTGGGACACTCAGAGTGGGTGTTCAAGAACCTGTTGGATTGTGTCCTATATACAGGTAGCACTTACGGAGTTGATTGTGCATGTTGGTTTCTTCCTTTGAAGTTGATCTGAATGCCAGGGTAGGACCTGCTTGCTTTGGTTAGCAAAGTGCTAACAGACTGGGGAGGGGATTTCACATGCTTCTGACCCAAAAGCTGCAGCTGATCACTGGTTTGGATATGCTTGTTATTGTATTAGATATAAAAAACTGGCTCGTGCAGAAACTTCATGAAGGCTGCTATGGTTGTGGGATGAGCTGGATGAGGAGCTGATTCAGCCTAAAATGGTTTTGGTTTTATTAATGCAGTTCTTTTCTCTGTACTTGCTGCTTTGTTGATTTGTTAATTTCTAAGCTCATGGAGACCATGATATTGGTGTTACATTTTCCAGATATTTCCCTGTGCAGAGCTGCCCTTTGAGATACTCGTGTTTGTCAAATGCCTTACTCCTGAAAGGGAAACCCCATGTGAGCTTTTATGGAAAAGTCTTCAGTGAGGTGGCACATGAAGGGAAAAAAGGGACCTGATGGGAAACATGGAAACACCTCAGGAAGAGAAGTGTCTTTTTAGCTGACAGCAGCTTCTTTGGAGCACACTAGAGTCTTGCTGCATGTTTTCAGCTCCTTTCTGGATGGCATGTTCCAGCTGCAGGTGTCTCGCATTGGTAACAGCGTGATTCCGGCTTGGTCTCAGTCCCAGCATGGACCAGACACTTGGTGCTGAGGAGTGCCACATGCTTCCCAGGCTCTTAGAGACCACCCCTCTGCTGGGATTTTGGGGAAGGTCATGAAGTGACTCGCCCAGTGTCCTTCTGTGAGAGCAGCATAGATAAAAAATGTTATTCCTTAGGTTTTTTTCTATCTAACTGCTCCGGGTTTGGAAGTATTTTAAGGCCTGACTGAAGAGGATCTCGATGTCCAAAGGGAAGAATTAAATCATGTATTTCACTTGACGTGCTCTGTCTGACTGCCGTGGGAACCCTTCCAAGTTCCCCAGGCTGTTGGGGTTCCGTGCTTGCCCTGCTAACGGTGCTCTCTGTCCTGTGGACAGGAATGCCCGAAATGCCACGTCACCATCGAGAAGGACGGGGGCTGCAACCACATGGTCTGTCGGAACCAGAACTGCAAGGCGGAGTTCTGCTGGGTGTGTCTGGGCCCCTGGGAGCCCCACGGATCTGCCTGGTGAGTTCGGGAGCGTGCCTTGCTGGAAGGCGAGGAGGTCGTGGTGCAAACGGCACGGATTTGGACTGAAATCTGTGGAATCGGTGTCCCTGTTACAGGTACAACTGTAATCGCTACAATGAGGATGATGCAAAGGCAGCAAGGGATGCCCAGGAGGTGAGTCCATAACCTTTGGTGATGAGCGAGATCACCGGCCCTGTGGTGTGCTTTCTGTAAACCTACACATCTGCTCTGAAGGAATTCACGGATTCGGGCACAAATCCAAAGGACAGTTAAGTCGTTTGACTTTTAAGATAGGGATGGCTTTGCCTGCTATGTGCTACCTTTGTACATCCACAGCACACAAGTTCAACCATGCCTGTGGTGTTATTTTTTTACAGCTGGTCTGTCAGTTTGAAGAAAATAAGATTAATGACTGTGTATTGAGTCATCTTGGTTCTCTTGCACTATTTAGCACATGGTGCCTTTCCCCTGCTCTATAATCAACCTGAGCTTGCCCTCTTAGCACAAGCACAGTAATTAGAATTCCTTATTAGCAAAAAAAAACCCAACAAAACATCTTCATCTCACTTCTGTCATGACACTGGAAGCATTTGAGTACTGTACCTTGAGTTGAGAGGCTGAAATAAAAAAGTGATGAGGCTTGAGCAGTGTGATTGTAATTGCTTCTAAGGTTGGGAGTGAGGATGTCAGAGCTGTGCTGGGAAGTGCCCGGGGCACTTCCCTGGTTTAGCAGGGCCACTCGGAGCCATCTGCCTAGCGTGACAGGAGAGGAGCCTCCTTTGGAAAGGAAGCTCGTTCTGTGGATCAGGAAGAGCCTTGTGAAAGGTTTAGTTCTCTTGCAGCCATTACTTTGTTTTAACTATTTGTTTTCTTTCTCCCTAATGGGAATTAACACAGCGATCCCGAGCAGCCCTGCAGAGGTACCTGTTCTACTGCAACCGCTACATGAACCACATGCAGAGCCTGCGCTTCGAGCACAAGCTCTACGCTCAGGTGAAGCAGAAGATGGAGGAGATGCAGCAGCACAACATGTCGTGGATCGAGGTGCAGTTCCTGAAGAAAGCAGTCGACGTCCTCTGCCAGTGTCGTGCCACACTCATGTACACTTACGTCTTTGCCTTCTACCTCAAAAAGAATAATCAGTCCATTATCTTTGAGGTAGGAGAAAAATGGGGTTATCAGGAATTCAGATTGCAAAACTGAGGAAATTAGGTTTAATGCTTGGAGGCCTCTAGTCCCTACTTTTGCCCGAGTTAGTCTGGTTTAATATTCTGTTCTGCAAAAGGTAGAGGCTCTCTGGGCATTTTGTAGGACTGTCTGCTGGAGGAGTCACAGAATCACAAAGCTGTGGCTGCCCCATCCCTGGAAGTATTCAAGGCGATGTTGGATGGGGCTTGGAGCAACCTGGTCTAGTGAAAGGTGGCCCATGGCAGTGGGTGGAACTAGATGAGTTTCAATATCCCTTCCCACCCAAAATCAGTCTGGGATTGTGCGATATCTAATCCTTTTTTATTTTGGTACTGATTCCAATTGTGCTGAAATAAAAATCTTCTCCTTTCCTTTACCCTCTCCTCAAATACTTTTTTCCTTTTGTCTTTGCAGAATAACCAAGCAGACTTAGAGAATGCTACAGAGGTGCTTTCTGGGTACCTGGAGCGAGATATATCCCAAGATTCGCTGCAAGACATCAAGCAGAAAGTACAGGATAAGTACAGGTTTGTGTTGGAATACTCATTTCTCTCAAAGCTGCCAAGTGTTGCCATGCCCTGTGTCAGGTAGTGACCTGAGCACTTGCCAAGATACAGTTTCTCCAAAGCCACATCCTTGGGAAGCTGTTTGCTCTTGGCTTTGTGCCACCCATTGTGATCAGCCAGTCCTTGGATCTCTGAGAGCAGCAGCGCTGTCCCACGCCAGCCCTGAATCCTTATGGAAAGGCCCTCATGCAGATGCTGGCAGTGAGTTTCTGTGCCTGCTGGGACCAGCTCTCAGGGGAGGTGACAGCCTGTGGGGAGAGGCTCCCAGCTCTGCCTTCCATCTGCTCTGCAGAGCAGGAGCTGGAAGATCCAACCTCAGAATGGAAAAAATCCTGTGTCCAGAAGCAATGGCTCTCAGTACACTGCTGTTCCTGCACAGAAGGAGCGTGTGGGAATGGCCAGCACCAGGATGGGATCTGCAGAGCGAGGGCCAGAGAACAAGGAGTGACTTTGTTGTTCCAAGCTGCCAGCTTTGGCCTAGGATGAGCTGCCAGCAGAGAGCAATTGGCTCTTTAATTGTCTGCTGGGTCCATTTGTGCACAACGTGGGTGTAGGAAAGCTGTCCCTAAGGAAGAGGGGAGAGAGCAGCCTGCCCAGCTGGGAAGGGGAGCAGGGGACTGGGGTCCAGGTGACACAGATGCCAGTGCTTTGTTCAGTCCCAGGGGAATAATTTCTGCACAGTGGAAAAGTACAAAGCTGAAAATGCGGATGAGTCACAGGATTAGGGCTTGCATTTCTGAGGCATTTTGCCAGAATCACTGAATTTGTTATGCCTGGCTTAGGGAGAAGAAAATATCCAAAGTAGGGTGAGCTGTAAGACTCAATGGACTGTGGGGTGTGGCAGGAGCTGTTAAGATTTGGTGGCTCATCCTGCCCAATTTTGGCAGCACAGCTGGGGCTGTACAAGACTTTCCTGACCTTCTCTTTGAAGACATTTTGTAATTTACCCTCTAGGGCCACCATTAATTTGGTATATCAGATGAAGCTGCTTGTTTACGTCAGTCTTCTGAACCTGGATGCTTTTGTAGGGATGAAATTCAAACCTAATATAGCCTGAATTTATGGGAAACAGTATCCCCAACCTGCCTTCACATTTCTGGGAAGAAAGAATGCACCTGTCAAGCCCGTGCAGGTCCCTAATTAAGCAGTTCAGTCATGTCTTAATCATGTCCTGCACAGTGCCCTTTGATGCAAGACTGGGAGCAGGATGTCATCGAGGTGGGTTTAAAGAGTTCTGAGAAGCTGCAGGAGCTGCCCTCCAGGCTGGTTTGGTTTCAGCTGTTTGGATCTCTGCTTGCAAAGACATATCTAGAAAACAGGATTAATCCCCCCCCACTCAACCAGCAGAAAGATAACCAAAGTTTGGAAAGCAGAGACCACGTGTTTGCCATCACATGCTCCTGAAAATCAATGGGACTTTGTGTACAGGGGTTTCTCTTGCACCAGCTGACAGCAGTGAGGGAGCCACAGCTGCTCCAGTGAATTAATCAGTCACTCTGATAAGGTCCTGAGCAGTAGGCAAGGAATTCCTGCCAGGTGTTAGTGTGTGTTGTGGTCAGGGGTAGCTTCCCACTGGGAAATTCTCCTGAGGAATGTCTGACCACTGCCAAGCAAGCTGGGTTCCCAGCAGCCAAAGCCTCTCCGATGCTTCTTTAGAGTTTTCTCTTGGAACCTGAATTTGTTCAGTGTTTCTGTGCTTTTTGTCTTCTAGCACACCTGAAATGACTGTGGCATCCTTTGCTGTGTTCTGTGATACCCCTTTTCCTCAGGATCAGTGATCTGGGGAGGACTGGACTGGACTCTGGGATCAGTTTTATGTGCAGCAGTTTTCAGTCAGTGTAGGTGGGAATGAATACTTCAAGGGTATGATGTCCCTCTGAGAGCCATATGTTGGAATGTGAGGTGGAACCTGCTCACCAGCCAGACCAGTAACCCTTTAGACTGCTTCCATCTCCACTGGGAAATAAAACTGTCAGTACTCCTGGGGTTTTCATCATGGACTGGCTTGGGTTGGAAGGGATCTCAAAGTAAATCTTGTTCCACCTCCTGCCACGGGCAGGGACACTTTCCACTAGACCACGTGGCCCTATCCCCCCTGGCCTTGAACACTTCCAGCTAGTTTTTCCCAACTAACACATGGCTTTTTATTGTCCTGGTGGGGCTTAGAGCCGGCACCAGCCCATGTTTGAGCAGAGCTCATCCCATTCCACGTGTCACCACCAACCTGTGCTCAGGCTTTTTCAAACCGCAGCTGCTGCTTCCTCCTCTTCCAGTTATTCCTGATGGTTTCTCAGCTGTAGAGGCTCTGGGGATACTTTTGCCTGAAAAACTCCAAATTTGCACACTGGTTTTCCAGCCAGGGACCTGGAGCTGAGTGACTGGAGCAACCACAGTCTTAATTAGCGCTGTTAACGGGCTGTAAATACAGATTCCCTTCTCGGGGGATCACCTCTTGGAGAAGTGAGGCGTGCTGTAGGTTTGGGTAACTCGGTGCCAGGGATGCTCTGTGATTCCTGACGTGCCTTTTCCATGCTGTCCCTGTCCCCTGCAGATACTGCGAGAGCCGGCGGAGGGTTTTGTTGCAGCACGTGCATGAAGGCTACGAGAAGGACCTGTGGGAGTACATCGAGGACTGAGCCCGGCCCCGCAGCAATGAACTCTGAACCCTTTCCCATCCTAGAGTGCTCATGCAATTCCAATAAAACCCACCCAGGGCGCTGCTCCGCCTCTTACACTGCTGGTCTGTAGTACCGGGATTCTGTTTTGTTAACAGAAAAATTAAGTAAATTATATTGTAATAAAAAAAAAAGGTAGATAAAACCATTGTACAACAGTATTCTAGGCGGCCAAGAGTGTGACAGACGCACTAAAAAACCCTCCAACTTTAACTTGTAACGTAGCTTCATCCTCCAAGCCGACTCCTTTTTCTTTTCTCTTTCTTTTCCTGTGTGTAGTACAGATGAAACTTAAACCAGTTTCTTGACACTGCTTTTCATGTCCAAACCAGCCATTTTGATGGACTTTGGTAAGGGGGGTGGCTCTCCCGCCCCCCTCCTCCTCTCTGCCACCCAAGTACACGGATGAATGTGGATTGGCTCATTGTAAAGATTATTTTTGGGGAGGGAAGGAGGGGGGTACACAGCAAGGAAAAAAAAACCCCAACCTTTGTATATGACTTTTAAAACAAAAAGAGGACAACACAGTATTTTTCAAAGTTGTATATAGCGCATATGCATGGACAAAGAGCAAGCGTGGCACGTGTTTGCATAATGTTTAATTACAAAAAAATATTTATTCTTTAAAAATCTTCAAGATTATGTCTATTTGCTGTGCATTTTCTTTCAGTTTGATTCTTTTGTTTGGTTTTGGTTTTTTTCCCTGGGCTGGGGTGGGGCAAGCGTGTGCTGGTGTAGTGAATATATCTCTCTCTATATATATATATTATTTTTTTTTCTTTTTGGAAGGCTTTTTCCAGAGCAGTTGGGTTTCTCCTCTTCCTGCAATTCCTTTCTGTCCAGGGCCTCCCCCAGGTCTGGGTGTGTATCCATTGCTGGCGACGGACGCGGCCCCTCGCAGCTCCTGGAGCTCTGGTTCAGGCTGCCTTGCTTTTTTCTTGGTTTATTCTCGGCCCCAGATCTCTACCTGCCCAAATCCAGCTCTCTGTTCCCACTCGTGCACGCAGGACACGTGCTCTGATCCCAGAGGAGGCGAGTGTGTGTGTATGTTTGTGTGTGTGTGCGTGTGTGTGTTCAGAGGTTTGTTTTGGATCCCGAGGCAGGACAAGGAGGGGTGTTTGCACTACTTCTCCAAAGACTTCCTGCGAGATTTCAGCTGTGGATCTCCTCTCCCTCTCCCTTACATCTGTCAAATGGACCCTTTCTTGCTGTTTTAATTTTCACTTCATTATAACGAGTCGTAACATTGAAAAGGAAAGCTGATTGAATTGTCTGTGTGTTTGTTTTGGGCTCAATCACTGGACGTCCTGTCCTGGCAACTATTTAACACTCCATCTAGTGCAGTAGAAGCTGAAATCAGCGGAGTATTTTTCAATTAAAAGGGGAAAGAACTAATGAGTTTAGCTACTGAGTCCATTTTTATGATTTCTGTAACAAGAGCTATGTTAAAGTAAACAACTGGTGGTGGTTTTATTAAATTTACTCCTGTATAGGAATTCCTTCTGTGGTATTTTTCGCCAGGCAAGTGTCCTCCAAGCCTCCTGCTGCTCTGCCAGCTTCCAGGGGATGGAAGTTGTGAAGGGATCAAATAAAAAAGGCAGATCCCAGGCAGGGCTGTAACACGGGATGCTGTTTCCAGCTGGCAGCGGGGTCACTTCAGCTCCCTCACTGCTCCTACCGACGGTCCACGGATGTGGTTTTGTCCCTGTGTGCCTGCTTTTCCCTTTATTTGCCCTGGAAATCAAACGTGAGGGAGTGCAGCCGCTTTCCCTGTGCTTTTCCTGGTGCTGCTGGAGGGGTGGGCTGGCGCAGAGCCGCGTGGCAGTGGCCCTGCCCGTATCCGTCCCCGCCATTCCCGGTGGGAATTCTCCATCCGTGCCTTGAAACACTCGGAAGCTGGAGCATGGTGGGCTGGGCAGGTGCAAGCACAGAGGCGTTGGGTTTTCACTCCGCGTTCCCCGAAAGGAACACGCCAAGGATGTGGGCGCTCCCCTCCAAACGAAACCCGGCCCATGGCGTCCTCAACCCCGATGGCTGCTGGCAAACCTAAAGACAGTGACAAAGCCCTGTTGTGTGGGAGAACCGGCTGCAGTTCCTTTCCTCCGGGCTTCAGGCGCTCGCAGGTGAATTACCTGACTGGCGGGACACCATCCCCACAGACACTGTGGAAATATAAAGGAAAATAAACAAAATCCGCCATCGCAACCTCCCTCCCTGCTGCTACGGTGGGGCAGGGAGGGAGCGGGCCCGCGGTCGCTCAGCGCTTCCCGAGCTGTCTCTCCTCGCTGCCGGCCTCGTTTCCCTCTACACCGCGGAGTTCCCAATAAAACCTTCCGAAAGCCGGACATTTTATTATTTCTGTGGTCCTTCGGGTGTTTTTCACGTTAAACGGGGGCTGGGACCTGGGGGGAGG